>OU975474.1:6694474-7294474 GCA_918857605.2 Philereme vetulata | reverse complement strand
GGGAATAGAGTCAAAGCCTGCATATTGATCAAATCAGGCTTTGCTTCAGTATTGGGAGTGACCCAGTACTCCTCTGCTAATCTTTGCGTGGTGCAATTAAATACGAATGGTCGAAAAATCTATCTCGCATCGGTCTACGTTGAACCAGACGATGACAACTCCAACGTCTTGGAGCGTCTGGACCTGTTCCTGAAAGCAACCTGTAACTCACACCGAATTGTGGGGGGAGATTTCAACGGATGGCACCCTCTCTGGGGCAGCGCAACCACCAACGCCCGAGGCAGAGAGATCATGGACATAGTGTACGGCAATGACATGTACACCTGCAATGTCGGTAACACCCCTACGTTCGAGACGGTCACCCATGGACGAGAGCGATCCTCAATCATCGACATTACTATGGCATCGGACTCCATTTTCGACCGAGTATCAGCATGGCGGGTCAACTTGGATTTCTGCACAACCTCACAACACAACGCCATCGAATTTGTTATAAACGTCAACCACATTAGACCAATACTGAAGAGGAATACATCCACCTTTTTATATAAAACTAACAAGGCATGCTGGCCCGTCTTCAAAGATACCCTCCAACTACACATGTCCTCATCGGACATTCTTGAGCGCGACATTTCGGCCCTGGACCCTGCAGGATTGGAAATCTTAATCGAAGATATTACAAATATCATCCATCTAGCCTGCAGAGCATCTATGCAGGTGAAAGGTTCTGGCCGAGGGCATAAAAGTAAACCACCCTGGTGGTCAGATAAATTAGAAGAAATGAAGAGAGAAATCATTCATAACCATCACAACATACATAATGCCAAGCGAAGAGGAGAACCACTGGAAGCCCTACTGGAGGATCAGAAAGCAATAAAGACTCTTTACGCTAAGGAGTTGCGCAACGAGTCTACTGCTAATTTCCGCGAATTGTGCGAACTACAAACAAAAGAAACCGTTTGGTCCTTAACAAACAGGCTGCTGAGGGAATCGGTAGTCCGACGTCCTCCAGCAACCCTTAGAGTAGGAAATAGGTTCACTTCCAGCGGCAGAGAAACGGCAGAGGCCCTATTGGATCACTTCTATCCGGATGACCTTCCAGACACTGAACCAAGGCATCACCACCTTAGGGCCATGTTTACTATCGACTCTGAAGACGACCAGCCGTTTGCTGAAGAGGAGCTGTTAGAGTACCTAAAGTACATGAACCCTAAAAAAGCCCCGGGGCTAGACAATCTCACCTCGGACATTTGCACGCAGTTCACTATTGCCTATCCGAAGTTAGTAACTGCTGTTATGAATAAATGTCTCGTACTACAGCACTTTCCCCGGCAGTGGAAGAAGGCCTACGTGAAGATTTTACCTAAACCTGGAAAGCCAGATCATAGCGCCTTGGGTTCGTTCCGACCGATTGGGCTTCTCCCAGTGTTCGGAAAACTACTAGAAAAGCTTTTTATTAAAAGGGTCACATACTATGCAGCCAAAAACGGCTATAGCAACAATCGTCAATTTGGTTTCCGCGAACAAACAAATACGGTGCAAGCGGTCAACAATGCGCTCATAAAAGTAAACCGAGCAAAGGCTGATAAGCAGCTAGTCATTGCAGTATCACTTGATATAAAAGCAGCGTTCGACAACGCCTGGTGGCCCGTGCTTTTTCACAGACTCAGACGAATGCAATGTCCAAAGAACATCTATGGACTAATCACAGATTATGTACGAGACAAAGAGGTTGTTCTGGATCACGCAGGAGAGCGGGTCTCCAGGCGTATGTCGAAAGGATGCGTTCAGGGATCAGCTTGCGGTCCGGTACTCTGGAACATTATACTAGACGAACTGCTGGACCTGCGCCTACCTTTGGGCTGTCATCTGCAGGCCTTTGCAGATGACGTACTACTGGTCGTCACTGCTAAAGACGTAAGAGGGCTAGAAGATTCTGCGTGCACTGCATTATCACGTATAGTCGACTGGGGTAAAAGTGTCAAGTTGGCATTCGGACCATCCAAAACACAAATGATTGCCTTTACTCCGAAAGCCAAAGGAGCCAAAATCTATATGGATGGACAAGAAATAACCTACACCAGAGAAATTAAATTGCTCGGAATAATATTGGACGAAAAACTGTTATTCAGACCCCATGTGCGTTACATAATTGGTAAAGCGACACACATTTTTAACAAGCTGTGTATGTACACACGTCCAACCTATGGAGCTCATCCCGAAAACGTTAGGCTGATTTACCAACGGGTGATTGAGCCTATAGTTACTTACGGCGCAGGTATATGGGGACAAGTTGTAAGCAAGAAGTACGTCAAAAAGCTTCTCTTAGGTATGCAGCGTGGCTTTGCTATAAAAGCAATTAGAGGCTTTAAGACGATATCAACCACGGCAGCCATAGCATTAGCGCAATTCACTCCATTAGACTTGAAAGTTCGCGAAATACATGTCATCGAGAAAACTAGAATCTCTGAAATCTGTGACTACTTACCTGATGACATCTCCCTTGAAACGCAATCTCCAGTACAAACTCTTCTTCACCCAGCCAAAAGACTAAAAATTACACCTATTCCATCTAGTGATGTCAGCGAAGTGAATGACTCAACATTGATATTCACGGATGGCAGTAAACAGGAAGATGAATCGGTGGGCGCGGCTTTCGTGTGCTTTGACCCAGGCGGGACGACTCCCACAGTCACCCGAAGGTTCAAACTACATGACTGCTGTACTGTGTTCCAGGCGGAGTTGTTCGCCATCCTCGCGGCCTGCCAATGGGCAGAACACCACCATTTACGAAACACTCTCATCTTCACTGATTCACTCTCTTCCATACAAGCTCTAGAAAATCGTAGTAATACCCACCCAATAGTTTCTCAAATCCATTACACCATTCATAAAATCACAGAAACCAATATACAAAAAATAAACATCTCCTGGGTCAAAGGCCATTCGGGCAACCTAGGGAACGAAACCGCGGACAAAGCAGCAAATGCGGCCACTCGACTTCATAGAGCGGCTGATTATGCAAAATTCCCAATTTCATACGTTAAATCCCGAATACGTAGGGAAAACTATGATACTTGGGAAGCGAGATACGCAAGTTCAGAAACTGGACAACACACGAAGCGACTTTTACCTACCTTAAAACACATAAAAGATATGAGAAAAGTATGTGAAATATCGTTCAATCTAACGCAAATCTTAACCGGGCATGGATTCCATAAATCCTACCTAAAGAAATTTCACATCACGGAAAATGAATTCTGTCCTTGCGATATGTCGACAATACAGACCATCGGGCATCTTCTCGAGACCTGCCCAGCATTTGGAGCCTCGAGATTTGATCACGAAATGATCTGTAACAATTTAAATGTTTCCCCATATAACATTAGCGAATTAATAAGTAAGGAAAGCTGCATCCAATCGTTCTTGACGTTTGTAGATATAATCATAAATAGGCTCAAGACTTTTAATGGTACTTAGACGATGGAAGACAGAGTGCACCTAAATCTTATGATGTAGTCTAGCTCGTTTTTCTGCCATCGCATTATTTTAAGAAATTAATATTAAAAAAAAAAAAAAAACATTATTAAACATTTCTATATTATAAATCACATTAAATATTCATAAATATATATTATTAGACGTGTTATGTAAATAGGCTCAAGAAATTCTACATTTTCATTCAAGAGACGTACGTAGATGGTTAAAGACAGAGTGCACCTAGATCTTATGATCTAGTCTAGCTTAGCTTTTGCCATACTAATATATTTCAACTAATAGGTAATATAACTAATTGCAAACCCTTCACATAATAATAATATTATATATAATATCTTACATATTAAATATATGATTTATATTATATATATATAAATCCTGTTCAGAGATCACATAACAATGTAATATATAAGCGCCAACACAAAATAAATGTGTAATCATAATAAACCCCGAAATTCAACAAAACATGTATCCAATAGCATGTTCTGTTAAATAATGTAAATAAACACAAGATATGGCAAGTAATTGTATATAAAAAGTCCTAATTGCATAAAAACTATCCCTCTACGTGTCTCATTTAACAATTAATGCGAAACATATAAAATTATAAAAAAAAAAAAAAAAAAAAAACCTAACCTAACCTAACCTTTTTTTTTTTTTTTTTTTAACGTGAGGAAATCCTTCATGGATACCTTCCGCCTTAGGGGAGGCGAAAGGTTATGCCAGACTCCTACTGGCTAAAACCTCACGGGGTTCCCTCTGGGCGCCTCTCGCCGGAGCTGTGAGTTCGTTTTCACATTCTTTCATGGCTCCGACATGGCGTTGGCTTTTATAAGCTCCATCTTTTGTTAGTTAAAGCTTTAACTTCCCCTCATAACTCTTTTTTGAGAGGCGCGCGGAACCTCCACGCGCACCACCTCGAGGCTTTTCTGTCAGTGGGCGGTGAGGCACCCCCTAGTGCTACCGCCCAAGCCTGCATTATGGAGGACGGATGTCATGGAGGTTTCTTCTTCTCCTCCGTCCAACTCTCTGACTGCGGATTGGGTTTTCGGTTAAGATTTCTCGTATTCTTTCTGCATCTTCTTTCTGCGACATTACTGTTTCACAGAAGGCAATTCCCGCTTTCCACGCTTCTTCGCATCCAACCATAGCTTTTATTATTGCTCGATGTGTTAAATCATTACCTACTGTATTGGCTAGCTCCTGTCGTGGTACAGCCCACGCTATGCAATCTATCAGTGTATGTTGCGCTGTGTCTTCTTGGCTGCCGCAATGATGGCATGCGGGAGTTGGTTCCCTCCCGATTCGACACAGATACTTTGCGAAACATCCGTGTCCCGATAGTACCTGTGTCAACCGGAAGGTTAACGGCCCGTACTCTCTTTTTAACCATTCCCGTAGGAGGGGGTGTATCGCCTCTATAATTGTTTGGCCAGCATTGGGCTGCTCGAGCCTTCTGTGCCACACCTCTATGAGTAAATCATCTGTCTCTTTCCTCCGACACTGTACCTCTCTATGCGTTGGTCTTTGCCCCCGCGTTACTTGCTCTTCACGCCAAAAGTATATTGACGAAAGTCCCCTCGCATCTAGGTCCCATGGCATGGAACCCGCTAGCACGCACGCTGCCTCATAAGAGATAGTACGGTATCCCCGAATCACCTTTATAGCCATCGCTCTCTGCGGTTTGCGCAATACGGCGATGTTCTGGCTAGAAAGGGTGTCGGCCCACACCGGGGCTCCATATAGGGCCATGGAGCGTACAACTTCCGTGTATAATCGCCGGCAGCTGACTCTTGCTCCCTTGAGGTTAGGTAGCAGTCCCCCAAGTGCCGCTGCTGTTGTCATCAATTTTGGTTCAAGACGTAAGAAGTGAGCCTTGAAGTCCCACCGGCTGTCGAGGACGAGTCCTAAGTACTTCATCGTCGACTCGACATCGATGCGGACTCCCCCTACTATAATATGAGAACCTGCTGGAGCCCTGTTCCGAGGCCCGTGAAAGTACAGGGCTTCGGACTTACTCAAGGCTACTTCAAGCCCCAGTCTTTTAATTCTACCAACTACTTGCGCCACACCTGCTGTAGCAAGTATTGCTGCTTCTCTATATGTCTTGGCTCTCGCAGTAACCAGGGTATCGTCCGCATAGCATGTTACCATGATTCCTGTTATAAAAGACCCTCGTAGTACCCAGTCGTAACCGATGTTCCACAAGAGTGGCCCTAAGACGGACCCCTGTGGAACACCGCACGACATTTTGTGTTGCTGCCATCCCCTTTTCCCTTGAAATGAAACGAACCGATCAGCAAGGTAGTCCTGCACAATTGCCCTAAGGTACCGAGGTACTTTATGGTATCCTAAGGCCTCTCTGATACAGCTCCAGGGTAGGGTGTTGAAAGCGTTGGCGATGTCAAGAGACACCGCCAGGACAACCTCTCCCTGGGAGACTGCTTCCTCCGCCACTTTTTTCACTTTTAAGATGGCACCAACTGTGGACCGACCCCTTCGGAATCCGAACTGGTTCTCGTCCAGGTCCGGCCCAACGCAGTTCATGTGCCCAATGAGGCGAGCTGCAATTATGCGCTCAAATAACTTTCCAACCTCATCTAAAAGAATGATGGGCCGGTAAGCGGACGGAGAGTCTGCCGGACGCCCGTTCTTCTTAAGTAGCACAAGTATGCCCGTTTTCCACTGCACTGGAAATCGTCCCTGATCCAGGCAAGCACTGTAGAGATTTCGAAGCCGAGGTCCCAAAGCCTTCAGAGCTATCACCCATGCTCGACCAGGGACACCGTCTGGGCCAGGGGCCGTATTCTTGGCCCTGAGCCGTAAAACTGCCATTCTTAGCTCTACCTCATCCACTTCTGGCACTTGGGTTTCGTTCTCCTCCCCGGGAGGTGCCATGGTTGGTGGTACATGCTCTGCTCTGTTTGGGAACAGGCTTAACACTACTTCGTCTAGCAGCTGCGGCTCCAGACTTTGTGTTAGCGGTGGAGCCCACGGCCGGAGTTTGCCCCTAACCATTTGGTATGTTTGCCCCCATGGGTCCTGGTTTAGGGTCTCCAGAAGTTCTTCTCGGGATTGGCTTTTAGCCTGAACGATGGCTAATTTGAGTGCCACTTTGGCTTCCTTGTATCGTTCCTAATACTGCGCCTGAAGCTCATCGTCACGGAGTCGTCTTCGACGGTAATTTGTGTATCGACGTCTTGCATCGATGCATAACCTACGTATGGCTGCCAGCTCTGCTGACCACCAGTAAACCTGGCGCTTAGCAGGATGAGGCCCAACTCTCGGCATGGCCGCATCGCATATATGCGTCATAGCCTCGCGAAACCACTCCGCCTCCTGATGGACCTCAATTTCCGCCTGCTCACTCGGTGTTGGTATCCAGGCTTTAACCAGGGCCGCTTCTTCAAGAACTCCGTGATCTAGACGTTTAAGCACCCATCTCGGACTGCCTTCATTTGTGATGGCACCGGCAGATCTGCTCGGAGTTGCAGAAGCAACCTCGAACCTTATGTAGCAATGGTCCGATAGCGTTTCCGCGTCCTTTGCTACCTTCCAGCCAGTGATGCGGCTCTCCAGACACGGACTTGCGAATGATATGTCCACTACGGACGAGCCCTGTGGCCGCACACATGTAAACTCCGATCCTCTATTAATAATAGATAGACCAGAGATCAAAGCCCACTCCTCTAGTGTTTCTCCACGTGCATTCGTTACCGGGGATCCCCAAGCCCTGGATTTAGCATTAAAATCACCGAGGACAAGAACTGGATGCGGGTGGCTCCGCCCTATAATGGCCCCCACTTCGACGAGAAACCTCTCAAACTGAACGAGAGTCTTATTGGGCGAAATGTATACTGCTATCACCATTAACCCTTGCACAAGAGCCGCGACACAACCACTGCTCTTTATAACCCTGTCAAAGGATGCCCCTTTTGAAATTATCGTCACGAGCCCATCATTATCTCCCACCCAGTTGTCTCTGGGTGAGATAAAATAAGGCTCGGATATTGCTGCTATATCAATCAACCACTCCGCCATGCTCTGGATCATGAGATCCTGAGCCCTGGCGGAGTGGTTGAGGTTCGCCTGTAGAAAGCGTAAGGCCATCCTATGAAGCGTCCATTTGATCCTCCTCGCCCCCATTTTGAGACGGGGAACAACTAGCAGCCAACGGAAGTGGGTCTGAGACGTTTACTACCTTATTATTAGCCCTGTTTCTCTTAGAAGTAGGAGGGGTACACGCCTGGCTGCCTAGCCTATGTTTGGCTGGCTTATTTGCTGCCTCACAGACTGAGCACCTCGGCTGAGCTGAACAGGCTGCGGCTTTATGGCCGATCTGTCCACAACGGTAACACTCCTCACTGCGGTCTGCCTCTGAAGTGCATTGCGCTCGAACATGCCCGCTCTGCAGGCACCGATAGCACCTCATCTGTTTGGGCTGCACCATCTCTATCCGTGCCAAGACCCAGCCAACTAGGATGCGCCCTTCACCTTTAATTTTCTTCACAGCCGCCACCGGACAGCTTACCAACGTGATTCCTGTGCCCTGGTAAGTACGTCTGATTTCCCCAACCTTTACCACGTCCTCCGGGCAACCTCCGTGTCGCGCAACTGCAGCAACAATGTCCTCTTTGGTCACAGAATCATCCAGACCCAGTATTCGGAATGTCGCGCACATAGTGGGCCGAGTTATTCTGGCCACCTCTTCACCTAGTACTTCTTTTAGCTTTTTAGCTAAAGAGTCAGCTTTTTCCTCGCTCGCCTCACCCCCCACTGCCAGGAGGTGGGCACCGGTAGCCGCCTTCCGGAATCGCACACTTGTAATCCCACAGCTACCGAGGTCCATTTTTGACCTGGCATCCGCCATTATCTTGCCGTATGTTGCACCCTTCTCCTCAGCTCCCGGCTGCAGAGTAATAACCACTGCTGCAGTTCGAGGAGCACGCAAATTCCGCACCGGGGCTGAGCGACTGTTTGGCTTGGTAGCCCCTATCTTTCCACTTGCCAAGGGAGCTTTGGTCGCCTTCTTGCCTCTTTTGGTAACTGTGACCCAACTCTCCTTGGTCGATTCCTTCGCCGGTTGTCCATGTGTGGGTGGCGCTGCATTGACTGCCACGCTTTCACTCTTTTTGGTCTTCTTTTTCCTTCCTTTTTGGGATTGAGAGGCTGTCTGTTCAGCCTTCTTCGTCTGATCCGATACAGGAGCTGCAGAATATTGATCATCCCTACGCTTATCTGCAGCGATAGGTAGACGGATGTACTCTTTTGACAGCGGCCTGTCTTCCACTCCTTCTAATCTTGCGTTGACCTTGCTGCCCACACTTGAGGCCGACACACCTGGGTTCTTTCTTTTGTCTGCAGCTAATGGTGGCCGCAAACGTTTCTCAGGAAGTAACCTCTCCTCCAATCCTTCAAGTCTTGCGTTCATCATGGTCCCACACTGAACCATGACAACGCGCACTATTTCCTCCACTGTTGGGGCTTGGGCTGCTGCCGGGCTTTGAGTCTGATCACGCTGTTTTGTGAGCTGACGCATCTGGATTAGCTCCTTCCGGACCTCAGCCAACTCACTTGCGAGCCGCGTGTTCGCCGTTTCTAACCGAGCGACCTCCTCCGTCATTGTGCGAGAACGCAACGCCCCAAAAGAAACTTTAATGGTTTCCACCGCACTGTTAAGGGCTCGAACGTAAGTTCCTTTAAGGTTGCCGGATGTCCTGGCAACCTTTTCGATGGTTTCCACTGAATCCAGTACCAACCTAACTAGGTCTGGCGATTCCGTTTCCTCTCTCACTTCCTTCGATTGCCTCATTAAATCCGGGGATTTACGGAAAGTGGCCGCTATTGCCTCCTTTTTCCGCTTCAACTCATCCGCCATCTCTATTTCAGCCTGCAGCCGAAGCTCCTCAGCTTTTGCTGCGTTCAGTTCAGCCTTAGCTTTGGCCAAGCCGACGTATTTTCCCGTAGAGGGCGGGCGTCCACGTCCCCTCCTAGCCGGCGTTGCCGGTTGCGAGTCATCATCATCCCCCACATCAGAACTCGCATCGTCTCTTCGACGCTTTCTCCAAAAACGGTTTCCTCCTGGCAACTCTTCTGAAGCCACGGTCTGAAAACTCATATCAGAATCCGTGTCTGATAAATCCGCCATTTTCGACGAAGCAACGAGCAGATCTTCGTCGTTGCTCTCTGTCTGCTCGCAACGGGTTAAAATAACCCGTGCTTCTTTCACCACTTCCTCCTTCTCAACTCCACTCTGCGCAGACGCGCAATCTCTCTCCTCTTCCTCCTCTCCATCACTTAACCTAAAGGATTTTTTAAAATATTTAGCCATAACTGATCCCACGAGTACGTGGGAAGGGTGGGTCGCCCCGGACAGTGCCCACTGTAACCGGGGAAGTCTGGCGTAACCCGCTCAGGGGAGCGACAATTCCCTGGCGGGGGTCACAGTAACGACTGAAACTCCGTCCAGCCTTCCAGATCTCACGCTGCGCCGCCGCTTATCTTCGGGTAATTTTTTATAGAGGTTGTCTTCCTCGTAGCCCGGGCGACCAAGCCAAGGCCTATCGGTCCCGCTCAGATCGCAAAACATGACTGCGACCGTGTTGCGGAGTTACGACTTTGGAGCGGTGGCAGGGAATAAAACTCCCACCGCCTGCCCGGTAGCAGGTTGAGTGCACACCAAGGCCCGACTCCTCTACTCCAGAAGCCTGAGAAGGCTATACCCCACCTAGAGAGATGGCTCCACCAGCCCATCCCGTCTCCATCCACTGCACCCTCTGCTACTCAGAGTGACGCGCGGAGAAGTTAAAACCCCAATCCAGCCTACCCCACCGACAAAGTGTCGGCGCCTGGTGGTTTCAGTTACGTCTATTTCAGATGGAAATAGACCAATAACGGGCAGCAACCGCGAGAAGGCTGACCCCACCAGACTTGCCTTGAGGATCTACACGACCTGCGCTCTCCCTCAAGACCATACGCCTCCCTACTCGATACCAGAGCCGAGTAAGGAAGGCCTGGATTTATCCAAAACAAGCGGCCGAAGCACGCAAGCTAGGCATAGCAACTACTAATTAAACCCAGACCCGCCCAACCTAACCTAACCTAACCTAACCTTTTTTTTTTTTTTTTTTTGACGCTGGGAAAAATGCTTTATGCATACCCTCCCGTCGGGGGACGGAAGGGTTATGTGGGACTCCCGGTGCTCCCCACCGGTATACCCACTAAACGACCCAGCGGCACTCCCGCATCGCCTATATGGAGGGGAACTGGGAATCCGGCACAGCCTTTCCATCCAGCCCCCCGCCGACGACCGCCCGCCTTTACGGCGAGCCCTTCACCCCCCTCCCCACCCTGGGAGAGGGGCCCGAGAATAGCCGCGAGTGCTCGCGGTCATTCCCACCCGGCGGAAGTGGAGGATACGTGCAATGCGGGAGAAGACGCCCCCGCGCCTGTCTCCCGCTATCCTCCACCAGGAGGGGGAAGACGATTGTCGTGCAATCGCCTTCTCCGACCCGTTCGTCGCCTGCGAAATGGCGCTGCGAGAGGGTCTTCCTCCCGCGCCCGCTCCGTCGCCTCCTTTTGCGAAATTACTTCCTAGCAAAAGGAGGCCACCGCAGCCCAGGACTCCTCGCTTCACAGCATGGCTAAAACCACGCTGGGCAGCGAGAGGTCCTGCCCGACCACCGCCATCAATTGGCGGAACCTAACCTAACCTAACCTAACCTAACCTTTTTTTTTTTTTACCCAGGAAAATCCTTTATGGATACCACCTTCCCATGGGGGAGGGCCGGTGGTTATGTGAGACTCTCCGCCAGAGTGGCAGCATAATCACTAAAAAACTGGGGTGTTCCTCCTACTGCTCTTCATGCTGGCCCTTTGTTAGGGCGAGGCGGACGTGGCTTGGCCGTAGCCCCAGCCGCGTTGGCCTTCCGTCTGACCCCTGGCTTTGACGGGGACTTGGCGCATGCCTTGCTCCCGGAGAGGTGGTCCGCCGGCTTTCCCGCTGCTGCACATAGGGTGCAATGGGGGGCGGCTGTGCACTCTTTGGCCTTGTGGGCCTTTGTACCGCAGCGGTAGCACTCATCGCTGCGGTCAACTTCGGCCTTGCACTTGGCCGCTATATGGCCCAGCTCAAGACAGCGGTAGCAGCGGCGGGGCCTTGCATCTAAGATACTGACCCGCGCCGCCACCCAGCCCACCAAAACACGGCCTCCAGTGGCCATCACCTTCTTTGCAGCTGCGGTGGGGCAGCGCACGAACACGGTGCCCATCCCGGCTTGGCCCCGCCGTATTGCGCCTACGGAAAACGCCGTCACAGGGCATTCGCCCTTCCCGGCCAAGGCCTCCGCTAGCTCGTGCGGGGTGACAGAATCGTCCAGGCCGCTGACTCGAAGGTCAGTTGTAATAGTAGGCCTGGAGACTCGTATGCTCTCCTCGTCTAGAAACGTCTCTCTGAGCTTCTCAGCAAGGACGTCCGCTTTTGCCGCGTTGTTCGCGCCGGAAACCTCCAGCACTCGTGCCCCAGTGGCCGCCACCCTGATTTTCAACGGCGAGAATCCCAGCTCGCTTAGGCTGATCTTCGCCTTGGCCGCCTCCAGCACCTTGGCGTAGGTGACACCTTTCTCTACCGCTTTCTCCTGCAGCGTGATCACCACCGCCGCAGTTCTTGGAGGGCGGAGCTTGGCCGCACTCGCCTTGGAGGGCTTTGGTTTCGGCCTAGGGACTTGGGCTGGAGGGGCGGGCCTCTTCTTCTCGGTGGGTCTTGCCCCTTCTGCCGCACGCTCCTTGTCTCGCCTCTTGGCCTTTCCACGCCTTGACACCACCTGCCAGTCTTCCACTGGAGCTGCAGCGCTGGCAGGGGCGGGGGCAGGCTTCGGTTTCGGAGCCGCTCTTGCTCCAGGCTTTGGCGCTGGAGAGTCCCTTTGAGTGGGGGTCTCTGCTGAACGCACCTCGGCCTCCCTTCGCCGGTCTGCGGCCAGAGGGGGCCTCCGGGTCTGCCCGGGCAGCAGTCTCTCCTCGATCCCGGCAAAGCGGGCGTTCACCATCGTGCCCACTTGCACCATGATCTGCCGCATCACTTCCTCCGTGCAGGGCGTTTGAGCTGGTGCCTAAACAGGAAACGAGGTCGCAGCCACGCGAGCTTGGGTCTCCCTCATCTGCGCCATCTCTTGTCGCAGGTCCTTCAGCTCCGCTGAGAGTCGCTCATTCGCCATTACCAGTAGGGCCATCTCCTCGGGCATTGTGCGGGCCCGCGCTTCCTTAAAGGATGCCCTTATGGTGTCCGCAGCATCCTTCAGGGCCCTCACCGACGTGCCCTTTAGGTTTTTGGACTTGGTGGCCACCGCATAAACGATGTCCACCGAGTCCATCAACATTGACTCCAGCTCAGCGGCATCGCAGTTGCTCAGCTGAGAGCCACGGTCCGCGGGCACCGATGCCGGCGCCTTGAGGAACTGCGTCCTCCTTTTTTGCTGGAGCTCCTCTTGGAGCTCCTTTTCGGCTGTGAGCCGAATCTCCTCTTCTCGTACTCGGTTGAGTTCAGCCTTGGCCTTCGCCAGGCCAACGTACTGCCCTGTAGTGGGCGGGCGTCCTCTACCTCGTCGAGTGCTGGACACCTTGGGTAACGGTGAGGATTCACCCTGGTCTTCCTGCTCTTTCCTGTCTTCCATGTGCCTCTTTCTGTGACATCACCTCCTCACAGAAGGTGACTACGGCATTCCAGGCTCTGTCGCTGCCAAGTGCAGCCTCGACTATTCTTGGCAGCGAGAGATCCTGCCCAACAACTGCCACTAGCGCCTGTCGCTGTACTGCCCAGGCACCACAGACCTCCAGTGTGTGCTGGGTTGTGTCTTCATGGGCACCACAGTGATGGCACTCCGTCGTAGATTCCCTTCCGATTCGGCACAGGTACTTTGAGAAGCAACCACACCCCGTTAGCACCTGTGTCAATCGGAAGGTCATTGAGCCATGCTCTCTGGCTAGCCACTCTCTTAACACCGGACGAACTGCCTTAACCGTCTCAATGCCGGCACTAGGCTGCGCCAGCCTCTCGAGCCACTCTTCATTGAGTGCCTCGTGCAGCTCGTCCCTTTTGCCCTTGATTTCTTTAGGGGCTGGTCTTTGCCCTCCCGTTACCTCCTGCTGACGCCAGGAGTAAGTGGACGCAAGGCAGCTTGCATCCAAGTCCCACGGCAGTGAGCCCGCCAATACGCATGCAGCTTCATATGAGACGGTGCAGTAGCCGCGTATCGCTCTAACCGCCATTATCCTCTGCGGTCTTCGCAGAAGAGCTTTGTTACAGGCCGTTAGAGCGTCCACCCACACCGGTGCACCGTACAACGCCATGCTGGAAATAGGGTGTGACTCGTCCTTTTGTGTGCCAGAATTGGCAGGCTGATCAGTCTCTCTACGCGCTTTGGACACCAAAGTTGCGACCGGTGTGGTCAGTGCATAAGCAGAGGACCCCTTCTTATCTGCCACCAGAGGTGGACGTAGTGTCTTCGCAGGGAGAAGACGGTCTTCTATGCCGGCTAACCGGGCATTCACCATTTCTCCTACAGAAATGGTGACTCTTCGTATGACGTCCTCAAAGTCTGCCCCTGATTGAAGTGCAGGGGGCGGGACTGAGGTGACGATCGCGGATGCATTCACGCGCGTATTGCGTTCCTCGTAGTCTCGCCGGAGA
Organism: Philereme vetulata; assembly: GCA_918857605.2. Classification (NCBI taxonomy): domain Eukaryota; kingdom Metazoa; phylum Arthropoda; class Insecta; order Lepidoptera; family Geometridae; genus Philereme; species Philereme vetulata. The sequence goes on along the minus strand of OU975474.1, from coordinate 7,280,292 downwards.
GCCTTCAGTTCATCCCTGATGTTAGCCAACTCTCGGCTGAGCCGATCATTGTCGGCCCGAAGGCGCCTCGTCTCGTCGTCTGCGGTTCGCTGCTTCAAACAGTCTACTATGTCTCTTATGGTAACCAGAGACTGGTTTATTGTACCTTGGACTGTACCCTTTAGGTTCTTAGATTTTCTAGACGCCTCCTGAATAGCGTCCAGCTCTTTTAAGGCACGATCTTGCAATTATTCTGCGCTAAGTGTTTCTCCACTAAGATGGGCGTAAACTGTCTTGGCCGATTTGGCCTTGGTTGGTTGCTGATCAGCCGCATCTTTACTTAGCCGGTATGTTTCCAGACCGGGATTAACAAGTTCTTCCACGGCACGGGCATGCCCAGTATGGGTGCCCAGAATCGATGATTTTCCACGTCCACGGCGGGCAGTCGAAATCTTAGGCGGACCCAGAATATCTACTTCGGTGTCGGAATACGGCTCCCCGCAAGAAAGCGGTCGCTTTCGGCCTAAAGGTTCTAAGCAAGTGAAGCTTGTCACTGAATCTGGTCTCGATGATTCCGATTCAATGGCCAGCTCCATGCTACCGTTGGCCACATTCCCAGAACGTGTCAACGATATCGAACGTGTGCTTGTTTCTGAATCAGAAACAAGCGTAGCGTCATGTTTTTTCTTTCTACCACCCTTCTTTCGAGCTGGAGTGCGAGAAGACTTACGAACAACCTCCTTAGCTGTTCGGGGAACATGGGGTTCCTTCATTAAGCCACCGTCAGTGGTGTTGGCGTTCGTCTTCGGGACGCACACTTCCACCTCCATATCAACTTTATCCATATCATTAGCAATATCAGAATCCGATTCCAACGCGCTTATCTAGTCCCTCCCTCCAAGCCTGTCCGACATGGGTAGCCATGCTAGTATAGGCTTGGGGATCATTGAAACATATAAACGCCAACACCACCAGCGAAACACAGGCCAAATCGGGACCCCGCGGGGAGACTGACCCATACAGCCGATCCGCGGGAGAACGAGCCGGACACCACCGCACCAGTAGTGCCAACCACGATCCTCAGACGAATCTTTGGATCCCTCACGGACTTCCCATATTCATCCACTACGCCCTCTGCTACTCAGAGGGACGTGTGGAGAAGTTTTCCTTCTATAATTACCCCCCACAATCACTAGTCCCCCCCGGATTTCAACCCTTACTCAACGGAATAAGGTGATGGAATACCCCAATCAGCACAAACCCCATGACCTCAAATCCCGAAGCCCACCCATCCTACCCCACCGACAAAGTGCCGGCGTCTGGTGGTTTCAGATATGTCTATTTCATATGGAAATAGACCTATGACAGGCAGCAACCACGAGAAGGCCGACCCCACCAGACTTGCCTTGGGGATCTTCACGACTTGCGCTCTCCCCCAAGACCATTCGCCTCCTTACTCGCTTGTTCCCCGAGCAGAGTAAGGAAGGCCTGGGTTTATCCAATACAAGCGGCTGAAGCAAGCAAGTTAGGCTTAGCAACTACTAATGGATAAACCCAGACCCGCCCCGTCCACCCAAACCTAACCTAACCTAACCTAACGCGGTAAAATCGGTTTTTCGCGGGCAAAACCGTTGAAAAGGAGAACGAGAGTGAACTTTACGCTGGTCGTAGTGAAGTAAAGGGAAATAGAGAAAGTGACCTAGAAAGGAAATTAGACGAACATAGCATATTGCTAAAAGAGAACAGCGCAAAAATGGACATATTGAAAGAGACCATAGAAATGCAGAAAGAGATCCTTGAGAAAACTACTTATGCAGGTGTTGCTGCCGGCCAGCCTAGGACATCACCCAGTGAACGGGCTGTGCTGCACTCCGTGGTGGTTTCCTCAAAGGACGAGAAAAAGACAGGAGAAGATGTACTGAATAGGATCAGAGAGTAGGTAGTAAATGCAAAGGAAGGTGGAATAAAAGTAGATAGAGTAAGAAAGGCTAAGGACAGGAAAGTCATAATAGGATGCAGAACCGAAGAAGATAGACAGAAAGTAAAAGAGAGGCTAAGGAAAGATGAGTCGCACCTCAATGTCGAAGAAATCAAAAACAAGGACCCTCTTCTGATTTTTAAGGACGTTTTGCAATACAACAGTGACGAGGAGGTCCTTAGCGCCCTTAGAAATCAGAATAGAAGCATTTACCAGGATCTCGACAAAGAGGACGATAGAATGGTAGTACGATATAGGAAGAAAACACGAAACATGTACACGTGCCATATCGTACTCAGAGTGTCTCCAAGGCTTTGGAACCGGTTGATGGAGGCAGGCGAAGTCCATATCGACCTGCAAAGGATAAAGGTGGCAGACCAGACTCCATTAGTGCAGTGCTCGCTCTGCCTAGGTTATGGACATGGCAGGCGGTTCTGCAAGGAAACAGTGAAAAAGTGCAGCCACTGCAGGGGTCCCCATATGAAGGCTGACTGCGCGGATTGGCTCGCCGGGGCGACTCCCTCATGTTGTAACTGCAGAAATGCCAAAATTGATGTCCAAGACCACAACGCGTTCAGCCAGGAGTGTGCAGTGAGGAAAAGGTGGGACGTGCTAGCACGGGCCACCGTTGCTTACTGCTAAGGGCGACATAGGCATCTTGGCAGGTTTGGACCACAACGGCAAGCCATCCAAAAAAATCAAAAAGGGCAACACAAGGAAATAATCAGATAACAATCAGGCTTTTAAAAACAAAAAACGCTAATTGGAGCCAGCTTCATAAGAAAATGGCACAATTGCAAACAGAAATAAACATAAAAACAGACAAAATTGACAATAATCTCGCCTTGCCGGTGTGGACCGAAGAACATGCTGAACAGCAACCAGGGCACGGTGTGATCTCAGAACACGTTGCTATATTTATGCGCAAAGGGAACACATCGTGCATCTGTGAACAAAATGCACGGGAAAATGGAGATGCAACTTCCAGTGAAGTTCCCGGTAAACACTCTCAGAAGATATGAAGCGAATCAATCTGTGAATTACGATTTAAGAGTTAAAAATGTAATAGAGTATAAAAATAGATACAAGATTCTCATAAATTGTATAAATAATGTTGTTGCGGTTGCAAAAATAAAAAAGTAGATAAAATATGATGTATGTATATTGTTGAATATATATATCATGCATATGTGTAAACTGTACTAAGACAAAATAGTGAAATATGTACAAGAATATGTTAAAAACCAAATTTAAGTATAAGTTGATAGAAAACTCTCTAATTGTTATTTAAAATGTTTATGTGTTACTTCTAGATGATGGATGTATGTTATTGAAAATATATACCATGCTTTATGTAAACTAGACTAAGAAGAAAAATAGTAATAGTGTACAATAATATTATGTTAAAACTAAAATTAAGTATAGTAGCTAGATGAACCGTTAATTATGTAATCAAAAATTAAGTGTGTATTTACTTGTGTACTTTCCTTAATAAATAAAACCTGCTGTTTTACTACCTTAGAAATAAAAAAGGGCTCTGAATAAGCTATAATCAGAGGTCAATAGGCAGGATAGCTCGCGGGCCGGGCCTCTGCGCCCGGACAGGAAAAAAAAAAAAAAAAAAAAGAAAACCTAACCTAACCTGAATAAGAAACATATGGTATGAATTATTTAATTGATGATATTAGTTAATTATATTGTTTTTAGTTCTTAGTTTAAGAATTCAAAAATACGGATAGTTGCATGATTAATAATTATGTAATTGAATAGATAAACTTCATGTATTTGATTCTATTTTTGATAAATAGAAACTCAAAATGAATTAAGCGAGTTAAAATTATGATTATGATTACACTTAATATAGTTAGTACTGTAATAATGTCTTATAATAATATAGTGTTTAAGTATAATGTTAGATTGGAAATTTAATAAAGATTATAATGGTGTTGCAATATAATAGCAATAGTAGCTCGCGGGCCGGGCCTCTGCGCCCGGACAGGAAAAAAAAAAAAAAAAAAAAACCTAACCTAACCTTTTTTTTTTTTTTTGTTGACGAGGGGCAAAATCTGCAACCAGATACCCTACTGCATGGAGGGTACAGTAGGGTTATGTGAGGTTCACGGACTCGTGGACTCACTAAAATCCCCCCGGTGGCCATCTTCGACGCATGTCGGAGGGCTCCGGGATCTCCAAAAGGAACGCACCGGTGCCCCCCTCGCGCTGTGCCTTCGCACATCCAGGGGGAGGCTATCTAGCCACCCCCGAACACCACGGTGTTCACAGCGGCACATTGCCACAATGTGCCGCCGCCCTCCCGGGGCCCGTTTAACGGACAGTCGAAGCCCACACTCCGACCACCCACGAACCCGAAAGGTCCCCTGTTTGGCAGGGGATACCACGCAAAGCCCCTTATGGGGCAGGCGCAGCGGGGCGCCCACTGCCGCCTCGCCGTCGCCTCCTTCTCCGAGCGGGATCAGCCCTCTCGCGATCTCGCTCGGCGGCCTCTTTCCGAACCATAACGGTCTCACAGAAAGAGGCCACTGCCTTCCACGCCGTCTCATCTACCAGCATAGTCTCTACTACGCCTGGTAGAGAGAGGTCCTGCCCGATCCTGGCGATCAGGGTCCGCCGCTCCTCGCACCACGCCGAGCATTCCTCAAGCGTGTGCTGGGCGGAGTCCCGATCCCTCCCACAGTGGTGGCACTGCGGTGTCGGTTCGCGTCCGATCCTATTCAGGTACTCACCGAAGCACCCGTGCCCGGTGAGTACCTGAGTAAGTCTATAGGTGACGTTACCCGTTTCCCTCCCCAGCCAAGTTTCGAAGCTCGGCACAATCGCGCCGACGGCGCGTTGGCGCATGTTCCACGGCTCCTCGAGCCGCTCGCGCCACATCCCGAGCGCACGTCGGCGCTCTTGCACCCGCACTTCAGCAGGCGCGACTCCGCTCCCGTCATCATGGCGGAGGCGCACGTACACACGCGCGTCCATCTCCGCCAAGAACATAACCTAACCTAACCTAACCTAAGGGTTGCGCAGATGCTGAATGACAGGGCTGCACAGGCGCTGGTCGGCTGGGCTGCGAGGCCGCTGCACGCTGGGCACGTGGCCCGTTCATGTCCATGAGGTAGTCCATGTAAAACACAAATACAGTACCACAGTAATCGGAAAAATAAAATACTATCAAGAGGGAAAATTAAGAATTTATGTAATATCAAGAACCACAGCAGAGTCAGGAAAGAACTTTACCTCATGTATTACTAGGTTGAAAATAATAATAAATAAAAACAAACTGTATGGATGAAATGACATTCCGCTAAGTCAACGGCTTGTTAAAATGCCGTGACGCTGGTCTAATACCTATTTTGTAGTTTATATTTTTCTGTACACCAAAACAATTCACTTCAGAAGTGGCAAATATTACAAAACGGCCTCCTCAACTATGTAGCATAACAAAAAAAAAATAAGAATCTTCTTATAACTTGTCCACCAGCCTTTAAATAAATGCGGGCAAAGTATAGTAAGTAGACCAAAGTAACTTACCAAACATCCCTACTTCTGATTTGTTAGCCCTCACGGACTAATAAAACACATCGGCTATTCAACTGAATATATTTTGTCGCTTTCACTTCACACTAGTTCACTCCACGACGCCTAAACGAACACCGAACAAAATTTTCACTGTGTCAAACTCATCGCCTTCTATAGATCGTGCAATCCACGAAGACGCGCCCCTCTATTCCTCCTAACCGTTTATAGTATATGTGTGCAAGCTTCCGTCAATATTTGAGTGTTATCGGTACACACTAATTACCTATGAGTGCACACGCACACTACAATGAATAGACTAATTAGGAGAGAGCGTCATGGTCAAAGTGAAAGATGCTCTACTTCAAAATTATTTTTATTACCCGACTGCAAGGAAAGGGTTATGTTTTTTTTATTTTTAAGTGTGAATATTGTATGTGATTATTAGTTAATTTACGATAATATTACCATTTTCATAATAGGGGGTAAATATAGACATAAATGAAATACGTGAAAAGTTTTATTGAACTTTATTGAGAAATGATTATCGTCAATCACTCGTTTCAGAAAAATCTGATTCAGAGTCTGATGTATCACCGAAATTTATAATTAAACTAAAATCAAGATCACAGTGTCTCATGTATTCGTCTTCTATTTTTTCCACGTGCTTAAAGAATTTAGGCTTAGCATCTGGTTTCAAATTCAAACTTACACTTGTGGTTTTGCAACAACAAAGTTTATCAGAAAACAGCAGTGGGTATTTTGGGATAAATTCATTCATAAAATTACAAGAATTAACCAGAGATCTTCAAATTGAACTTTGAAAAGAAATCCCTACCTAGCAGAGGAACTTCTTCATTGCCCGCAACATAAACATCCATGTCATAACATTTTGAGCTGTAAGATACTGGCATTGTGACAATCCCTAGAGTATTTATATTTGTACCATTATATGCACTTGATACCAATTTGCTGGGCTTGAGGGATGCCCGAGAAAATTGTTTTTTTTTTTGTAAATCAGCCGAGGAATTATAGTGATAGGTGAGCCTGGATCTAATTCAAAATCTAACTTAACCCCATTCACAACAACAGATTCGTACATGGGCTCCCCATGCACTGAGCGGATGTTAGAAATTGTCGTCAAATACTCACCATCATCTTCAGATACCTCGTCTTCATTGGAGCTACACTCAATGAAATTATGTATAGCTACACTCTTTTTCGGGCACATTCTACGCAAGTGCCCTTTTACGCCACATTTGTTACACTTGTATTTCACACTTGCAAGTAGATATCTCGTGTCCCCTGTATCCGCATGTTGCAGTGGAGGCCCCGCCGCTATCTTGAACACCGCCGCCGCTAACGGGCTGCTCCCAAACGCGCACAGCGGAGCGCTTCAGCTACAGAGATACTTCCTTCAATGACATGATTAACAGCTTGTCCCGCTCGCGACCCGGCACCATGCTGAGGACAAAACGATCCCGCAAATCTTCATATATAGAGTCGTGGCCAGGAAATGACATTCAGTGGCCAGACTCCTCACGCGCGCTGGCCATTTCATTAGGCTTTCATTTTGAATCTGAGTCGAACTATGGAACAAGTATCTTTCCGCAAAACCACACTTGATCGGTTTGAAATGATCGTCTAACAACTTGGTTATAATCGAAAAATATAATGATATGGCACAAATTCTACCTAAAGTTGAAACAAAATGAAACCACACATTGTTATTAATTGGTTTTTATAATCTACATTTAGTTATTACTACTAGGTACCAAATTAAAATAAAAGTTACACCTTAGGATAGTAAGTTGTTTCAAACTTCTTCCGTGACTTAGGATATGGACGTAAAACCTTAGGAATATAAGGTGGCAGGTGTTCATCCAGCCTTCTTTTGTAAGGAAACTCTCCAAGTTCAAATGGCCTTCTCTTAGCTTCAAATGCCCTGGTATTATGTTTGATTTTGTAGATATCTTCCCACATATAAACTTCAGGAGGTAAGAAGTGTTTTGGCCTGTTTGATACTATATGCTTATATGTATCTTCCAACCAACATCTTTTTTTATCATCCTCAATGTCAGCAATAACTTTTTCTTCCTCTCCTAAATAAGGCTTCATTTCATGTTCCCTCTCTTCAGGAGCATTTATATAAAACTGGATGATAATTTTGAGCACATCTTCATTCAAGCCTTTAACTTTTCCATCTTCTAATGTCTCATACAATTTCATTGGTTTTGTGCCAAAGCATACGTTATGTTTAGGATTCTCATCCATTTTCTCATTATGCATTTCAACAGTATTCAGCTGATAGGCGTACAGAGACCATAGTTGACCGTTAGTTATAACCGTTTGTGTGACTAGTGGGTAAGTAACATCATTGTATGTGGTGAAGCCTTGTGTGTTGGCTTGTGCTAGGAGCCATCCAAAACTGGCCTTCAGTGCTTGACAGTGTAATGCTTCCAAGTTGTCTTCAGACCCATAAGACTCCTTCCTGCTTAGTATGTGACCGCGGCCGTGGAATGATATGAGACCAAATTCATCAAAGTCACCTGGCCAATATCCTAAAAGAAAAAAAAACATTTAAAGGTTACTTATGGCCTTCAATCGACAACGAATTGATTATATTTAAGATGATCGCGTCGATTTCTGTTGTCCCAACCACTATCTAGAACTCTTCAAGTTCAGAGTGAACAGTGAATGAGTGTTAGGCAAGCGTGCTCCATCTACTAGCACACTCTGTACTAGCTGACCTGCCCTGGCTTCGCAAGAATTTTTTATCAAAATAAAATATAGCCTTAGCAAGTTAACACTCTGGCAAGGCGATCACGATAAGTATGAGGACGATCACGATCTCGATAGTAGCTTCAGTAATTATTGAGATTCTCAAAATTATGAGAATAGCTTCAGTAGCCACAACATAAATCAAATATACACAATCTAAGAAACAAAACTAAATTACATATATCTAAGACTCGAACTAATTACGGAAAGAAAACGATTTTGTATGAGGAAGCTGTACAAGCTGTACAACAAAATACCTAACAACTTAAAAGAGTGTATTAATATAAAAATGTATAAAAACAAACTTATGAAATATGTACAAACATTATAGAATGTAGCACTAACCTTAAATAATTATTATTATTATAGTTATAAGGCCCCGGAGAGTAAGATTATCATTGTGAAATCTCTATGTATCTCATTTTAAGTGAACCAAATAGTTCTTATGAGAAATAAAGTTTTTTGAACCTAATTTCGTAGATTGCAATGTGTTTTTGTACCAAATAAATTATTTAGATTAAGTTTTATTTAGTAAGTGATGGTGACTATCGAGATTACCTTCGTAATTATCGTGATTGTGATCGTCCACGCGACTAATGCGACTAATTAATAGTCTTCGTAACTAAAGAAATACAATCGTCTCTTTTTCTTCTTCTCTTTCGCAATTATCGTGATCAAAATTATTTTTGTAGCCATCGTGATTATTCGTGATCGTGTTCGCTATTATCATGATCGTAATCGTCTTCGTTTTTATCATCGTCATTTATTGGTAAACTAACAACCTTGCTGGACATCATAAACAACTTTTGTTCTATAACTTAAAAAAACAATACATTTGCCATACACAAACTTTCAAGATTTTAGGGCGCAGATAAATTGGTCAAGATGAAGCGCCCCCGCCGCCCGCTCTGCGCCCCCTGCCGTTTGCACTAGACACTAGTCATCAGATTATTTACACAACTAGCGCTTTTTTTTTGTTACACGTAGAGTTCGTAATGTTTAGCCCGACTTGCAAAAAAATCCCTAAACGTATTTAAACGACTAAATATGTTTCAGTTTGACGCATTTGTATGATTTGACAACTTATTAAATCATATTTAGTCACTAAATACGTTTGGCACCATTGCACAAGTCGCCCTTAGTGTTGAATATAAATATTTTTATTTTTGTATAAAAATCTAATGAATTATTAAAAGTCTTAGAACAAAAGTTGTTGTTTATGATGTTAATAATACATCCCAAAACATATTATAAGCGCGAAAATTTGTATGGATGTTTGTTACTCTTTCACGCAAACACTACTGAATGGATTTTAATCAACCTTTACAATAATATCACTCATACATCAGAATAACCTATATGCTATAATTTATAAAGCTATTGAGTAAATTGGTCAAAATATAATATTGTTATATTTTGACCAATTTACTCAATAGTGTCACGTAAGTCGGAAAAAATTCTCCGTTGTGCGAGCCATTCTGGAGTGCGCTGCAAAAACCGTAAAATTTACACGAATATAAAGAAAATAGGCTTCTCGAAGTACTAATCCTGCGCAGACGAAGTCGCGGGCAGAAGCTAGTAATACATATATGCAAGGTTGTTAGTGTTTTACCAATAACCCTGTATATAACACTGGTGGACGTAGGCACAGAACACAAAAAACAATAGAAGTCGTAAGTAGGCGGAGCTCGCGTAACACCAAGTACGCGGAGTTCCGCGCACTACAAGCTTCGCTCACTTCAGTCGTGTTTCAATTACTGTGGGGTAAACGTACTTCAAAAAAATATAATAATGCCATATTGTGCCGTTTTGGAGTGTAAATATTATAGCCGAACCACAAATTTAACAAAAGGGGACATATCCTATCACCGGTAAGTATTATTTTATTGTTTTTTGTTAGTTTTGTTTAAAATGCAAAATCGTCAAACAAAATAGACTGTGAATCAGACTCATTAAGGTCGCGTTTCTCTTAAACCTCAACTTACGCTACTCAATTAGGGATGTGACCCCAATATACTGATGAATGTGTTATCGATAGCTTTAATTAGTTACCCCTATTAACAGCCATGAGTAACAGCCATGGCATTATCAATCATATTCTTTGCTGTTAGAGACTATAACAAAAATCGTTAGCCACAGAGCCATCTGTTGTTGAGTGGCTTTGTTTTGTGGGAAATCAAGTAACAGTTGCATTATCAGTCTTATTTCTAATTAATAGAGACTAAAATAAAAATATTTTCTAAATCGTCATCTTTTGGTGAGTAGACTTTAATTTTTTATTACTATTTATTTTATTGAATTTTATGTATCTCCCTTCCCTTAGTGGCTAAGGTTTTATATCCGTAAAATTAGTTTTATGGTTTTATGACTTTTTGAACGTTCTCTTTCAACCAATTATAACTTTTATTTCTAAGTGTGCTAGTTTTTACATGTGTGAGTTTAGCTACACTGGTTTTCATAGTGAAAAGTCATCATGCTAGTTCTATTGTTTTTTATGTTTTCTGTAGTGGCACAAATGTTTCCAAAATTTGTTCAATCCTTATGAAAAAGTGCATTGACGCAAAGGGAGAATATTTTGAGAAACAATAAATTCATTTTTGACCATTATTAGTATTTTTTTATTGATTCCGGAAACTTTTAGTGTGCTCCTCAAATAATAATTCAGTAGTATAATATTTTTTTAAGTAAGTATTTATGAGTTGGAAACCTGTGATTATGTTAAGAAAGAAAGAAAAGAAAAGCTTATTATTTCGACCACCACAAATATAACCTGACGTACCTATTTCGTTACCCGTAGTAGGTAGGTGATAATCGATATCGATACATTCGTCTTGTATGCTCATTGGTACATCACTAAGTGAGTAGCGCTGTTATTTGAGCATGCGAGTAAAAGCATTATCAATCTTATTCTTTGCAGTTAGAGACTATAACAAAAATCGTTAGCGACAGCGCCATCTGTTGTTGAGTGGCTTTATTTTGTGGGTAATCAAGTAACAGCCATTGCATTATCAGTCTTATTTCTAATTAATAGAGACTAAAATAAAAAAAAAATTTAAGCGCCATCTTTTGCCGAGTAGAAGAAGTAAACTTTAATTTTTGTTAGTGTTTATTTTATTGAATTTTAAACCATTTTCCATAGTAGCTAAGGTTTTATATCCGTTAAATTGGTTTTATGGTTTTAGGCCTCTTTGAACGTTCTCTTTCAACCAATTATAACTTTTATTTCTAAGTATGCTAGTTTTTACATGTGTGAGTTTAGCTACACTGGTTTTCTTAGTAAAAAGTAATCATCTATTGTTTTTTATGTTCTGTGGACGTAGGTATCTCCCAAGGTGCGCCAATAAGCCCGATCTTGTGCTTTTTTCAGATTCAGACTCTTTTTCTCTTCCAGATCGTCATTAACGTGATAGATATATCGTCGTTATTTATACTAATATTATAAAGATGCAAGATTTGTTTGTTTGTATTGAATAGGCTCCGAAACTACTGGACCAATTTAAAAAAATCTTTCACTGTTGAGAAGCTACACTATCCCCGGGTGATGTCACTGCTACTTTTTACCCAACTGCCCAGAAAGAGGGTAATGTTTTTATTGAACAACTACGCGTGCGAAGCTGCGGAATGGTAAGCTAGTATTAGATAAAAAGCTTGAAATATATAATACTAGCTGTTGCCAGCGGCTTCGCACGCGTGCTTTGCCAATAAAAAGTAGCCTATGTGTTAATCCAGGTTATGATCTACGTACATACCAAATTTCATCGGTTCAGCCGTTCCGGCGTAAAAGAGTAACAAACATCCATACATCCATACATACAAACTTTCTCGATTATAATATTAGTAGGATAAGACATGCCCCGGCAGTTAATGTCAGTTACAAGCACTACAATGGATCGCCCCGAATTGCGATCTCGCGAGTCTCCCACAAAATAAAAAAAATATTATTATTACTCTTTAGACTAATAAAATAGTGGCACGAAATGCACAAACAACTAAGTTGACCTACAGTTTCATTCAAATTACAACTAACGGGAGTTCATGTAAAATGGATAGAAATTGCAATTATTCTGGATTTCAGGCTTTTCCCTATATTTGTGTCACTAAAGCTACACGAATACTAAATTTCAGCACTGTGGGGTCACTGGTGTACCCTGTGAATTTCAACAAAGTTCAGTTTTTATTATGGCCAATAACTCAAAAACTGCAACAACTAAACAAAAAATAAAAACGGGGTCAAAATGCACTAATGGAGACCTTTCATTTGACGTCCCATTTTACCTAATAGTCTCATTTTTTATTTTTTACCCCACTTGAACCCCAATATCTCAACCATCCCCCCTACATTTTTAGCTCATTTATTCACACCAAAATTGTGTCATCACTACCTACCTACATACCAAATTTCACTATGACAGGATAAACGCTTCGAAAATTATCCTCGGACAAACAAACATACATACATATATGCATACATACATGCATACATATATGCATACATACATGCATACATATATGCATACATACATGCATACATATATGCATACATACATGCATACATACATGCATACAACGCCGATTCGTCCAAGTTAAACTGGAGAACTCGCTCCGCTTCATCAATTCAATAATTTAACAATATTTTTTTCCACACACTTGCTCGTAAAGTGAGACATAGTACATCGTTCTTAGGGCCATAAACCGAACTATAACACACGCGTGCGTAATAATATTATCCCTACAAAGTTAAGTTAATACCTAACTGCAAATTAAATGCGAGTAAACAGAGTATTTTCAATTTAACCGGGTAATACTGTTTTTGTAACAACAAAGAGGTTTTATGCCGCTGAAAATCCTATAACATTTTTGGAATAAATAAATGTATCCCTAATGAAGACGAAAAAACATTTATTATTATCAAATTATTTATAATTCACAATAATTTGTTATAAAATATTTGCATTTTATCACTAAAATTATAATTTTGAAGTAGGCTGTATGGCTTTAAGTAATCAATCACATTACATTTGGCACGTGCAAAAAAAAATTGGGCGCCATTTCCCATTTTTTTGTTTGTATCGCATTTATTGCTGTGTGATAAATAATTGTAAAAACGTCAAGTTTTAGTACAGAAGATTTGTTTTTTCCTCGCAAGTGTGTATAAAAAGTGCGTATGAAACTCGTGAGCAGCTTGCTCACTAGACACTCGGCTGATTTACGCCCTCGCCTACGGCTCGGGCTGCAACCCACAGCCTCGTGTATATTGAGCAACTTAGCTCACTTGTATCATAATATACTATTACCTGGTATGTTAGTTCCATGACAATATTCTTCAAAATATCCAACTGCTTTTGGTAAGTGTGTAAACTTGGGTACTTTAAAATCTGGGTTCTCTGCTTCGCTGTAAGGTAGAAGAGGCTTCAATGGCAGCCGATTTCTCAGTGCTACCAGAGGTGTTCCTGAAAAATAATGTATAAAGATTTGAATAATAATAGTCCTTAGTAGAGAATGGGAAGACCGTTGGTGGAAGTACAAAAGGAGTGAAAGGAGGGATGAAAAACATTGAGGGAGGTCTTCAACTTTTCCCCTAGCAATGGAAGAGAATAAATTAGAAAAAATTAACCTTGATATTAAACAACAGTTTTCAGCTAAGCTTTTCTGTGTTTTATTCAAACTAGTGGTTCGCCCCGAACTGAGATCACGCGAGTCTCCCACAACAACAAAAAAATATTATTTGTAATCTTTGAATATCAAAATAGTGCCCCGAAGTAATAACCAAATGACTTAATGCACAGTTTCATTCAAATTACAGGTAACGGGAGTTCATGTTAATTGGTTAGGTACTCTTTTTTGGGGTACAAATTGCAGTAATTTTGGATTTACAGGCATTTGCATATATTTGTGTCACTTAAGCTACACGCATACCAAATTCAGCACTGTGGGGTCACTGGTGTACCCTGTGAATTTCTACTCAGTTTTTATTATGGCCAATAACTCAAAAACTGCAACTAAACAAAAAATAAAAACGGGGTCAAAATGCACTAATGAAGACTTTTCATTTAACGTCCCATTTGACCTAATAGTCTCATTTTAAATTTTTTTACCCCTCTTGAACCACACAATATCTCAACAACCCCCCCACATTTTTAGGTCATTTAGTCACACCGAAATTGTGCCATCACTACCTACCTATATACCAAATTTCACGATGATCGGATAAACACTTCGAAAGTTATTCTCGGATAAACAAACATACATACATACGACGCCGATTTGCCCAAGTTGAATTAGAGATTTCGCTCCGATGATCAAAAAAAAATTTTTTATTTTCTATTTAACTTAGCTCATCCCACTGCTGGTTCCAATTTTTTTTGTCCCTTGCTGCAATGGGCTGGTCGGGAAGAAAGGTCCTGCAGTAAGACTATATAAGCTAAAATAAATAGATAAATGTTTACCTGTGTATTGTATTGCTCTATCAACTGGTTCATACAAGCGTTCTTTAGTCCATTTATATTTTTTCCTCCATGCAATCACACTGCCTGGTACAGCTGTTCCTCCCACAAACCAGAAGGCTTCATGTCGTGGCTCATAGTCCACCTGCAGATAGAAATGTTGCTGCAGTCAATCTTGTAAGCTGAGATAACTCTCTATTACTATATTGTAATTACTACACATAAACAATATAACACTAAAAAAACGAGTAATAATCTACATACATACTAAATTTCATCAAAATTGGTTCAGCTGATACGAAGTGATTAAGTAACAAACAAACAAATAAATAAACAAACATCAACACTTACGCATTCATAACATTAGTGTGATAAAATTCTGTGTAACATAATGAACAAACCTGTGTTGTCAAAATGTGGGGTAACTTGTCAGACAGATTATTTGTGATAATTCTATTTATTTGTTTGATTATGCTAGCAGCTTGGGCATTTTCTTTCAGAACTGCTTCAGAATTTTCAGGATTTAAAACCAAGTTTCGCCTGTAATAATAAATATAAATCATTAGTATTGTTGGAAATTAGGGGACACAAGTTCATGTTGTTCCCTAGGTGAGTGTATTGCTATCATTTTCAAATATAACAGCTGAAACATCTTGAGGTAAAGTGAGATAGGCAAATGGCACAAAATGTCACCAATTGGCAAGAGGCAAGAAGATCCGCGGTGGTCATTAAGGTGAGATCAAACTCAAAGGGTCCCAAGAGTCCCAACTGGAGAAGAGTTTGCCCAAAACAGATCTCAGTGGAAAATACTGGATGAGGCCTTTACCACGAGGCACACTGAACTGAGAAAATTATTGTGACAACAGAGGCTATAATAAACAGGAACAGTAATAAAGTTGAAATTTGTGATATTTACTCAACACCATCAAGCTCAATTGCGATAGCATCTTCTATTTGCCCCTTCACTTCTTTCGCAACCTCATCTGCTAGTTGTTCAGTTTCAGCATACGCGTCTGGAAGCTTTTCACAAGGTATGAAGTGACTTCTTGTGTAACACTGCACCAGAGGTAAGGCATTGTACGGTATTTTATCTTCCCTCAACATTGCACATTTCCAACCGTAGTAACGAGGCATGTTTAAAGCTATTTGCTTCTCCTCAACAGTATTTATTTTTTTGATTTTTGTAAAAAGCGACTCCCTTTCTCGTTTCTTTCTCCCTTGAAGGGACATATCCAAAATTGGAGGATATTCGGGTGTTTCGGTGTATTCATCTTGATCGAGTACAACTGCTTGCGTACTTTGCCGCAAAACTACATTTTTCAATTTTGGAAAACTACTTCTATGGAGCCTTGCTAAATGCATTTTATACGATCAAAATAAATTTTTCATTTCAAATTTCCATTCATATAATTTTATTTAGAGGTTATGTTGTTTTTTTTTTTTGCTTAACACGATAATGTACATTTTGCCAGTGACAAATAAAAAAATTATGGAAGCAGTTAAATACACAAAACCCGGGAGATACCTACAGTAAAATTAGGAAAGGATCAGGAGAGGAAAGAAATACATAAAATAGAAATTAAACAAGATAAATTTACAAAATTAACATATACAAATTTGTGATATAAAAATTATTATATATATTTATTCCTGTTCACTCGTTCGTTCTTTATATTCCACGTTTAATCCACAGAACAATAAAGGCGGAAACATACTATTAACACGCTACGCGACCCGATGAAACGCGACGCGTGTCGACTCGAATCAAATTGTACTATTTTCTATGACTAGAATCATACTATGAACATCCGACGTGTCTCCATGCGCGGACACGCCACCCGATCCAGACATTCCAGATCGATGTGTTGTCGATGGTGGGGGTAAACACGCCACCCGACGCGTCGCGCGCAGTGTGCTTCTAGACAACACGCGACGTCACGCGTCAGTCGTTCGAGAACTTTCGCATGAATGCCAATTAACTAATATATTTTTGGATTTATTTGGCAAAATGAACGACGAACAATTAATTGAGTTGGTGAAACGATATTCTGTTCTATATGATATGAGTTTAGCTCAATACAGGGATCATACTGTGAGAAATAATGCATGGGAAGAAGTAGCCGAACAAATGAATACCAGCGGTAAGTTTTATTAAAATATTATTTATTACAAAACAAACTTATTATGTAGGTAATATTCTTATGTGGTGATTTTTGGAAGAGTGGCAAGTTTTCAATTTTGTCTACCTCTCCTCACAATATCAAGCTGCCACGGAACGGCGCCTTCACCACTAAAATATTCCTTAAATTTGTTTCTTACTGAAAATGCATACTGTGTGGAATTTCTACGAATTGGATTTAATTCTTGAAAGGCTGTAGATTCTGTCAGAGTTGTCTGTTGTGAATCACAATCCGAAGGCAAACTATCCGTGCCTAAATAATTATGTAAGCAACATGTAGCCAGTATTATTTTGTCGACCATGTCGGGTTGAACTACCATAGGACCAGCAAAAACACGCCATCTTGATCTTAAAATTCCAAAAGCATTCTCGACTATACGTCGGGCACGACTGAGCCGATAATTGAAAATTTTATTTGATTCATTGTTGCGAACATCATTCTTGCTGTAGGGTCGCATTAAAAATGGCTTCAAGGGAAAAGCTTCATCTGCAACAATGACATTGGGCAATGGTTCTGAATTTGGAATTAAAGGTTTAGGAACGGGTAATTCTACTTTCCATCTTGTATTAATTTGCCAAAGACGGATTTTTCAAATATTCCACCATCACTGTTTTACCATACGATCCGACGTCTATGACTAAGAATCTATATCTTGGATCTACTAATGCCAGTAGTACGATTGAATTTGTCCCCTTGTAGTTCCAATAATTTGAACCACTATTTATAGGGCATGTAATGGTCACATGTTTTCCATCCAGTGCCCCACAGCAATTGGGGAAATTCCAATAATTTCTAAAACCAGTTTCTGATTCTTCCCACATTGCAGTTGTAGGTTTTGGCATATAAACTGGACCCATTTTCTTCCAGATTGCACTGCAAACGTCTTGTACTATTTGTCGTACGGTACTGAATCCCATGCGATAGTTGAATCCCAATGTTCTGAATGAACTACCTGTAGCTAAATACCTGCAACAATAAAATTCATATAATCATCTTTTTTACAGTTGAAGAAGTAAAAAATAAGTGGAGCAAACTAAGAAACTGCTTCACCAATGCAATAAAAAGACGCCGCAAGAAGAGTGGACAAGCAGCAACTAAAATAGTTCCTTGGAAGTTTGAAAAGCAAATGGAGTTTCTGCTACCACATATTGTTGAAGGGAGATCTACAGTTACAAACGTAGGTGACACAAATGATGACGATTCGACACAAGATTCAGTAATTTCTGAAGAATCTGTACTTTCACCTCCTCCTCGTTCGCCTACTCCAGGGACCTCTTCTTCCCGACCATCTCTTGCAAGAGCATCAACGCCCAATTCTACTGCAAGTTTTACTCCGAGACGTTCCAACAAAAATAATAATGAGAATCATGTATTAAAAGAAATAGTTAATGTAATGAAAACCACACAAGAAATGAGACAGAAGAGAGCAGCACCAGATATGGACGACACTGACTTATTTTTCCTATCAATGAGTAAGCAACTAAAAAAGTTACCTAAAACGGACCAAGCTGAAATTAAATTTCAATTACACAAGCTTATACACGACTCGGAAATGAATATGCTAAATAACCGTGAACGAATTCGGAACACTCCGATAAATATAACTGGTAACAAAATGATTCAAATAGTACATCAAAGACAAAGTACATCAGAAGAAGAAAATACACAGATGAATACTACTAAGACTACGGCACTATATAATTCAAATGCAAATCAAACAATACCGTATCCGTATCCAACTCAAAATGAAGTTTCAGAAGTTGAAGCTGAACAGTCGCAGAATGAAAATTACAATTTGAAAGCATTTTATGACAACTACTATACGATACTTACCTCAGACAAATAGCAAGTCTTTCTTTAGTGCTAATGGCTTCGCGAAATGTAGTTTCTTTCTTGTATATCTCCTTTTTAATAAATTCGTGTATTTCCTCAAATTGTGTTTTAGTAACTCGAAAGTACATATGAAATCTTTCATTATCTTGAAGTAAGTCTGGATATAGAGTATGATATTCACCACATGTACTTCTCTTTTCATTTATTTCATGTACCCAGTAACGCCTTGTCACTCTTTTTTTCTTGAGTCGTTTAAGTATCAGATATGTACCCAAAATTTGCATCAAATCTTCTTCGAAATCTTCATCTGATTCGTTTTTTATTAAATCCATAATACGATTAGCACACGACCATACACCTTCACTATTGTCGGCTAAATGAATTCTGAAATTGCTAACGTGTCATGGCGTCGCGTGTTGTTAATATACACGGTGCACATCGGGTGTCGACACGTTGGGTCGCGTCACGTGTTTATAGTATGTTTCCGCCTTTATACTCACAAAGTCACTATACGAGTCACAGCACACAAAAAACAATAGAAGTCGGAAGTAGGCGGGGCCCGCGTAACACCAAGTACGCGGAGTTCCGCGCACTACAAGCTTCGCTCACTTCAGTCGTGTTTCAATTACTGTGGGGTAAACGTACTTCAAAAAAATATAAAAATGCCATATTGTGCCGTTTTGGAGTGTAAATATTATAGCCGAACAAAAAATTTAACAAAAGGGGGCATATCCTATCACCGGTAAGTATTATTTTATTGTTTTTTGTTAGTTTTGTTTAAAATGCAAAATTGTCAAACAAAATAGACTGTGAATCAGACTCATTAAGGTCGCGTTTCTCTTAAACCTCAACTTACGCTACTCAATTAGGGATGTGACCCCAATATACTGATGAATGTGTTATCGATAGCTTTAATTAGTTACCCCTATTAAAAGGTGTATAAGTTTTAAGGCGTTAATTCCTTGTTGTTTTATTGATGATTTTCTGAATGTATTTTAGACCTATGGTGTGAAATAATATATAAACTTCTGTTTTCAGTTTCCCCAAGGCGCAAGACATAAAAAAATTAAAAAAACGTACAACTTATGAGTCATCCAGCATACAGAGTCATGACCTGGCACCGTGTGATTTTTTTCTGTTCACAAAAGTTAAGAACCAATTACCCGATCAACGGTTTTCATCACCAGAAGAGGCTGTCGAAGAGTATGAATAGCATGTATCTGACGTCACCACCAGAGCAGTGGCACAAATGTTTTCAAATTTTTTTCAATCTTATGAAAAAGTGCATTGACGCAAAGGGAGAATATTTTGAGAAACAATGAATTCATTTTTGACCATTATTAGTATTTTATTATTGATTCCGGAAACTTTTAATGTGCTTCTCAAATAATAATTCAGTATATAATATTCCAGTAATATAATATTTTTTAAGTAAGTATTTATGAGTTGGATACCTGTGATTATGTTAAGAAAGAAAGAAAAGAAAAGCTTTTTATTTCGACCACCACAAATATAACCTGACGTACCTATTTCGTTACCCTTAGTAGGTAGGTGATAATCGATATCGATACATTCGTCTTGTATGCTCATTGGTACATCACTAAGTGAGTAGTTATTGTTATCACTGTTATTTGAGCATGCCAATGCATTATCGATCTTATACTTTGCTGTTAGAGACTATAAAAAAAATAGTTAGCGACAGCGCCATCTGTTGTTGAGTGGTTTGGTTTTGTGGGTAATCAAGTAACAACCATTGCATTATCAGTCTTATTTCTAATTAATAGAGACTAAAATAAAAATATTTTCTAAAGCGCCATCTTTTGCCGAGTAGAAGAAGTAAACTTTAATTTTTTGTTACTGTTTATTTTATTGAATTTTAGACCATGTTCTAAAGTAGCTAAGGTTTTATATCCGTTAAATTGGTTTTATGGTTTTAGGCCTCTTTGAACGTTCTCTTTCAACCAATTATAACTTTTATTTCTAAGTGTGCTAGTTTTTACATGTGTGAGTTTAGCTACACTGGTTTTCTTAGTAAAAAGTCATCATGCTAGTTCTATTGTTTTTTATGTTCTGTGATACGAGTAATCCCAAGTAAGTATAATATTAAGGAGTGTGGTATCACTGTTTAATCTGCAGTGTGTAGTATAGTCACAATCTCACAGACTACACTACAATTTATTAGAGAAGGACACCACTAATACTCTATACTATACTAGAAAAAACATAGCTTGATCTCTGGGACAGCTGTCAGTAAAATCGCGCCTGTGAAGTTCTGAATTTAACAGTACGGACAAACGTATCAGTCAATGTCATACTTTATGGGCATGCTGAGCTAATTATAGTGATGAGCGATGAATCATCGTGACCATAAACTCTTTAATTTGGAGGTATAAAACTTCTATCTTTTAATGAACAGGGTAGAAAAATTCTGAATCTGTTTACTTTTGTGCTTTTGACAATGACAGATGTTCGTGGCTATTTTGTGTGAATTCGTTCAGAAACGTAAATCGGGGATACATAGCTTTTTGCACATCCGCAAAACCTGGCC
Source organism: Philereme vetulata (assembly GCA_918857605.2). NCBI lineage: Eukaryota > Metazoa > Arthropoda > Insecta > Lepidoptera > Geometridae > Philereme > Philereme vetulata. Next base: position 7,259,025 of record OU975474.1, on the reverse strand, counting down.
CACAATATTTTTTTTTCTGTTTTTTCTTTCTCTCTGTTTTGTTTAATTTAGTAATAAGTTGGTTGTTATTATTTTTTTTGTATATACTGAAGAGGCATATTGTGTCTACGTATTTAATTACTGGTTCAAACTGTGTTAGTGTTTCGTTGCTCTCCCGGCAAACTAGCGAGTGCTTGGGAGGTCAGTGTCTGGTATCAGGCAAACTATATTGTTAACTGTAACTTAAATTTAATATTTATAATATATTAATTGGCACCTAAGCCACTTTTATTAAGTATATATTTATTATTTTTATATTATTATTTTTTATGGATACTATTGGATTCGATGATAGTTTTTTTTCGTGCTCTTCCTCATGTGCTTCTGATAATGATTATGCTAGTGCGTTCGACGATGACTCAACTCTTTTGCGAGATCATCTGGAAAATAAGTTCTATGGGCATTACAAAAACTTCAACCTTGTTCACATTAATGCTCAAAGTATTCCTGCCCATTATTCCGATATTCTATCTTCTTTTGATTTCAATTTTATTGACGCTATACTTATTTCCGAATCCTTTCTAAAGCCTGGCCTACCCTCTACACAATACCCTCTACCTGGTTTTAGGTTAATCAGAAACGATCGGATCGGCAAAGCCTGTGGTGGAGTAGCCATCTACCTCCGAGCTGATATTCCCTGTAATGTCATTGATCAATCGCCGGGTGAATATAATAATTTTTCTGAACACTTGTTTCTTGAAAACACCGTTAATCACTCTAAAATTTTACTTGGTGTATATTATCCACCGTCTCTTAACGTTGATTACTTCTCCTTTTTTGAGTCTAAATTAGAATCCTTAACTCCTCTTTATGACCACACCATTATCCTCGGGGATTTCAACACATGCCTTTTAAAGAAGGATATGCGTACCCATAAGCTTATCTCCTTGGTCTCTTCTGTAAACATGCACATCCTTCCTCTTTCCGCTACCCACCATGCCCCCCACTCCACTCCTTGTCTTCTTGACCTCATTATTGTCTCAGATATTGACCGCGTGGCTACTCACGGACAACTCACTGCCCCTTTCTCCTATCATGATCTTCTGTTCCTCTCATATAAGATTCGTTGCCCTCGACAAAAACCTAAAACACTTCTACTTCGCAGTTTTAAGGATATTGATCTGGAGCGTTTAAGAGCCGACTCATGCAACATTGATTGGTCTCCGATCATCAATGCTGTGGAGATAGATGACAAAGTAGCCGCTTTCAATAATATTTTAACTACACTCTATGACGCTCATGCACCCCTTAAACTTGTTAAGGTCAAACACCCACCTGCTCCCTGGTTAACAGGATCTATTAAGAAGGCAATGTCTAACTGGGACAAAGCTAAACGGACCTTCAAATTATCTCCTACCGAGGAGAATTTAGCAACCTACAAGAAACTCCGTAATCGTTGTACTAAGTTGTGCAGAGATGCCAAGAGACGCCACATACACGATTCTATAAAATGTTGCAATTCCTCTCAAATGTGGAATTTTTTAAAATCTCTTGTGCTGGGTAAACTGTCTAGCGATTCCATATCATTTGATTTCAGTGGTTGAGTGACTTTCGTGTTGCTTAGACGTGTATCGTTGCATTTATTACGCGTGCCTTTCTTATCAGTGCGAGTTGTTTACGTCGACGGCCGGTCCCGCTGGACCGGGCCGAGCAATTGAGTTTCAACCTTATAACAAGATGAATATATAGATCTACTTTTGAACGAGACGGGGGATGAAATTGAAGAGATTATTATGGACAAAGAAATTACACGTCTTGATGATTGCAGTGTAATGAGTGAGCCTGAGAGACTGAGTAAAAGAGTTAGGGAGGAGGAACAAGAAGAAGCATGGACCCAAGTTAAAAAAAGAAAAGAGAGAATAAATGTCATAAGAGACATAACTGAAATTAGCATAACTTCTAACGAGAAATTTCCGAAACAATTTGCCTTAGCCAAATTGTTCAAAAGTCAAAATATTGCTAACATAACAAGAGTAAAATACATAAACCCCTATAAAATTGTAGTAGAATTGAAGGGTGAAAAGAATGCAGATCTTTTAGTTCACTGTGACCATCTGTTGGGATTGGGCTGGAGGTTTCAACGCCCATTTGAACTGGGTTTATCTTTTGGGGTGATCAAGAATATAGAGCTGGACCTATCAGAACAAGACTTACTTGAAGCAATAACTAGCTCGTGTGAGGTTGTTAATATAAGGAGACTTAAGCGCCGTACCGAAGAAGATGTTGGATGGACAGATAGCGAGTCTGTGAGAGTTGGGTTTAGAGGCGCAACATTGCCACCATTCCTATGCATACATACATGACATGCAGGTAAAGGTAGAGCCGTACCTATTTCCAGTTACACAATGCTCGAGATGTTGGCGGTACGGGCACACTGTCAGAATGTGCCCTTCAAAAAGAATTTACTGTCTGAAGTGTGGGGGAAAACATGAGAATTGCGTTACAAATACGTATAAATGTATTAACTGCACCAATAACCACACGGCTTTGAACCGAATATGCCCAGAATACCTAAAGGAGAGAAAGATGCGTGAAATAATGGCTGAATTTAATGTTTCATACCGGAAAGCGATTACCATGTATGTCCCGCCTCCGACTCCCGCGTATGAGGAAACACGTACAAGTTCACCTGGGAGAACTGACCCAAGCTTGATCCCTATTCCTGCTACTCCTAATACACCGCAGTTCTTCACATCTGCCCTGCCCGTTCAGGAAGTCGTCACGTACGCTCAGGCTGCATCGGCTTCTTATGCTGCTCAGAAAGACACTACAACGAAACCAGAAGAAACATCAAAACAAACAAAGACAAAGAAGACACAAAAGAAGAGGAAGAATCAAAAACCAACTTTAGACGACACCAGCTTGTATGAGATGGAAGTTTCTTCAGATTCGGAAGACAGTACATTTGACAAATCATCTGACGAACAAAATAAGAGCCGCAAGGAACGAGGGGACTTACCATTCTTCAGTCTGCTAAAAAAGCTTAGAAGTATACTTGGTCAGAGTAGTGATGCGTTGAAGAGTCGAATTGAAAAAGTCGTGCAACAATGTTTTGAGTGGACAATCACATGGATATTTCAAAATATCCCCAACCTGCCTTTTTTACAAAATCTTTTTAATTAATTATGGATAAAGTCAGCTTAAATATTTTGCAGTGGAACGCACAAAGTATAAAACCAAAAATAATAGAGTTTGAACAACTGTTGTGTCAGGAGAAAATACACTTTGCTGCATTAAGCGAAGCGTGGTTAAACTCTGAAATTACAACTAACCTAAAAGAATATAATTTATTTCGATTAAATCGAATTTATTTCGATCGGCCTGACTCACATGGAGGCGTAGCCATATTAACGCATAAATGTTTTCAATCACAGTTGTTTCCAATGAAAAGTGTTAATTCATCCATTGAGGTGATCGCTGTAAAGATCACTAATTGCAAACTTATTGAACATATAATTTCTATATATTGCTCGCCCAGTGCTAGAACCTCTAATTCGGATTGGGATTACATTTTTTCAATATCACAAAGAAAGACTCTGATAATTGGGGATTTTAACGGTCATCATCCCAATTGGTCAAATAAGACCGACACCAGAGGTTGTCAAATTTTTGATTCAATAGTTGATCACAATTTTGTTACCTTAAACGACGGAAGATTTACGCGTTTAAAATTAGTTAATGGTATATTGCAGCAATCTGCTCCCGATATTACAATAGTTTCATCAGATATTGCTATAAAATTTAATTGGAATGTTACTAATGAATGTTTAGGAAGTGACCATCTCATGATTAAACTTACATCTTCTATTAATTATACTCCCAGATTTCATAAAAAACGTAACTTTAGAAAGGCTAATTAGGCGAAGTACCGTCAAATAATAGAGGAAGAGTGCTTACAAATAAATATGACTAGTGATCCTCAAGGAGCCTATGATGCTTTTATAAATATGTTGTACAAAGCAGCAGACGCTAGTATTCCATATATCAAAATTTGTCTTAATTCCAATGCTAAATTTACCCCAAAATCTTTTTGGACCCCTAATTTATCAAAATCTGTTGCTAAAAGACGATTAGCACTATCTAATTTTAGAAAAAACCAATCTCCAGCTAATTTAGACATCCTTAAAGATAAAACACGTGAATCGCAAAAACTTATAAGAAACGCAAAAAGTAAAGATTGGTGGGAATTTTGCTCTTCGTTAAAAGAAGTATCATCTGCTACGGAAATGTGGAGACGAATGCGATGGTTAAAGCATAGCCTTCTCTAACTACAAGCCATGAAGTAAGAAATCTGGCAACGTCGCATGTGGTCCTAAGATAAAATATTCTCTTTGGCAGTTTTGGCACTCTTTCTTTGGGTTCGTACTTTGTTGTTGTTTGCGTACTCTATTTTGCTGAAAATAGTGAAAATCATCATAATAAAACAGTTTTTAATGAGAAAAGGTGTTGGATAATAATACTCTTGTGGGGTGTAAAAGTAAGTGATAAATACTTACGTATCTTCATTATTTTGTTTTACTAGCATTGTTTTCGTGAGATATTAAATTGTCGTTATATTACAGATGCCGCGTCGTTGTTGTGTACCTGGTTGCAAGAGTAACTACGATAGTACCATCAAAGAAAAAGGATTAGTGACGACTTTTTCATTTCCAAATGACGAACACATGAGACAGACTTGGATCAAAGCTATTCCTCGGCAACACTGGACACCGAGCCGCAGTGCTGTTGTTTGTGCAGAACATTTTGAAGTCACAGATGTTTTAAGAACAGAGCGTATAGTCGATGGAGACGGATGTGTGTCAGAGCCAATGCTGAAAAGGCCTAAATTGAAAGAAGACGCATTCCCAAGGTATTTTGGAAATTTGCCAACATACCTTTCCAAACCAGCACCTGTCACACGCACAGATCCTGAAATCAGGCGCCAACAGCAAGAAAAAAGGCAAGATGAAGCTGTCAAGGCTTTTTTGAATAGTGACTTGATAAACAATTTTGATGAATTTTCTGTCAAAGTTGATTCGTTTATTACACCTCCGTGGAATTAGAAAAAAACATCCGACAGTGTGTGTTTATTTGTACTGGAACATGCAAATAGTGAAAATAGTAGATTAATTGTGAAGTGCAGTATCACTGTAACCAATGATTTAATCATGAAAGTTTTTCTGGGCAGTAACGAGTTGTCACCAAATGATTTAAATTGGATTTTGACAGATGATCAAAAATGTTCACGATGGTCGCAGGTAGAAAATATTCTATCACGTTATGGCAGTGGTAGCACTGGTGAGTTAAGTTCACAAGACTTTTATATAAATAAAGCTTTGTACTACATGGACAAGGCTTTGTTGGTGCACTCGGAAAGAAAGGATGAAAGCAATTTTCATTGTAAACTTCAACTTGTGCGAGACCAATTATATAATATGGTTAACATAAAGCGTACCTATAGTATAATAACAATTTTGTTTGCATTTTCCATTTATTGCCAATCAAGTTCATCATATAATTTACTAAGAAATTACTTGATTTTACCTACAAAGAGATATTTACAACTTATCTCTTCCTCATTAAATATTTAATTAGATATATACTCGTAATCAACGTTATTTGGCTCACATGAGTAAATGTGAAAGGTATGTTAACTTACTAGTGGATGAAATATACATTAAAAGCGGACTCAATTATAAATCATCTAATTTAACTAGGTATGCCCATAATGATGCTAATTCTTTGGCAACCACAGTACAAACTTTCATGATTTCATCTGCTTTTGGTCACTTTACTGAAATAGTAAAATTATTGCCTGTTAAGTCTATGTGCGGAAAGGATTTAAAAGACTCAGCATTACAAGTAATTTCATTTGTTCAGAACTTAGGATTTCATGTTATTGCTGTTATAACTAATAACAACCGTGTAAATCCGTGGTTACGTTGCCCATAGTATTAAAAATAAGATATGCTGCAAACTATGCGAAAGCTCTGTGGTCAAATCTAAGGGAGCTGATTCAAGTTCTCAGTATTTTAATTACTTACAAAGGGGAGGTTTAATTATACCCACTAATTCGGTATGTGTAATTTTCTATCACCTATGTAGTATTTTTGAATACATAATTAATGACAAAATTTTAGAAGGAAGTTTTGTAAAACTTGAACAAGGGTGTATTGTACAAGTTAACAAAAGTAAGCTTAGAGTCCGACCACTTTGTCTTGCTGTTTGTGTCAAAGTGTCAATGTGGAAACACTTACGAACGATTGTTACATTTTATCGTATGAACAATGTGTAATACGAGGGCTGCTATTTATGTATCCGGAATAAAATAAAATAACTATCATTGACTGTTAAATATGGTTTTATTGCTTTTCAAAATATTCGCCATGATGATCAATGCACTCTTGCATTTGGTGAAACCAGTTTTCATAGCACTTTTTCCAATCGGAAGACGGTATCTCCAAAACATGATTTTTGAATGCCTCAACGGCTCCTTCTCGGGTTGAAAATCGTTGACCACGTAATTTATTCTTCACGGTTGGGAATAAAAAGAAGTCGTTGGGTGCCAAATCAGGGCTATATGGCGGATGACCCGTTAATTCCACCGTTTCACCCTCCAAATATCGGGTCGTTTCACCCGAAGTGTGACAGCTTGCATTGTCGTGATGGAGAATGATTCTGCGTTGTGGATTATTCTTCCTGATTTCTGCAAAGACTTCTGGCAAACAAATGGTCGTGTACCACTCTGAATTAACAGATTTACAATTTTCTAGGGGTACAGTAGCCACGTGTCCATCCATACCAAAAAAACAGGCGACCATTTGCTTCAAAGTGCTTTTCGCACGAGCAACTTTTGTTGGGTTCGGCTCATGTTGGAAGACCCAAACTGTTGACTGTTGCTTAGTTTCGGGGTCATATGCATAAATCCAGGATTCATCACCTGTGTAGATATTATATACAGCTTTTGATGCACCACGATTGTATTTTTTTATAATTTTTTTGCACCAATCGACACGAGTCTGTTTTTGATCTATTGTCAAGTTGTGCGGTATCCAACGCGAACAAACTTTTTTTGCAGCCAAGTGTTCGTGTAATATCTTATGTATACTCGTCATACTAATGCCTAAGATTGCCTCTATCTCTCGATATGTCACATGACGATCTTGCATTATTAGTTTACGCACTGCGTCGATGTTTCGTGGCACAACAACTGATTTAGGCCGACCATCTTTAATTTAATCCGTGAGCATATGACGTCCACGATTAAACTCACTAAACCAGTGATACACAGTAGTCTTCGATGGTGCTTTATCCCCAAAAGTCGAACTGAGTTGATCGATACACTGCTGTTGAGTTAGACCACGTCGAAAATCATAAAAAATCATCGCACGAAAATTTTCTCGAGATAAATCCATTGTGATAATGACACGCAATTTTTGAAATCGCGCCACACAATGAAAACAATTGACAGACGGACGAAATAACCTGCATTCTACAGCCAAAGAGTTCCATTTTCAAACGTGATAATTTCTTTTTAAATATTATTTATGCAGTGGCCAGTTCCGGATTCTTAAATAGCAGCCTATGTATAGTGTTAAATAATTATCAAAAAATAATGACCAATACTGTTCAATGTAACAAAGGCAAGAAAAGGAAAATTTTGACTCTAAGTAACTAAAGGCTCATTGAATTTGCAAAATAAATGTACTTGTTAAAACTACAATCTTTATTTTCTTTCTCATTACTACTTCTTGTTTAAATAGGTAATATATAATAAAAAAGTACTAATGTTTTACTTTCATGTAGAAGTGATGGATGGATGACCATAGGACCACTCACTGACAGCTTGTCGACGTTGCCAAACTTATGTTCATGGCTTGTGTAACAATAAAGGAGGCTATGGTTAAAGGGATATAAATCAGTTAAATGACTCGTTGAAAAACCTTTAGCATAAACTTTATTATGTAGCCTTACACCTGACTTTGTAAGCTAATCTCAGCCAAATTTTACGTCTCAAAATTCAAGATTAGAAGTAATTATCTCGATGGTGGAATTAGTAAAGTGCTTAAAATCTAAAGACACTTCACCTGGGTTTGATGATATTTCGTACTCTATGTTATTTAATCTACCGGATGTCGGTAGAACAATACTATTGAATTTATATAACACATTTTTCACACACAGTTTTGTACCAAACCAATGGCGTCAAATCCGTATAATTCCTATTCCGAAGCTTGGGCGAGACTGTAACTCTGTATCTCTCAGACCTATTTCCCTTATGTCGTGTATATGCAAATATTTCACGCTGTTATCAATAATAGAATGGAATGGTATTTAGAAAGAAACACATTATTTTCTGAGGAAACTAAAGGTTTTAGAAAAGGTCGTTCGTACTTAGATACCTTAACTGATTTAATATCAAGCATTCAAATAGGTTTTTCCTATAATCATATCACTCTTGGCTGCTTCCTCGGCCTAGAAAACGCATACAATAATGTGGACATTTCTTATCTATTAACTACTCTCGATCGATTAGGTATAGGTGCTATATTGTGTAAATACCTATGGTCATTTTTAAGACTGCGATTCATTAATATCGAAGGAGAAGATTACAAAATTATTAGAAGTACAGGTCAGGGACTTGCGCAAGGAGACCCTATATCTCCACTTTTGTTTAATGTAGCAACTATAGAAATATGCAAAACTATTAATTCTATGTCTAACATAAGTATTTCGCAGTATGCCGACGACTATGTAATATTTGTTACTTCAAATAATTTGATCGATGCCCAAAATTGTATCCAAAATGCATTAGATGTTTTATATGAAATGTTCCTTAAAATTAACTTAGAGATTTCACCTTTAAAAAGTAAAATATGTGTATTTACAAGAGGATACAGAAGACATCATGTTGACTTAAAAATTAGAGAAGTTGCTTTAGAAGTTGTGGATAATGTAAAATACCTAGGAATGTGGCTGGATCGTTCTCTTAGATGGAAGAGACATATGAATGAGACAACAGAAAAGGTTTCAAAATTTTTAAATATTTTTAAAGTTTTATCTGGATCGGGTTGGGGGGTTCACCCAAAACACTTACGTAGACTTTATATATCCATCATTAGAAGTAGAATTGATTATGCCTCCTTTCTTTATGACAGCTGCTGTAAAAAAAGTCTTAACAAATTAGATATTTTACAAAATCAAGCGATGAGAACCATTGGTGGCTTCATAAAGAGTACTCCTATACATGCAATGGAGAGTGAACTTAGCTTATGTCCATTCCAATTGAGAAGGCGCTACCTGGCCGGAAAGTTTTGGTTAAAAAACAGATCAGTCACGAATAATTCTTCTATAAACTTGATAGCTAGCTTAGCTGATCTTAGTCTGAATAGGTACTGGAGCAATAGCAAAAAACCTTTATTGACACTAATTTATCAAATCTATAAGGACTTACCTATCTATTCGGACTCTCAACTCGGTATGTTTTCTTTGGAACAATGGGTTACAAGCATTAATATTTTAAATTCAATAAGGCCAGATGTAGAAGGCGTCTTAAATTCGAAACATCACTATCATGCTTTTACTTTAAAATCTGTGCATAAAATATCTAAATGTAAATTACAATACCTCATATAAAATATTCACAGATGGTCCTAAGGATAATCATGGAATCGGAGCGGCTGTTCTGGATACCAATTCAAATATTTCTATAAAATTAAAAATAAATGTTAATATTTCTGTAATGGAAGCTGAACTTGTGGCTATATATGAAGCTTTGTCGTACATAGATTCAATGAACTATAACAATGTTGTTATATTATCAGACTCAAAAAGTTCGCTTCAATACCTGGCTCGGTGTACGTCGGTTTTTCGAGGATTACCTGTAGCCTACGCGATCTTAAAGCTTCTTATAAAGTTAGACTGCGATTCCAAAATAGTATATTTGCAGTGGATACCATCTCATATCGGCTTAGATGGTAATGAACACGTTGATTTGTTGGCTAAGCAGGCTATCTCAGATGGAATTGAAATTAATATAAACCCACATTTCAAAATTATATACCTAATTTAAAACATCATTGCTATAATCTTTGGAAGGAGTATTTTGATGAAATGTCAAGGGAGAAGGGCATTTGGTACCGCACGATCCAGCCACATCCACTTAGTTATTCATGGATAGATAACAGAGTGTTAAGCAGACGCGAAATTGTTACAGCTTTGCGACTCAGATCTGGACACATTCCAAGCAATAAATTCTCTTATCTAATGCGTAAAACTACCTCTCCAAATTGCTTGACTTGCAATGTTATTGATGATGTGTATCACATATTGATGGAATGTGTTCAGAATACTGGTGCGAGAAATACTTCTAATTTTAATATTGGTGATTGTAATAGTATTTTGGCAGATCCGTTATCAGATAATGCCAAAAAACTACTTAAGTTGGTAGATAGGAGGTAGCTAAATAAGTTTTGACCTGTATAATTAGTAAATTTTCTTATGTTTACATTACCAGGGTGTCATAATCGCATGAGCGACAAAGCCCTTTTGTTAATTGATTAAAAAAAATATATCATTTGATTTGAATACTATTAACACTCATTACTCCAAATCTCCTCTTTCTCTTGATAAGAACATCAAACTTTCCACCTTAGACAAAATCTCTCGCTTGCCCAGGCCCGAGTGCCCTCCTCTTGTCTTCAGAGAGGTTACTGAGAAAGAAGTAATTTTATTCCTAAAATCCATCTCCACCAAAGCTGTAGGCTCAGACGACATTCACATTCAAATGTTACAACTTTTATCCTCTGAGCTTGCTCCTTTCATCACCCACATCATAAATCACTCCTTAACAACCAGCTCTTTTCCTTCTGCCTGGAGAAAAGCTTTTGTCCTTCCTTTGCCTAAAATTTCTAATCCTACCGTTGTCTCCCAATTTCGTCCAATCTCCATTTTACCTGTTCTTTCCAAAGTCCTCGATAACATTGTTCATAGGCAACTTTCTCTCTTTCTTACTAAAAATAGCCTGCTGAGTCCATTCCAATCTGGGTTTCGACCTGGCCACAGCACCGTAAGCGCCCTTACAAAAGTCTCTGACGACATTCGTTGGGGCATGGACAATAAGTGTCTTACTGTCTTAGTGTTATTGGATTTCAGTAGTGCTTTTAATTCTGTTGACTATGATATCCTTCTATCTATCCTTTCCTCCCTAAATGCTTCTCATCAAGTAACCTCTTGGTTCAAATCTTATCTTTCCGGACGCTCGCAGTGTGTGCGGTGGAACGAGTCCTGCTCTGACTGGTGCGATATATCTGCTGGTGTTCCGCAAGGAGGCGTCCTTTCCCCTCTACTTTTCTCAATTTTTATCAACTCTATTACTCTTGTTATTTCCTCTCATTGCCATCTTTATGCCGACGACTTACAAATTTATCGACACTTTAAAGCCGAGGATATATTAGAGGGAGTTGACCAGATTAACGCTGATCTTGACCGCATTAACACATGGGCTAAAACTTTTGGTCTATTGGTTAACCCTTCTAAGTCCCAGGTTCTACTTTTAGGAAGTCCATACATGCTGAGTGTTGTCAATCAGTCTACCCTTCCTCAAATCCAGTTCGATCAGGTGCCTATACCTTACTCGAGCAAGGTCAAGAACCTTGGTGTCATTTTTGACAATCAGCTATCATGGGCCAGCCACATCGATGCAATAAGCAAAAGGGTGCATTTCTCTTTTCAATCCCACAAACGTCTTCAGAAATTTCTTCCCTTTGAAACAAAAATTACTCTCGCCCAAGCCCTGTTGCTGCCCCTTCTCGACTATTCAGATGTCTGCTTTCTTGATGCCACGGAGGAACTTCTCAATAAACTGGAACGTCTACAGAACTTGTGCATCCGTTTTATTTTCGGACTGCGCAAGTTCGGTCACGTATCCACGTTCAGATCCCAACTTAAATGGCTCCCTATTCGTCTTCGTCGTGATCTTCACGTTCTTTCACTCTTATTTAAAGTATTATATTGTCCACTCTCTCCTCCCTACCTCCGCGAACGCTTCGAATTCCTTGTCCCTCGCAGTGTGACATCCCGGTCCTCTAAGTCCCTTCTCATCAAAACACCTCAACACACTTCAAGCCGCTATGGTGGCTCCTTTACCGTTTATGCGGTGAAAATTTAGAATGCCCTGCCCCATGAAGTTCGCGCTAGTCCGTCGTTTAACATTTTCAAACGGAAAGTTAAAGAGCACTAACTTTCTCTGTAATTTTATTTTATTGTACCTAGGTATATATTTATTTTTGTATATATTAGACCTATTTATTTTATTTATTATATTCATTCATTTTATTACTTTCTTTTGGTATATATCGTTTTATTTGTTTAAGATATACCTATGTACATATTTATGATTCTTGTACACGCACCTACCTTTAAAATCATCTCTCTCTCTAGCCTCAAAGGTTTGCTGGAAGAAAACTCTTTATAGGGTTAAGCTCGCCTTTGTACATGTCCTCTATTTCTGTACTTTATAATGTTTTTTCTTGTGTACAATAAAGAATAAAGAATAAACTATCGATATTTTGTATAAAACTAAATTCAAAATTAATTTATCATTTAATTTAAAAAAATAACATAATTGAATATATAAAAAAATAACATTATTTACAATAGTGAGTAAATAAAATCTAAATTCTAACCTACTCGTAACATTCCTTCCGACAACTTTGGGGTTCGAGAGAAGTTTGGCCGCGGCGTGTCTTCTTCCGCAAGATGGCACCAACGCGCCGCCATCTTGTTTGACATGACCCATTCTCCTCAGTACGAGTGCTAACGCCTTGTATACGCCATGTGTTTTCCGTTCTCATCACTTTGTTTTTGTTACTATTGCTGTTAATTTGTTAAGTTTATTTATTATTAATTAAGTATGTCTTAGATGGCATAGCCCAAGAAAAGGGTCATAACGTCATAAGACTGCCTCCATATCACTGCCAGTATAATCCGATCGAGCTTATCTGGGCCCAAGTACAAGGTTTGTTTGCTCGAATTTCAGTTAGACAGATTCTTTATGTATTAACTCCTGTATAATTTATGATATTAAAATATGTTTTTCTTTCAAGGTTACGCTGCGAGACATAACACAGCACCGCCTTTCACGGCAAATAAAATGTTGCATTTACTAAACACTGCGGTTGAAAATGTATCTGTAGAAGATTGGAAAAAGGTAGTTACCAAATGCAGAAAATTAATGGAAGAAGATTGGGAGCGGGACGTTCGATTTGATAATATTTGCGAACAAGAGTTTGTAAGGTGACAATTCTATTTCACGTTACATCCTTCACTTATCTTAACATTCACTATTAGAAAAAAAATTAACATTACATATTACACTCATATACAAACAAAATGCCACGACATCTAGCGGTATGGCGGCGTACTCACTGCCCAAACACTCGATTCGCAGATATCAAACTCCAAGCGTCCTCTCAACACAGTTCGCCAAGTATACCGCAGATGGCGTTTCAAGCACTTTGTAAAAATGCAATACTTATTTTTATTGATTTATAATCTACTTTAATTATTAAAAACATCTGATTTACTAAATTAAATAATCCTTTTCTTACTAGAAACAAAATATAAATAAAATATTAAATAACTAAAGACAAAATTCAATTAGTGTCTATGACTGAAGCAAAACTGATGTAATCGTCAAACCTTTTCTTGAGTGACAGAGATAAGTGTCCGACTTTTTCTATATGATATCACCAAAAGATTGCATCAGCATTTCTAGAAGGCTTTGGAACTATATTCGATTTTAATAATTAATAACGCCGGTAGTTTTTATCGGGTATAAAAGGACAGTGCCGTCTGTACTCAGGTCTCTTTTCCACGCCCGGACTCAACTGTGAAACTTCTGAACTACGTGCTACAAACTTATCTCTTTGGACAGTATTTTCTTTGTCTTTTTTATTGTGAATTCGTGTTACTTACAAGTCGGGAAGTCGATTCACCGCCTTCGCTGCTGATCTCTCTGATTACTGCTGGATATCTACACCTTGACGTACGTAAAAACCGAACACCGGAGCAGTCGAGAAGCGTGGTGCTTTCGTACGTCACCCTGTTGACCAAACCACGCTCTCACACCAAGTCTACCGCCACGAGCTCGATCGCCAAGCGTCCTGCTAGCTGCTTTAGAAACACCAGGGACCACGCCTGCCCACGAGGTCTACCGCCCGGCTCAACCCACTCCATCTCTCCAAGCAGACGCCAGGGACGTTCGACGAAAACACACGAGGTGTATCGATTCCATTATTTTATCCGGGTCAAACCCAAGTAATCCTCCTCTCTTTTTTTCTGACGCTAACGTCAGATGGCGCCCATTTATTTTAACTAAGACGAGTCTGCTGGACCAGGTGCTCAACGTTCTTCAATTGCTGTAAAATAGGCCATAAGCCCTAATAATCTAAGCTCTTCAAGCCAGCGTCTTTCTATACTACCTTCAATGTAAAGTATTTAATCTAAAATCTATAAATCTGTAAATTTCTAGTCTAAGTATATATTCACCGTAAACCAAGTCATTTGTGATTAACCTCTGTTTATCTTGCCACATGTATAGGAAATAGAATCTACGAACCTACTCGCTCTACCGATTTTCTCCTATATTATAACTATATGTATTGAAATCAAAATTTAGTTTCATTCATCTTTAATACCTAAATATAACTGTTACAAGTTCATAATAAATTTTCAAGATTGCTCTAGTGATTCTAAAAGTGATTCGGATATTGATTTTGGGTGTACTCCTTTGGAATAAATAACTGTATGTATTAAAATATTCGTTTCATTTTATTACCCAAATCATAATATAATCCAATATACATATAATTATGGCAGACAGCCTTCGTGGCGAAGCGGTAGTGAACACGACTGCTGCGCAGGAGGTCGCAGGTTCGATCCTCGCTCAGTGCAAATATTTGTATGCATGAATATGGGTTTTTGCACTGGTCTGGTCGTGCCTCGGAAAGCATGTTAAGCCGTCGGTCCTGGCTGCCATACGAATATCTAATGGCAGTCGTTACGGGTTGTTGGAGCCCTCAAAAGTCCAACAATTGGTCATACTGCAAAGCTTCTATCGATAATTACTATCGATATTTTTTTTTCTGTATCATAACAACCCCAGGAATGTCAGTGTAACAAATGTCGCAGAGATCAAGCTATGTTTTTTTTTCAAGTATACTTTCCACATTATCTATAATAGTACTAACAACTAATATTGTGCTGTTTTATATGTTGTGTTGTCTCTTTTCTATTAGAATTATCAAAGGTTTTTTCCAAATTTAGAATACCTACCGGTCATATTCTTGACCTACATTAGCTCCTATTAAGTTTATGAAAATATCGCGACATCGACATTGGCGGAATTGTGACACTCCCCAGTCACAGATGCCACAATCAAGAACTGAACTGAACAAGTATAATTTAGTGTAGGCTATATTATAAATTGTTCAGTTACAAAATTGTCCACACGTCTCTAAGTCGATCAGTCTATGTTCATTCTGGACAGACGCAACTCGGAATTGCACAATAACGTTTAAAAATATACGAAACGTAACTCTCTCTCTTTCTATCTTTAGTAACATAAATCTCCCTCTCAACTTCCGTTCGCACTCTTCGTATCGCATTCACCAGCTTACTCCCCAAGTCAAGCGTGCGTAAAGAAGTTTTACTTCAAAAACTAGTTCCAACTAGCGTAATAGATGGCGTGGTCTGGAGATACGCTGCTAAAAAATATGGTACTATAAATGCCAAAACCTCAAAGATACAATTAAATATCAAAATTTGCTTATAACTGTTTCGACAGATTCACAAATGTTTTTTTTTTTATTTTATATAGAAAAAGTGTAGAGAAATATAATAAGGTGTAGACAGACGGCTTTTTTTTTATTGAAATGAAAAGAACTTAGGTAGGTATCAGATTAAATAATGGTTAGAAAGGGAAATCCTTAGAGGTAAGTGTACTTCCTCTGAGGAGAAATCAAATCAAACTCTACTCACAGACTCTTCTAACTTTTTGGTTGGAAAAATCAATGTGACGGTGACATGCATTACCTACCAGTGTCTCCATATACACGATAATTACCGTAGATCCACCGTTATTTGGTCTTTCTCCACCGTCAAGGTAAAAATGTATTACCGTGATACGTGCTATTCAGAAAACCAAGTGCGGGTAGTTGGTGACAACATTCGCGCTGCCCGGCAATGACATCCGCCCGCTTCAGTCTCTCTTGACCACGGCCGATGTAACTTGGCCGAAATGTCGAGGTTAGTCAAAATTATAATTTTGATATAAATCTGTGCGCGAAAAGACCCGTTTTGTCTTAAAAACATGAGTATAGTTCGCGAAAATTTTAAAAGTTCAATGTATTACCGTGTCATGCATGAATCACCGTATTAACATGATAAATTACGTTTTTGTAAATATTTCACCATATAGAAATTATTATTTAATTTTTCATATTTTACTAGTAATATTTTTTTTTCTTTGATAATAATTACGTGTTTTTAGTTGACCTCAAATCAATACAGTTTTTTTTTCATTCCTTTTACGGGATTAATTATAATTAAAAAAAATATTCATGATTTGGTTCACGATGTTAATTTCCTTTGAAAAATTACACGGTAATTTGCACGGTGCACTTTTAGCGGATTCACCGTAATTTTGTCTAGAAACACCGTATTTTTTACCCTTGTAACACGGTAAATCTCGATTTTGATAAGGAGACACTGTTACCTTACCTACCAAGTACAGTTTTTGAACGAACAAAAAGCTGGCTGATGCAACCGTTTTGACGTTATCCACCGCCTGCCAAATTGTCATCGAAACTAACCAAAATCTTGTAATTTTTGCTGAAAATCGTGAAATTATTGTGCAAACATGGATGAAGAGATGGTATTCGACCCTTCCCTAAAGAAGAAGAAAAAGAAGAAGACCGGTTTCGACATGGAAGCTGCACTTGCCGAGCAAGGTGAAAGCACGAGCGTGGAGGCGCCTGTGGAGACGGGTGACGTCGACTTGCCAGAGGACGATAACCTCGACCTGGACAACTTCGGCAAGAAAAAGAAAAAAAAGAAGAAGACGTTCTTCAACTTGGAGGAACTTGACACTGCGCTACCTACGGAGACGCCGCCGGCCGAGGAACTCGAACAGCAGGAGGACGAAGTTATAGATGATTTGGATCTTGACATAGACTTCTCAAAGACGAAAAAGAAGAAAAAAAAGAAAAACATCGACGAGCTCGTAGTGGACGATGACAACAAGGATGAGGACAAAGAGAATGTGGAGGATCCCCACAGCGATTGGGCCGGCAGCGACCGCGACTACACCTACGATGAACTCCTCGAGCGTGTGTTCGATATCATGCGGGAAAAGAACCCAAGCATGGTCTCTGGCAAAAAACAAAAGTTTGTCATGAGACCACCACAAGTGGTCCGAATCGGTACAAAGAAAACCTCCTTTGCCAACTTCACAGAGATCTGTAAAACTCTCCATAGGCAGCCTAAACATTTATTGGACTTTTTACTGGCTGAGTTGGGTACAAGTGGCTCTGTGGATGGTAACAGTCAGCTGATTATCAAGGGTCGTTTCCAACAGAAACAAATAGAAAATGTGTTACGTAGATACATAAAAGAATATGTAACATGTCATACGTGTAGATCACCTGACACCATTCTCCAGAAAGACACCCGGTTGTTCTTCCTTCAGTGTGAAACGTGTGGTTCCCGTTGTTCTGTGGCCAGCATCAAGTCTGGTTTCCAGGCTGTCACCGGTAAACGTGCTGCAATCCGTGCAAAAACTGCATAGAGTTATAGTGCATAGTGATTAAGTAATTATACATGTTGGGGTACATACAGACAGTCATATTCTCTGCACTTTTTGTGATATTGTGCAATTGTGAATTGATAGTAGCACTTAATGCCATTAGGTATACTTACCTAAATTGGTTTAGCAGTGTATATTTCCATCAATTAGTGAGGTTACCTGGGCATTTTTTATGGCCTAAATGACTGGATCACGTTGAGTCTGTATGCAATTGGTTTTATTGTAACTTAGCTAACCTATCACTGAATGTACCCCATTCTTACCCCACAATATTTATGTATAGCACTGTATCTGTATTAACCTCATTGGTACACAAATTGTTTTATAACCTGATGTTTTATTTCTTCCTGTATTTACTCCTTCCATTTATTGTGACAATAAAAAAACTTCTCATTAATTATTCAGAAATTACCTTTTATTAGATTTTGTAACATTGTATAACAGAACAGTATAAAATTAGTAACAAAAATATATATTTGATCTTAAAAAATATTGAAGTATAAATCACATTTCATCACTTTCATGCAGAGTTATGAACAATCTGGGGTTCATAGTCTGATTTTACAGCTTTGTTCAGACTGTCAGCATACAAATCCAGGCGCTGAGTCATTGTGAAGCCCCACTTATCTTTGATCTGCCGGCATAAATTGAGATCCATTTGTGCAATCAGAAGGCCATCTTTGACTCTAGATAAGCCTGGAGTCCTCGATCCATCAGGGGCTGTCACATAACTGGATCCATAGAAATGGCCAAAAGCTTTATGAGCTGGCTTTCCATCCCCAGAAGTAAATTCATTAGGAAATGATTCAGTTCCCACTCTGTTGATTGCACAAGTAAAATAACTGTTTGCTATAGCAGCATTGCGGGCTTCCACACCCCATAAATGCTCACTCAACCCTGAAACAGTAGCTGATGGGTTGAAAACAATTTCAGCTCCATTCACTCCAAACATCAACCAGTTCAGAGGATGATGACGACCATAGCAGATGTTGATTGCTATCTTTCCAAAGATAGTTTCAAACACTGGGTGGCCAGTGTTTCCTTCAAAATAATAAGTAGATTCGTTAAAGTCTCCAACTCGAGGAATATGGTTCTTCCTGTGTTTGCCAATAACCTTTCCGAGCTCATTAATGACAACTGCAGTATTCCAAATAGTGTCTCCATGAATTTCATCCCTTTCTAAAATAGGAGAAATTATGACCATTCTATATTTAGCTGCCAACTTGCTTAGGAATTGAGTGCTTGGTCCATCTACAGCTGATTCTGCAAATTCACACCATGGTTGTTTTTCTCTGGTACAAAAAGCAAACGGCATGCTCCAGGCTTCTTGAAGACACAGAATGTTGACATCTTCACCTGCAGCACATTCTAGAATTTTCCGGATCTTCTCGAAAATTGCTTGCCTCTGCTCAACAACCGGTTTATCAGTAGGAATAGCAATCGAATGTTGTATCAAACCCACTCTTACGATACGTGGGCTCCTGGTTTCTTCTTTCTTAGCAGTAAATTCATAAGCTGCAATCTCAATCCTATTCTCAATTGCCAACTCTAAATTAGATTTCTTTAGGCTTAGTTTGAGATTATCGACTCTTCCGTAGTGAATCCGATTGAACTCTTGTAGATCTTTTCCAGACAGTGTGTTTGTAATCAGCTCATCAAGGCTTGGAAGTTCTGGCGCTGATGCCATGATTAGTAGAGCACACACCAATTATAGATGTACTTCGGAATAAAGTGATTTTGCTGGCGGCACGATGGCGGCTAACTGACTGACTGAAATGCAAATTATCTCGCTCGTTATCTGAAAAAGAGTATGTTTGTTAGTAAAAATGTATATGTTAATTAACGTTATCAAAGCAGGGTGACCACTATTTTTTCTGCTGTTCAACTAAACGAAAGTTTATCTGAACTCTACTAAAATCTACTAAATATATGTCAAAATTCTACTAAGTTCCTGCCGCAGACGTCAAACACTGTTTAAACCATGATTCCATGTAATAAATTTTTTTAAATATAAGATAAGATAACTCTTTATTGTACACCAAAGTAAAATACAGAACATAATTCTTACAAATAGATATGGTACAATGGGCGGTCTTATCGCTAAAAACGATCTCTTCCAGACAACCTTTGTATGGACAGGATCAAAATGTAACACATGACGGCGGTGCATCTATATACATTTAAAAACATATCTACATACTATAAACCTAAATTACCAATAATAACACAAATTTAATTTAAATAAACAACTCTAAAAGTGGTTATGATGAATTAACAAGCAGCTACAACTTCAACACAAGGACAGATAATGGGTGTGCACTTTTGTTTTAAAATTACTAATAGACTTGGATGTTCTTATAAAGAGGGGCAAAGCTTTCCACAATCGTACGGCTCTTACAGTGAAGGATCGACTATAAAACTCTGTCGTATGGACAGGAGTTTTAAGTTGGAGGGAATCTGCAGAACGCAAATTGCGATCATTAGCCTTGGTGGAGAAACTCAAAACGCTCCTTAAGATAGAAGGGAGAAGAAGGGTTAAAAAGGATGTTATACAAAAGGGACAGTATGTGTGCATTCCGGCGAAGACGGATGGGGAGCCACTTGAGCTTTGTGCTAAAATCAGAAATATGGTCATACTTGCGCAAGCCAAATATGAACCGAATACAGAGGTTTTGAAGGCGCTCAAGTTTGCTCAGTTGGGCTTCAGTGATGTCAAGATAGCAGGCGTTGGCGTAGTCCAGGATTGGAAGTAAAAGGGTCTGTGCAAGCGTAACCTTGGTAGCAGTCGGCAAGAAGTTACGAAGTCTCCGTAAAGATCCAGATGATGCAAATACCCTGCGGCTAATTTCATTGATACAGGGAACCCAGGTTAAACAGGTATCCATCTGTATTGCTAGATTTTTCACTGACTGGGTGATGTCTATAGTAGTTCCGTCAAAAACTATGGATGGTAGTTGTGCAAAATTGATTTTGGAGATCTGTATGGAGCTACCAATTATAATGGCCTGTGTTTTGTTTGGGTTGACTGTAAGGCCAAAGGATTTACTCCAGTCACATATCCGGTCAAGGTCAGTATTTAGTAAGCTAATGGCTCCGTTAATATTTTCAACTGTAGCTTGAGTATAAATTTGCAAGTCATCTGCGTACAGGTGGTAGGAAGAAGTTAAATTTTGTGAGATAGAATGAATGAACATAGCGAATAGGAGAGGGGATAAAACGCCACCCTGTGGGACACCGGCAGAAAGATTGCACCACGAAGAGTAAGACTCTTCAACACGGATGCGCTGACGGCGCCCAAACAAGTAACTATGAAACCAGTCAATTGGCATTGGAGATATGTTAAAGGAGCATAAAATACCCAGAAGTAGGTCGAAGTCCACATTATTGAAAGCGCTGCTGAAGTCAAGGAGTATCATTGCTGTCAGCTTCTGACTGTCCATCCCAGACCGAATGTCGTCTGTTATTTTGACCAGAGCTGTTACGGTGCTATGAACTGGACGGAAACCAGATTGAAAAGAATTTAACAGGGAGTTTTTGGAAAGGAAGGTACTTAACTGTTGATGAATAATGCGTTCAAGGATTTTAGATAAGTAAGGAAGGATTGATATTGGACGGTAATCAGCAAAAGAGGAAGGATTGGATTTTTTAGGTAAGGGAATAATCTGAGCCTCTTTCCAGGCATCGGGAAATGAGCCAGAATTGATAGAGGAATTTAGGATATGCGTAATAACGTGGATAATTTCATAAAGAATGGGAACAATCATATTTCGACTGATACTGTCATTGCCCACAGCATTTGAAGTAATAGATGCAATGCTCCTTTTAACATCACAATCGTCGAATTGACTAAACTGAAACTAAAGAAGTCTGGGGTTGGCTGAGAAGAAAGATATTTTAGTGTATTGAGCTTAGTTAATCCATCAATATTTGAAGAATATGTAAAGTGCTGATTGAGGAGATCAATGTCTAAGTTTTTAGGAATAGATTCTTGTTTTGATTTACCAATACCCAGTGTTCTAAGAAACTTCCATACTTTGGATAAATCATTACTTGTCTTTTATCAACAGAATCGTGAATGAATCGGCGTTGTGCATCCCTACACAACCTGTTGCAGTGATTGCAGTGATCGTGATATTTGGCCTTATTGACCTCCGTAGGCTTGCATGCCATTCTTACTTTTGCCATAGCAGTTTTGTGCATTGCAGTGCGGATTTCGTCCGTAATCTATATAAGGGCAACTGATTCCTATAATAGAGCGTTCCTGCCAAGGTTCACGGTACGGTTAAAATGTAATCTAATAATAAAGTTATCTAAAACTATTGCAGGTATATTTTCCATTGGATTGGATACTTACTTTACGCAACTCGTAGTTTATTTATTTTGGTGTCGACTTGTGTAATTTTATGCCTCAAAAAAAACCTCTCACCTAGATAGGGGGTTTGGTAGGCAATATTTGAATATAGCAATTATGTTGTTTTAAACTGCTTGTTCATCATCATCATCATTATCATATCAGCCGTAGGACGTCCACTGCTGGCCTCCCTCATTGATCTCCAGGAACTGCGGTTGGAAGCGGCCTGCATCCAACGCCGACCTGCGGTTCTTACCAAGTCGTCTGCCCATCTTGTAGGTGGACGTCCTACGCTGCGCTTGCCGGTCCGTGGCCTCCATTCGAGAACCTTCCAGCCCCATCGGCCATCTGTTCTGCGCGCTATATGGCCTGCCCATTGCCACTTCAACGTGCTAATCCGTCGGGCTATGTCGGTGACTTGAGTTCTCCTACGTATCTCCTCATTTTTGATTCGATCCCGTAGAGGAACCCCGAGCATAGCCTTCTCCATAGCGTGTTGAGCAACTCTGAGCTTATTCATAAGGCCAATAGTGAAAGACCACGTCTCGGTTTCATATGTCATCACTGGTAACACTGTAAAATAACTGCTTGTTATTTTATGCAAATTAAGTACCTAAATAGTTTTTGACAACTAAGCAAAGCGTGTACTATGGAAACCAGACGACTGGTAGAATACATGTATACTGTTTTTTTTTGTAAATAATAATAATAATCATCCAAGCCGTTTTCGACCACGGCGACCGTTCTTCCTTGTTACATTTTGTAAATATAATACCTATATAGAGAAACAACCAGACCTGGAACAAATATATGTGGATCATACAAACATTTGTTCTGCGGCGGGAATCAACCCCGCAACCTCCTCCGCCTCAGCTGGTTATTCGCCCACTGCGCCACTGAGGTCGTCAGTATAATAAGGCATAGGTAAAAATTACCAAAATCTACCAAGGCTTTTTGACCTACTAAATGTTTATTCGAATTTGCTCTCAATCTACAAAAAAAGTAGAAATCTACTAAAAGTGGTTACACTGCACTGCAAAGCTACCCGCCCGTCCGAGGCGGTTCATTCATTCATTTGATTAATTTCGTACATTCAGAATGAATGTACAGTACAAAAGATAGATTGTAGATAGATTTGTAGGATAGGATGTAGCTCAAGGATGTTGTCCGATGTAGCCTACTATACCCCCGAAGGGTAGGCTAGGTACTTCTAGTATTCTCACCTCAGTCCGTAGACGGCTACGGCTAGTGGCTACGCCTCAGCCAGCCAGCCAGAGTGAGTAGTAGTGTTGTCACATACAATTTTGGCAAAATGGTAGAACAGGGTATCAAAATTAGTAGAAATTGGTAAAATTTTAAATGAAAAATAGGTATTATACAGACAGACTATAGTTCTACCAATCAAGTTTAAGTACATTTATAACGATTAAAAATGCATATAAAATCTTTAAAATTATTTATAGGTGATGTTAATATAATATTTTTAATAAACAATTTCAAATATTCATCGTTAGGTACACCACTTTTCGAATTTAACTTTCTTGAGTGCAGCAGTCCATCTAAAGTTTCTGTGCACAGTTTATTTCTCTGTCAGGTTTTCATGTCAAGTGTTAGTCAGAGTCAGTTGTGACAGATGTCATTGTCAATGTCACTCTGTTCAGTGACATTGACAATGATATCTGTCACAACAGCTCTTTATCTACTTCATTATAGGAATCCCTAGGAATCTTTGGGAATGTAAGTTTAACAAATGTCGCAGAGATCAAGCTATGTTTTTTCAAGTTTTTATAGATCATTCTTCTAACGCGTTATATTATCCGGTTAAAATAACCGGATAAAGTGCTGAAATTACAATGACAAGACAGGCTAAATTTGATAGTAACTACAAGTTATATTATATAGTAAGTCAGTAACATTTCGTTACATGCGTGAAGAATTGGCCGAGGGTGGTAGATAAGTAGAACAGAGGCAAAATAGGTAGATCTACCAAAAAATCGGTAGATGTGACAATACTGGTATTCATATTCATTTATTTTCAAAGTTTTCAAACCATGGCATGGGTACATAATAGGACACTTAGTTACGTCACTTATTCATAATAATAAAATAATTATTCAAAAACACATATTCATAAAATAAATTATTAGTAATTAAGTATGTAAAGGTACCATAATATTTAAATTGCAGCTCTGGGCTTTGTCAGATACAAAATGATATAAAAAAAACAAAATAAATTGTGGTGCTGTCTAATTGGTCTGTGGCAGTCTGGGATTCGATTCATTTCATTCATTCTTCCTTCACTCATTGGTTTGTTGTTCGTTCGTGTATGTTTCTTTCAATGTTGGTGCTTCTTGGACTATAATGCAAACTGAAAATTAAGTCCCTATAACTTAAAATAACCGTAATACATCTGTTAGTGGTAATATTATTCAACTCTTTCTCTACTCTAAAGTTTAAGAAAGAACCGTTGCGGAGGCTATTCAGAGATTTCATAAAATATTCATAGTAAACATGAACGTGTTACCAGCCCAACCAACTGGTATACAAAGTACGGCTGGCGCAGTGCCTGTCCGCAATGAGAAGGGTAAGTATGTTGATACCATCCTTAGAATTTTAAGTGCATGAAGTCTTAGGTTCATTTGCAAATCCTGTATACAATGCCATTCCATCACTTTAATTTTATAAACTTCACGAAGAAACTCCTGACTTAGCAATTAGTATCAAAGCCTCTTTCGGGTTCAATCATACATACCCCAAGCTGCTTTATGTCCTAACCCAGGGTAACTATACCTATGGCCCTTAAAGTTTGGTCATGAAACATCAACTTTTAAAACTCTTTTTACATCACTTATAAATTATACTATTTACAGGTGAAATATCTATGAAAAAGGTGAAAGTACAGAGATACATTTCTGGAAAGAAACCAGACTATGCTCAAGGTGTTGTAGAAGAGAGTGATTCTGAAAATGAGGACTTCATAGAACAGTCTCGGCCCGAACGTAGACAACAGACTCTGCCACAGATCATTGCACAGAGAGATGATGAACCACAAAGTGACACTGGAGAAGTAAGTAGTACTGTTAAAGAGTGCCTTGCCTAAGTCTGTTTCCTGTTAATGAACACCTGGGGATCTTCAAGTCGCAAGTGAACAGGTTTATACTAGACAAACATGTTCTTTTGCAAACCGTGTCATTGCTTACCATCAGGCGAGGTTTTAGTCAAATGCAAGCCATGCAAGTAAATAGTAGTCAAAAAAAATATGATATTTATTGTTGCCTACTCAAGGTTATAGTATCTTCAGTAGGTAACATACTTGTAAATACTTACCAATAAAAATATAACAATATCTTGGTTAGGTTATTATAATATTCTGGCCACATGCGTCTCTTTCTCAAGCATTATTTTGTAAATGAATAAGAAACCATTATTACCAAATAAGACATTATATATACTAAAAACGGGATATTTACCATGATTTGCGAGTATTTGAGTATCCCGATATTTCGGCGCAGTTGCATGCGCCATGATCACGGGTAAACTGAAGTCTTTGCGAGTAGGTAGTTATTGGCAGATATAACGATCTACCCTCTTTCTTAGGCTAGGAATGAATTCGCCAGTTCTATTACTACCACCGGGTTCATTCTCGATCATAACTCGATTCCGACACACAACAAAGTAGTATAAATAGTGTTCATAACCATGATAGTTTCAAAAGTTATAAATAAGACATTGCTGTAAAAAATTTGATAATACCAGATTTGTTCACAAAGTTGTAGCTTTATTCTTGTTTATAAGAACTCTAATGAAAATCTATAAAACATAGAGTTATTGAACCATTATTTAGTCAGCTTAAGCTTATTGATTGTAAAAGCACTCTGTACAAAAATCATTAACTTTTACTTTCATAGGTGGACGATCCTCGTTTACGGCGTCTTCGTATGGTGGAGCATTCGCCGGCGCGCCGAGCTGAACACAAGCCCGAGATTATTGATGAGGAACCGGAGCAGGGGTCAGAGTCGAGTGCTGAAGAAGCCAAGGACAACTCTGAAAGTGAAGATGAGCTGGATGAGGATGAGATTGAGAGGCGCCGACAGGCTCTGCGAGCTAAACTTGCAGCCAGGTTGAATATGTGTTCTATTATTTACTCTTTCAATTTGTAACAGCTGGCTGCTAC
The DNA here is from genome assembly GCA_918857605.2 of Philereme vetulata. Lineage (NCBI taxonomy): Eukaryota > Metazoa > Arthropoda > Insecta > Lepidoptera > Geometridae > Philereme > Philereme vetulata. The sequence continues at coordinate 7,232,616 of OU975474.1, read as the reverse complement.
AAGTAAGCCTAACTTCAACTGTCAACTGGTATCAATTCAGTAATTCTTCTATCAAATTTACATCTTCATCATCAGATTAGCTCTCATAGCAAAGCATTGCAGACTGCAGTGACATCAGAGCTTGTGAGACATAGTTTACCTATAAATAATCTAATATAAGAAACTAGTTTCATTGATTGAGCATAGTGAGCTCTTCAAATCAATTGGAAGAATCAGTGTTGTAGTATGTCTTGCTTGTCCAAGGAGAACTTTCGAAGGGTTTATCTGATCATCGTAAAAGTTAGTATGTAGATAAGTAGTGATGGCACAATCCTAGTATGACTAAATGAGCTAAAAATATGGGGGTTGTTGAGATATTGGGGTTCAAAAGGGGTATAAAAAAAAATTAGGCAATCAGGTCAAGTGGGACATCTAATGAAAGGTCTTCATTAATTACATTTAATTTAATTTTTAGTGTAAACCTTGTAGTTTTTATGTTATTATAATAAAATCTGAACTTTGATGAAATTCGCAGATTACACCAGTATTCCCACAGTGCTGAAGTTTGGTATGCGTGTAGCTTTAGTGACACAAACATAGGGAAAAGTCTGAAATCCAGAATAACTGATATTAAAATCTACATAATAAAGTGTAAGCAATTAACAAAAACTCCGGTTAAATGTAATTGGAATAAAACTATAGGTCAAGTTATTTGGTAGATATTTCGTTGATATTTTTACACACTACTTTAATAGTGAAAGATTATTAGTATTACTACTTAGTTCGGGGCGAACCACTAGTTTATATATCAACTCTGCTAATAATAATTGTATAGGCAGGCTAAAAACAAAAGCTTGTACTATGGTTTCTATTTCCAACTCGCTGATACGCTTATTATCTGCACTGTGCTAGATCATTTATTTAGTAAAATCACCAAAATATAATATTCAATATTAGAAATAAGGGGATTTGTAGACAAACTAAGGTGACTGCAATCGCACCGCTACGCGAGAAGGTAAACATCTTCACTTACGTACGCGACCCGCTCATAAATACCGCTAATTAACGCTGAATTCCGCCGCACAAATACAATTAAATTGTGTTTTACAAAAGGCATTGTTTATTCTATAGCCTCCAACTTCATGTGGTGTTGCTAATTTACCGCGACTCTTGGTGAATTAGTGAAGTGCGCGCAAAGGAACATTCCAGGCTGCTTCAAAGGATCTCAAGATTAGTGGGCGCATCCTTAATCCTTATCTTGTTATCCCGATTTTCCAGGAGTTATAATATGGGCTGTAAAAAGTCAATTCGAAAGCGTAAGATCCGCAAACGGCTATACCATATTTGTGCAGGCGGCCCCGCGCTAGATAGAAAGGCGACCTGATAAAGGCTGAGAGACGTTGGGTGCAGGCAGCTGAAGGCTGGCCGACCTGGAAATCTGGGGGAGGCCTATGTTCAGCAGTGGACATCCTATGCCTTATATGTATAATGATATTCTTGGATTTCAGAGAGGCAGAAAAAGAGATACTTGGCCAGGACGAAGATGAAGAAATGCTTGATGGTGAAAAAGAGGAGAGTGGTTCATCTGACACAGAATACACAGACAGTGAAGAGGACACAGGTATTAACAGGCCTGTAGACAATACAATCTCAATGGCCGTTTACATTTTGACAATCAATGTTTTCTGAAACCAGGCAGTGCAAAATATTTAATTATCCGAGCCGTGCCGTCCTTTAAATCCTTGTAAATATAATAATTTGTACTTGTGGGGTGGTGGAGGATGTATACCACCTTTTAACAGAGTGTGTTCTGAGTCAATCTACGAGAGAGGAGTTGTACAGAGCGCTGAAAGTGAACCAGATGGATGTGGGCCTGTTTCAGAGTGTGTTAGCTGAACAAATATCTGACTCAGCTAACATGCTCTACCGGTTCACATACGACCTGCTGAGGGAGGATGCTTTGTAATTGTATAATATTGTAGACAATTATGGAACTGACATCGTCGTGAAGAACGACCCAAGTTCTCTAAAAAATAGATTTAAAAAAAAATATAATAATGTAACTAAACCATTGTGTTTGAACTCTGGCTTTTTATCAATTACGCAAAGGCCACTATGATAGAATGTCAAAATACAGGAGACAAAACACAGAAACGCTACAGAAAATTCGATTTATGTTACAACAAATTTTTATTTATCCCTTAGGACCTAGAGTGAAACCCGTATTTGTTCGAGCCTCAGACAGAATGACGGTGGCAGAAAGAGAGCGCAAAATAAAGCAGCAGAAGAAAGAAGAAGTAGAAGCACGGAAGGAGAAGGAAGACCGCAGAAGAGAGGCACTCAAACTTGTCGAAGATACTATCCGCTCAGAACAGAAGAATGCTCAGGTAATAATTTTATTTTTTGATCAATTTGCACCAAATAAAGCTAAAATCATTACGCAAACAGGAGAATTCAGACCATACATGGCTTATTGACCGAGCGAGCGAAGCATCTCAGTTTCGTGATTGACCAAAAATGCTTTTGACTGGCTGTCTGTCTGTTTTTTCTCGCCTGCAGGGCGCATTTTTCAACAGATTTTGACGAAAATTGACACAATTTCCTAGATTTATTTAAATTTTTTAGTCGATCGCTATTTTTGATTCGGGGAAAAGGGGGAACTTAACGTTATTTCTCGACGGATTTCAATCAAATTTGAGAGGCACCCTAAGGACTTCATTATCAAGATAATATAACTCTCAGGGTAGGTTTTCATTTATTGTTAAAGATTTGTAATAAATAAATTATTATTTATTATTATTATAAAAGTTATAATAATGCTGGACATTTCACACAGCGCTATATAGCCCCAAACTAAGCAAAGCTTGTTCTATGGGAACCAGATAAAGGATAGAATACTTAAGTATATGCTTTTTTTGTAAATACATACTTGTAATATAGAGAAAAAAACCAAACCCGGAACAAATAAATAAATATTGCTGGACATTTCACACAGCGCTATCTAGCCCCAAACTAAGCAGAGCTTGTATTATGGGAACCAGATAACTGATAGAATACTTATTTACTTTTTTTTTGTAAATACATACTTATAATATATAGAAAAACGTCAAGACCCAGAACAAATATCTGTAGATCATGCAAACATTTGTTCCGCGGCGGGAATCGAACCCGCTACCTCCTGCGTCTCAACCGGCTATTTGCCCACTGCGCCACGGAGGTCGGTATTGGGATTTAAGAGGGGTAAAAAAAATCAAAATGGGATTTTCAGGTGAAATGGGATGTCTAATGAAATGTCTTTATTAATAATTTGCATTATGCTTGATTCATTTAACACTTATTTTTTTTAAATATATTTTAGACATAGCCAGTTGTTGGTACGCCAATCAAATCGCAAATCAGTTGAAATAGTGTTTAACTTAGCACTCTTGTTAAATCAAATTGACTTTCTCGAAGGTTGATTAGTGAATAATTAGCTAAACCAAAGGATCACCTTTTGAATGTCAAACTAGTGTTATTTTTATAGGGTCACACCTTCACTTCACTATTGGTTGAATGGCCTCTGTGGCTAGTTGTTGCCACAATTATGCCAATGTCAAGTTGCCAGATTAAAAACGGTAAAACGATGGAGTTCCGAGTATTGCAATGGTTGGCCAGTGTTTACAGACGGAGACTCAACCAGAATTTAGACTACAAGGTGATTTATTTATACCTAAAAAGCAGAGACAACACAATTAAGGACATGCAAAACACAAATAAATATGTATATGTACAAATACAGAACATCTAAACATAGAATTAGTGGGTCAAAATATTTAGAGTTTTATTTTATTTACATTAATATATTTACATAGAAGGGCTATGAAAGGGGAGAACACGAGGGATAATATAGTTTTGGAAGAGAAAGGACGAGGGATTTCAGGAGGAAAGACATCATACAGAGATGGCCGTAGCCTAGAGCATGAGAAAAGTAGGTGCTCTACATTACCTTCATCCAAACCACATTCACATAGTGAATGGTCCCTAACTCTTATTTTGGCTAAGAAAACCGGCGTACAGACATGTCCTAAGCGGAGACGACAAATGGTTGACGTAGTCGTTTTGCTGGCTTTGCGATATTTAAAAAACCATGGTTTTGTTGGAATTTCGGGTTGAATTTCACCGAAATGTTTTCCTTTCAAAGACCTGGAATCAAGCCAGGGTCACACCACCTAAAACATTATTTTAGTTCAATCATTCATTCCTACACGTCATAAATTTGCTTATGTCAATGTCTACACGTTAGAGATTTTTCTCAAAAATCAAATGTACAATTTGAATGTGTGGAAAAAACGTTTATTTTGGTCGTTTTCTCTCTACAAACAAAAATAACCTAAAAATAGACTGTCAAACGGACCCTGGTTGTGTTCACGTTGTTTTTTCGTTTCCCGGCTATTTAATTGTGTTTTTTTCTGATATTTGCCTTCTAAACTTAGTTTACTTAAGAAAATCTAGTTGGTTGGAGGTATAATTGTTTAACTCTATATATTTGTGTTTCGTTGCTGTGGTAAGAATTTTGTAGTTTATTGTAGTTTGAGATTGGGTGCGCTGTTTGCATGTGTCCGCCATCATGGAAGAGATGGTGGATAGCGATTTATTGGATCCTGGTCCCGAATTTGAACTAGACCTTTCACCAGGATTTAAAATTCCCTCACCAGAGCTATTCTGTGAAATTCCAGCGCCGGATTCTTGTGAGGATAGGGCTATAGCTCCATCCTCCAAGTCCCCTACCAGGCGTGCCGAGTTTCTGAAAGAAAAGAATGTTACTCCGACTTGGAAAACAGTTATTAAAAAAAAAGATAAGAGAGCTATGAAAGTTGAAAAACTGAAATCAATCTCCAAACCAAAAAATCCCATCAACAAAGTTATATCTAATCCTATTCTAATACATGACAATAGCACTGCTGTCCCGCGTGTAAGCAACCGCATAGTCCCAACAATTAATAAGGCAATTCAGCCACACACAAAAAAAGTAAACTAGCCAGGTATTCACGCTGCTCCAATGGACCTGACCCAAGATGATACACCAAACCTCCTGACCCAAAACTCTCCTCCTACCCCCATTACTCGTGACCATTATGAGTGTAATGACTGTGGTCCCTTCCTGATCTATGTAGAATTGATCATAGAAAATGCTACGCCTGGAACTACCCTTCACCCCTTGAAATTCGGCTCATTCCTCTTCAGAAATAAGTTCACATCCATCTTGAATGATGGTATAAAAAAGATAGGCCGCAATCGCCTAGCGGTTAGTTTCAAATCTGCGGATGAAGCAAATCAATTCTTAAAAAATGATCTGCTGTCCCAAAATAACTTCAAAGCATATATACCATCACATAACATTTCTCGCATGGGTATAGTCAAAGGTATCCCTTCTGACTGGTCTCACGAGGAAATTATTGAAGCAGTTCGCTGCCCGGTGGGTACGGGGAAAATAATTAAAACTAAAAGACTGAACAAAAAAATTATTACGACGTCGGATGGCAGTTCTTGGGTACCTACTCAAACTGTTGTCTTTACGTTTGATGGTCAAGTTTTGCCCAAAGAGATAGCTTGTTGCTATACCATGCTGGCGGTGGAGCAGTATATCTTCCCCACTATCCAATGTTATAGTTGCTGTCGATTTGGGCATACTAAAGCTCATTGCCGTTCTAAACCTAAATGCTACAAATGCTCTGACAACCACACAGGAGACTCGTGCTTGGTTGATGTAACTGAGCCAATTTGTATGTACTGCTCAGCACATCACTTCGCCACTAGCAAGATTTGTCCTGAATATACCAGGCAAGTCAATATAAAACACCATATGGCTTATCACAATGTTTCATACCAAGAGGCAATTAAAGTAATCCCGCAATCTAAGAAGTCCTTTGCAGAAGTTGCATCAAGTCAGCCTGAGTCCTCTCAGCTGATGTCTCCATCTTCTAATAAGATACCGTCTTCCCAACCCTCTGTAGTTTCTCACTCGTACCGAAAAACCATAATTCGCCCTCCGCGTCCTCGCCCAGCTATAGTTCCTGGCTATGACCAAAAATCCCATAGAGAATTAATACATTCTTATGATATTCCTGCACCATCAAACGGTTGTGCTATCAAGAATAATTTAAATAATACAAGCTCAAACGAAAATGAAATCCTGACTTCTGAAACAATTAATAAATTACTCGCTTCTTTGACTAATATAATCCTTCATTCTGATCTACCGAACAATTTTGCAATACACATGATTAACACTATATCAATCACACTTTTAAATGCGATCAAACATGGATGTAGTCCTCCAATGGAATTGTAGAAGTGTGGTTCAGAACAAATCTGAACTACACTACTTACTTAATCTTCATAAACCATTCATCTCTGCCGTCTCGGAGACATGGCTGGATCCTGGTTCTATTTTTAGAACCCCTGGATACACCGTTCTCCGGGACGACAGAGGGGATGGTTGGGGCGGTGCCGCCCTTTTTATTAGAAATAATTTATCTTTTACTCAAATTCCCATAAATAACTCTAGTAATTTGTTAAATGTTGTGGCCCTTAGGTTTAACAACATTTCTTATGTCTCTGTTTATATTCCAAAAAGAAATATTGCGGTTATCCCTATTTTGCAATCTTATCTTTCAACAGTTCCTCCTCCATTGGTTCTATTAGGAGATTTTAACTGTCATCATCAATTATGAGGAGCACCTAATAGTCACCCTTTTGGGCGTCAATTTTTAGATATTTTAGATAGTTTTGATTTGAGTATTTTGAATGATGGGTCTCCTACGCGTAGAACCCCGCCAGGTGCTAATTTAAGTTTTGTAGATCTGTCTTGTTGTTCTTCTTCTTTAGCTAGTCTTCTTTCTTGGTCCAGGCATCTTACTACTCATGGCTCAGACCATTATCCTATTATCATCTCATTCCCTTATCAAAATTCTTCTGTTCTTAACCTTCCTCCTCTTCTTCCATACATAATTAGTAAAAATAAATGGGAATCTTACTCCAGTCTTTTAGATGAGAAAATAGAGGCCCTGCCTATAGTGTGACCATTAGTGCCGTGCACTCCCTGAGGTATGCGCGGCGAGGTGGGAGGCAAAGAAAAAACTGCATGAGTTCACATGAGATCAATACATGTCGGACATATCTTACGATATCAGTTTGCATTTCTAAGGCAAGACTTGTGGCGGGACGATGGTCGGAGGCTATCTATCTGTAATATATTATACTTACTTAGTTGATTAAAATGTAACTTAAATATACTCATATTTTATTAAAAATATGCAGGTGATAAATAAGAACTAAACTTAAAATTCAAAGGACTTGTTTTATTGAACATTTTTTATATTTACAAACAATTATATATTCTAACGAAAGTTATTCTGACATAGATTCTGTTTCAACTTCATCTTCCATTTCATATCACGAGATAACGCACGACCCAACTTTGAATATTTATCCCGTGTGCGTCTGACATAGACCGTCCGGTACAAGAGCTACCTACCGCCGTGAGCGTTGACGGGAGACTGATAGATCGGAGCGGCCGACACATCCCCCCCGTTTCGCCGCGCGCATACCTCAGGGAGTGCACAGCACTAATGGTCACACTATAGTCCTGACTCTTCCAATATTATTGATTGTTGCAATTTTTAAAAAAAATCTATTATTGATGCTGCAGATGCTGTTTTTAAGAAAAAAAACACCTTTGCGGGCAAAATTCCATCTCCTCCCTGGTGGGATTCTGACTGTACTAAAGCAATTAAACGTCGAAAGGCTGTTGAATCTAACTGTGACACCAAAGTAACCCTAGAGAATTTCCTAGTTTTTAAAAACGTTAATGCTGCTACTAAAAGGCTTTTGAAGAAAAAGAAGTTTCAGGGCTGGCGTAACTTCTGTTCTTCTGTCTCCCCTCAAACTTCCCCTACTATTGTCTGGGATAAAATAAGACGTTTTAGATGTTCTCGTAGACAAAACTACCACACATCGTACTCTACCTCTTGGACAAATGATTTTATGAGTAAGTTAGCCCCCCCCATTTGCTCCTAATTATTTACAGGTACCCAACCCTTACTATTTATCGAATGATATTCCCGCTCACTCTTCTAATTCTCACTTTTTGCTTGATTCCCCCTTCTCCTTCCAAGAATTAAAATTGGTTCTGAATAAGGTAAAAGATTCAGCCCCAAGCCCAGATGGTATCCCATACTCCTTTTTATCCCATGCAATGAATTATCCCTCAAATACTTGTTAACCATTATCAATACAGTTATTAGTTCTGGTTTTATTCCTCAATATTGGAAACATCAAATAATTATTCCCATTTGTAAACCTGGCAAAGATCCTGCAGATCCTTCAGATCTTATCGACCCATTGCTTTATCATCAACAATCCCTAAAATTTTCGAACATTTAGTTAAAAATCGCCTAGAGTGGTACCTGGAGCACCACTCCCTCCTATCAACTTCTCAATATGGATTTAGAAAAGGTAAAAGTATCGCTGATAGTCATGCCATATTTACCACAGATATACATCTAGCATTGACTAGAAACGAGTCAGTTGTTGCTGGCTTTCTAGATATATCTGCTGCATATGATAATGTTGATCTTAGTATTCTTAGGCATAAACTGCATAAGCTAAGAATTCCTAATAAGATAACCTCTTTCATATTTAATTTATTATCTGGCAGACTAATCTCACTAAGATTTAACGGAGTAAACGAGACTGATAGAATCATTTGGAAGGGTCTCCCTCAAGGATCAGTTCTAAGTCCACTATTGTACGATGTATATACTATAGATATAGAGCGATCTTTAACAACAGTGTCCAGAGTTCTTCAATATGCTGATGACTTGCTTGTCTACACGGCTGATTCTTCTATTACGGAAGCAGCAGGTAGGGTGGAAGAAGGCATTGCCATTCTGTCCACCTGGTTATACTCCAACTCTCTTTCCCTTTCAGCATCTAAAAGCAGTATCTGTATTTTCTCTAGGAAAAGAAACATTCCCAATATTAACATTTCCTCTAATGGCTCAATTATATCAGTAGTTGATAAAGTTAAATTCCTTGGAAATTTTTTTGACTCTAAACTGAATGGTTTGGCTCATGTTAATCATATGTTGGCTAAAAGTGAACGTGGTATCAACATTATGAGATGTCTGGTCGGAGTTTGGTGGGGTGCCCACCCATTATCACTTAGAATTTTATATAATGCCATAGTAAGGAGCCACTTAGATTTTGGTTCTTAAACTTGATGTATGATGTGTCACTCTAAAGCGCTCAGAATAATCATTGGGGCTATGAAATCCACACCTATAAATGCTCTTCAAGTCGAATGCGCAGATCCCCCACTGAATCTAAGGCGACAATACCTTGCAGATAGGTTTATTTTTAAAATTAGCGTTTTTGCAAATCACCCTCTAATTCCTAAACTTAAATGGTTAGATCTTTACACCCAATCTGGAGTTAAGAGTTAGCCATTCTGGAGACATAAGCTCTTACCCCCCTTAGTTAAAAGCTACAGAAAGCTTGATAGGGTCAGATTTAAAGTGAATAGATTTTCAGTTCACCCTCTTTTTATGTATGATTTCAAATCCAAAATTTTCCAACCTGATGTTAGGCTATCAATAGGTATTAACAAGAAAACTCCTAACCCAAATTTCGAATTTAATAAAGTAGTAACATACCTCTGGAGTAACTCCGATGTACTTTTCACTGATGCATCCAAGACTGACCTTCTTGGGTCCGTGGGAACCGCTTTTTTACATGCCAACTCTAATATATCTCAACTATTTAAATATCCGCATTATTGTTCAAATTGTTCTGGCGAAAGCCTAGCTATCTTAGAATGTATTAAATTTATCAGAAACAATTATATCCCTGATTCCGTAATTATTTCCGATTCCAAAAGCAGTCTGCAGCTATTAATAGCAAACCCTTTTGGCAAATCAGCCTCCTCCTGTCCTATTTCTTTGACTATCAAACATTTCCTTAGACTTTGCCATGATGACAATTTGAATGTCACATTGGCATGGATACCTGGCCACAGTGGTATTGTGGGTAATGAGCGGGTGGACAGTTTAGCTAAATTTGCAATTGTCCATGGTAGTAAACGTAATTTTACCACACAACCCCATGACATTATTTGTATTGCCAAGCAAAGTTTAGAAAAATCCTGGAACTCCCACTGGGTGAGTTCAGGGCGCACAAAAGGTAATCATCTATATAAGATTCAGCCGTTCATTTCTTTCAGACCTTGGTTTGCAAAAATTAAAGCTACTAAGCAAATTACTTCCACAATTTGTAGGATGAGAATTGGACATTGCTCTTCATCGGTGCACCTTTGAAAAATAAGAGTGAGAGACTCTTCACTTTGTGAATGTGGTCTTGATGAAGGGTCTATTAATGACATACTGTATCACTGCCCCAGATACTCCTCACCTTCCCTATATAATATTTTAGTTTATTGTAAAGCTCCTCTTCCATCTAACTTAACTTCCCTTTTATCACTACAAAATAAAAACGCTATATGTGCCCTTACCAAATTTATAGCCCATTATGATATTAAATTATAGTTTACTAATTTATATATATATTAATATATTGTATTTAATTGCTTGATAGTAATAATAACATTTAACACATTGTTGCAGATATCAGATAAACTCGCGTCGCGTATAACTTTAAACCCATTTTAACTTTATTTTACATTTAACCGTACCGTGAACCTACTACGTGAAGCTGGCAAGAATGTTCCTCACGCCTTATTAGAGGAATAAGTTGCCATTTAAAAAAAAAAAAAAACCTAAAAATATACAAAAAGATACTATTGTACTCATTGCAATCCCATAGATAGGAATGGAAAACTTCGTTTAAGTACACCAAAACATCTTTCAATTGTGCCTATTTCTTGTACTTATTTGTGATGTAAAAAGTTCCCTTACCTTGGAATCTCTTGTAAGCACACGACGTTGTAATCATCACCAAAACACCTCAACAATTGCAAATATCAATGACCTCACGGAGTGAGCAAAATGAAGACTGAACACATGGAGTGCTGTTTTAGTAAGAATAACTGCACAGAGGGGACTTCAACAGTTTAATATCACGATAAAACATCTGTACCAAAAGTCAATCACTTTAAATACCTAGGATCAGTGGTAACATACTACATGTATATGTGGAGGCACATACACATACAAGTGGAGGCAGACGTTAACCGCAGCATTGCCTGGCAGAAGTGGCGATTCTTGAGCGGTGTACTTTGTGACCCACGTATACCTATATCGGGGATGATGTATGGAGCAAAATGTTGAATGGTAAAAGAGACACATGTCCTGAAGATGCATACGACGGAAATGAAGATGCAAAGATGGTCAGGAGGGGTAACCAGGCACGACAGAATCCAGAATGAATATGTCTGAAGAAGCTTCGAGATTGCTCCAATACCATCTGTAAGCTGGTCACATATCTGAAAGTCGACTGAGGTGGTATGGCCACATCATGAGAAGACCTGAAGAATATGTGGTCAAAACAGCACTGTGTTTTTAAGAACACAAAAGAGGCAGAGGACGTCCCCCATAGGCATGGTGGACCAGCATGACCAGACTCATGAAAAAGGAAGAACTACCTGATCCGACATCCTAAGACTAACTTGGCGCCGAAAAATTAGGAGAGTAGTCCCCACTCAATATGGGTACATGCAAAGAAGAAGATTTGTGATGTATTAAGTCAATAAAATCACCTGTAAATTATGTCCATGATTTTAATTTTGCATCACAGATTGCCTGCACGTGCAGATGAAAACAATCCCATTCTGTTTTGATATAATAATCGTTCTGCTTGTGGTAACCACCATCTGAACCATTTTAATACATTAGGACCTTAATTTGTAAAGTCTTTGTTCCGGGAGCAATGAAACATGGTACCAGCCTGTAACAGGGATCTATTGAACTGACTCGTAATACTAAATCTCCCCTCCACCAATAATCTACCAACACAATCCAGAATACACCACATTCCTCTACACTAAATTTAACTTACCTAAGTCATAACAATATAACTACTTAACTAACAATTTTATGAAAATCTCTATTCTAATAAGTTCTTTGTTCTCTGTAACCATAATATTAAAGACATAGAAAGCATTGTTATGCGTATGTGTTATAAGTATGAACGGAAGCGAGAATAACAATATATCAAAGCCAATGATGACAGAGTAGTTCTTATATGTAGGTATGCGATAGAAGTCACTACAATTAAAATCTTTAATTACGTTTATTCAATCTACATTGCCTTATGGGCCGAGGCTTCGGCAATAAGATTTTGGGTGACGCGTCCGATGGAGGATCACGGGGATCTGGCGCAGATTCATTTGCCGGGCTCTTTGAGCTCTGAATAGAATCACGTTTGGCTACCGGCTCCGACCTTGCACCTTCCTCACCATTCTCTGCATCTTGAAAGAGATTTTTGTCTACCTGTGCGTCAGACTCTAACAAGACACTCTCAGGATCTGGGTGGATTAAGGAACTCTTTGTCCTACGTTTTAATTGATCGCTATGACGATGCACTTCACCTACCTCACCGATCACCTTGAAATTCGACGGCCCCAACCTTGATTCTACCTTTCCTGGTAACCATTTATCAGCCTTTAAGTATTGGCGGTACCAGACGTCCTCCCCGTGTTTAAGTGACCTATTCACCCCTCCTGAATTATCTACTTGCCACTTTTGTGATTGAATAATCTTAGCTATGCGATCTGGTTTTAATGCATCCAAACGGGTCCTTAACCGCCTACCCTGCAATAACATAGCCGGACTCTCGCCTGTAGATGTGTGTTCAGTATTCCTATAATATAGCAAAAATGTATTTAGCGCATTATCTATATTTTGTTTTTCGAAAACCCCTTTTTTATTACTCTTTTTAAAGTTTTAACCGCATTTTCTGCCGCCCCATTGGAAGCCGGATGATAGGGTGCCGTCAATATATGTTTAATTGCGCGTGTTTTAACGAAGTTCTCGAACTCCCTACTGGTAAACGGTGGCCCATTGTCCGTCACAATTTGTTTGGGAAAACCCCATCTGCTCCACAACTCGTTTAACTTATCTATGGTAAAATTTGCCGCCGTACTAGGTACCACAAATACCTCCAACCACTTAGACATGGCATCAACTACTACGAGATAGGTTTTCCCTTGAATAGGGCCCATAAAATCCAGATGCAGTCTAGACCATGGTCTGGAAGGCCAAGGCCATGGGCGCGGAGTCTGCCGTGGTGGTGAGTCAGCCTGTGCCGCGCACGTGGCGCATTCTCGGCACATGGCTTCAATAGCCTCATCTATCCCGGCCCACCACACGTAACTTCTCGCTAGAGACTTCGACTTGACCATGCACATGTGCGGTTCATGTAAAACCTTTAATACCTTATCCCTGCAAGTTTCTGGAATTAATACCCTATGTCCCCACATAACGCACTCTAATTCCTCATAAAGCTCATTTTTCCTATTAAAATATGGCTGCATACCTGTAATGTCACAGTTAGCGGGCCACCCGTCTCTTATAAACGCTAAAATTCTACTCAAGATTGGATCTCTAGCGGTATTTTTTTTAATCTCGTTATAATCTAACAGAAAAGCGTCCTGAGCAAAATGTAAATACGTCTGCTCCGGGAGCGCGCGCGAAATCGGTTCCTTATCACGCAATGGCAACCTCGACAACCCGTCTGCACTGTTCGCGTCCGTCCTCACGTATTCTATATCATAACAGTATGCTGATAATATTATAGCCCAACGTTGCATACGGCTCGCAGTCATTATAGGAATGCCCGTATTAGGGCCAAATATTGAAACTAAAGGCTTATGATCCGTTCTAAGAATAAATTTTCGGCCATAAACATATTGGTGAAATTTCTTCATACAGTAAATAATCGCTAACGCCTCTCTGTGTATTTGTGAGTAATTCTTTTCCGCGGCGGTAAGCGTGCGCGACACAAAAGCGACCGGTCGCTCGGCCCCGTATCGGTCCGGCTGGAACAGAACGCCCCCCACTCCCGCCGCACTGGCAACGCATGTCATAATCAGGCTGTTTGGAAGGATCATAATGGGCTAAAACCTTTGAACTCGTTAGTGTTCTTTTAATTTCCTTGAATGCCTGTTCGCATTTGCTACACCAATTCCATTGGCTACTTTTTCTTAATAAATTATACAACGGGATTAATCTTTGACTAAAATTTCTTATGAATTTAGCAAAGAAATTACATAGTCCTAGAAACGAACGTAGTTCTGAAACATTCTGTGGTTTCGCAATGTCAGATATAGCCGCGATTTTCGCTGGATCTGCCTTCAGCCCATCTTTTGATAAGATATACCCTAAATAAGATACCTCCTGTACAAGAAAGACACATTTAGATATTTTTAAACGTAACCCGCTATTTAACATTCTTTGAAATACCGTTTCCAGCGCTTTTGAATGTTCCGCCTCGTTTCGACCCCCAATTATAACATCATCAATAAAAACAACAAGAACATCCTCAATTTTAGGTAACGGGTACCGATCGATCATTAAAACCGGATTTACAGTCGCCTTATAATCCACACAAATCCTGAGCGTACCGTCAGATTTATTAACTGGAACTAGAAGTGAAGCCCAGTCGGAGCAGGCAATCGGTTCGATGATGCCCGCGCGCAGCATGCCGTCCAGCTCGGAGTCGACGCGCTCGCGCAGCGCGAACGGCAGCGGCCGCGCGCGGTGGAACATCGTCACCGCCACCTCTCGCACTCGCAGCGTCGCCTTGCCCCCCGTGAACCTTCCCAGACTGCCATCGAACAACACTTTATTTATACCTGTGCAATAAATTATTTACATTGTTACAGATGCTCGGTCCCTTTTTATTAGAACTTAGCAGGTTACACTGGAAACTCGGAATCGAAATGCCTAATTCAGTAAGCCACTGCCGGCCTAGTAATGACGTGGTTCCGTCTTGAATTATAAATAATTCTAAGTTTTTCATCGTACCCTGAAACTCCACCCGGGGCACGATCACACCTAATGTTTGTACCGTTATAAAATCTCAGACAAATCTCATAGGGTTGTATAACCAGATTGGTAAAATACCTATCGTAGGTTTTCTTGCTAATACAAGATATTGGTGTACCAGTGTCGACTTCCATCGATATGATATGGTCATTTATTGATATTGGTAAACTCACCGCCTTATAGTCTTTTATGCACAACTGATGTAAATCGATGTAGTCATCTTGTTCGCTGTCGCACGCATCCGACCCGTCCTCGTCGGCTTCGATAGCCTTGCCGTAGTGGAAACTACGACCGCCGCCCGCTCCAGGCCTTGCCGTCCTGTTTCCGGCATCTGCCCCGGTCGTGCACATGCGCCGCAGATGCCCCGGGTGCCTACACCGGCTGCACACGTAGTCACGGAACCGACAGTCGCCATAGACGTGACCGGTGGCCCCGCAGACTCTGCAGTTGCCTGCTGCGGCAGGCCCCTGTAGTGAGCCGCCCGCATGGCCACCGGCGCCGCCCGCGCCGCTGTCGCGAGGCGCGCCTCCACGGCGCGGGGCGCGCGCTCGGCCCGCGCGCGCTCCCAGCTCGTGCATTCCCGCGCTTTCCGCTGCCTCCGGCACGCTCCGTACCTCGACCGCAGCCGCGTCCCGTTCCGCTGTTTCTAGTGACTGGGCTAACTTCACCGCGTTACCGAAAGACATCGTATCCGCGTCTTTCTCGGCAAATAACCGTTGACGAATTACGTCACTACGTAGCCCGCACACAAACTGATCTCTCAAGTTGTTGTCCAATTTGTCACTGAATTTGCAAAACCGCGCCATCCTCTTGAGTTCAGCCACGTACTCCCCTGCATTTTCCCCCGCTGCCTGCCTTCGCTGCCGGAAACGTTACCTCTCCGCCAATACCGACGGTTTTGGTTCTAGATGCTTCTGTAACAGCTCCACAGCTTCATCATATTTGAGCTCTGAAGGCTTTTTCGGACTCGCCAAGTTGACGAGCAGCTCGTAACCTTCATCCCCCATGACGGCTATCATAGTGGGCAGTTTCAATTCGTCCTTAATTGTATTCACTTTGAAGTACATCTCAAGCCGGTCCGTATAGGACGACCAGGCGCCACTTTTTAGGTCAAATTCTTTTAATTTACCGATAGACATTGCTTATCACTGTTTATAAATGCACGCACCACAACTTTTATTCTCGATCGCCACTGTAAAGTCTTTGTTCCGGGAGCAATGAAACACAGTACCAGCCTGTAACAGGGATCTATTGAACTGACTCGTAATACTAAATCTCCCCTCCACCAATAATCTACCAATACAATCCAGAATACACCACATAATTGACCAATAGCTGCAAACACTACTTATTATTCAGCAAACTGTAGATTTATGTATACCTTAGCGGTAAGCTACAGTAATTTGGGATGCCCCAGTGGCGTAAAAACTTATTGTCAATAGTATTTGTTATAGGGCGCTGATACAGCTACTCCGAAATGTAGGTAAATGGGCTTTATCCCCAATCAAGGCATTTTATGTAATCACAGGCTTTGAAACTCTATAGCGCATCTTGAATTCTTCCTCAGTGAATTCCTTAGATGGTTCCACTCTTGTCCTCATCACTCTTGTCTATCGTGGTCATCCTCATCATTGTTATTGGTTAAATTCGATGAAGACATCCTAAAAATAAATAATTTAAAGGTTAGGTTATGTAGGCAGTATACAATAGTTTTTTAAGAGATAACACTTCCACAAATATATATATAATCACTAGCTGACCAATCCGCGGCTTCGCACGCGTGGTTTGCCAATAAAAAGTAGCCTATGTGTTAATCTAGGTTATGATCTACGTATGTACATACCAAATTTCATCGCAATCGGTTCAGCCGTTCCGGCGTGAAAGAGTAACAAACATCCATACATACAAACTTTCGCGTTTATAATATTAGTAGGATTATATTGTCACCTTTGGAGTACACACCTGATGTATTTGTAGAATAAAACCACTAAATTCACTCGAATTAGCCAGATTATTTCGGCTAATTAGAGCTCAAGCACTGATTAAATAAATATCTATTTGACAACAGATTAATGGACGAAAAACGGCTAATCAGCGTTCCTGCAACCCATTTTCACGTTTGACAAGAGATTTTGTTGACTGATTTGACAACATGTTTAACAAATCTCTGATTAAAATCAAATGAGGTAAAATACGTTCCAGCAACCCAATTTGCAACTTGACAAGGGGTTTGACCAATGGTCAACTAATTTTTGGGTTAATTATGCTTCCAACAACCGGGCGATAGACAGACATTTATTTGCTACCATAGCACACACAAATTCACACAATACAATCAAAAGGTATAACATCAAAGAGAAAGCACAAGAAAGAGAAAACAGAAAATTACATTCAACAAACATACGAACAATAGAATTAAATAATAAATATACAGTGTAGTCAGGGAAAAAAAATAATTTTCACACACGACAGAGTAGTGCTAGATGGACTGAATGCTAATAAATTTAAATTTTTTTTATTCTCCATGGAGATGGGACAAGCTTATGGCCCACCTGATGTTAGGTCATACACGTTAGCAGTGTGCACTACGATGCACTGCCCTGCGTCCATCATCTTGAGGCATACAGGTGTAAAGTCTCATGTGCCTGTAATTTCACCTTACCCTTCAAACCGAAACACAGCAATGCTGGTTGGCGGCAGAAATAGGTATGGTGGTAGTTCTTCCTAGGCGAGCTCTTTCACAAGAAACTCGCAAAACTTCTACCAATATAATTTTATTAAAAATCTAACAAATAGTAACATGAACATATTTCTTTGTGAATCCAACTATTGGCACTCACACTTGTATGTTCCAGGGAGAACAAAAAGAGGGCAACATAAATGACGTATGCACGGACGACGAGAACGACGAGCTGGAGTACGAGACGTGGAAACTGCGTGAAATGAAGCGTATCAAACGTGATAAGGAGGAAAGAGAAGCGTAAGTATTACGTATACTCTAAAAGGCATCATCCATCTCCAACCAGGTCCAACCATCACCTTGAATTCATTTAGGTTCCGGTACTAAAATAGGCATGAAAATAGTCGCCAAGGGTTGGTGGTAGACGTAGAGGCAGACCACCCGTCCGATGGACGAATGATATTGTCAACATGGCTGGGAATCAATGGAGGAACGGACAGAATGCCGCAATAAAGAGATGCCTAGTATACCTAGCAGTGGATCATGTACACCTCACCGGAAGCAGGTGATTAAATCCCTCCGGCGGTATCCGCATCTCTATTAAAATTTGAACCAAGGATCCGCACAATAAGAACTTATTCGTAAATCGAACTAACCTCTGCACACAATGCACCTAATATAACCTAGATTTGGGTTTTATTGCCTCACAGAAAGTGTGAAACGTAGAGAGTTCTCTTCGTGGATAAAGCTGTCTGCATCTTGGGCGTGTTTATATCCCTCTCTGCACTCAGGGTTCTAGTAACTCCTTCGTTCGGGATTCAGTATAGCGCTCGTGACGCAAGACACTGCTTTATCCCCTCTTTTAATAATCTACTAATAATAAGCTCGTCATCCTATACACCATATTTGTGTCAAGAGCTGTAAAAAAATTGTAGGTTCTTTCATTTAGTTTTTTTTCAAAAAAATATTTTGTTTCCAGGGTTGAGAAAGAGATGCTCGCTTTAGAGAGAATGCGCAATATGTCAGAAGAGGAGAGGAGAGTCGAGTTGCGCGTTAATCCCAAACTAGTCACCAACAAGTCTGTCAAAGGAAAATACAAATTCCTGCAGAAGTACTATCACAGGTATAAATCCCTTATTATTATTAAAATAAGAATAAAGTAATAATTTACTTAAGTTTGTGAATAAAACGATAGCGTTTAAATTTTCTAGCGCCATCTAGTTTCGTCTTTGAAACTAATTTAAAAATAATTTTGAACGATAGTGGAACTTGATTTTGGAATGCTTATTTGATC
Organism: Philereme vetulata; assembly: GCA_918857605.2. Classification (NCBI taxonomy): domain Eukaryota; kingdom Metazoa; phylum Arthropoda; class Insecta; order Lepidoptera; family Geometridae; genus Philereme; species Philereme vetulata. Next base: position 7,213,622 of record OU975474.1, on the reverse strand, counting down.
TAAGAAATGTTGTGATATTAATTAAATATACCGTAACATTGTTATTTAATACCCATTGAAAATAACTCACAAACAAAATAAAAGTGCACGAAGTCATAAAAAAACCCATTCAAGTGGAATTGGGCCGGACGTGCCTGCCGCATGTTTGATGATCTATGGACCAAGATGATCACGGAGATGAGGAGACTCCATCTTCCAAACTCGCCCACAGCATGGAACGTAGAACACTTGAAAATGGGAGGGAGGCTTTTGACTTTGACTTGCCCTGTAGTGGGACACATATAGATCAAAAATAAATATTATATTGAATGATGAATGCCTCATCTAAAAGTTTACAAACAGCGAATCGCACTGATAATGACTGACCAAAAAATATTAGTTTATTGTGTAATATTATGAGCTCACCGTGATGCAGCGGGCGACTAGCCGGCTGAGACAAAGTAGGTTGCGGGTTCAATTCCCGCCGCGGAAACAATGTTTGCATGATCTACAGATATTTTGACTACCTCCGTGGCGCAGTGGGCGAATAGCCGACTGGGACGCAGGAAGTAGCGGGTTCGATTCCCGCCGCGGAACAAATGTTTGCATGATCTACAGATATTTGTTCCGATCCTGGATGTTTTTCTATATATTATAATTATGTATTTACAAAAAAAAGTATATAAGTATTCTATCAATTATCTGGTTCCCATAGTACAAGCTCTGCTTAATTTGGGGCTGGATAGCGCTGTGTGACATGTCCAGCAATATTTATTTATTTATTTTTCCGGGTGTGGGTGTTTTTCTGTATGAGTATATATTAACAAAAAATGAATATTATAAGTATTCTGTCAGTGTTTAACATAGCTTTGCTAAGTTTGGGGCTAGATAGCGCTGTGTGAAATGTCCAGCATTATTTATTATTATTTATAAAGTTTATCGTTTTACAGAGGTGCCTTCTATTTAGACAAGGAAGAAGAAGTGTTCAAGCAAGATTTCTCAGGGGCGACTTTGGACGATCACTTTGATAAGACTGTTTTGCCAAAGGTAATTTTACAGTTCCATTTGTTTTTACAGCATTTCCTTGTAATTTTTCTCGTGTAGTCACCGAATAAAAAGTAGTTTGGCGTCAATCCAGATTTCAGCCATTTTTGTTTGATGAATTTTCTAATTTTAAGTAGGTATTAACTTTCTGACCAGTATTTTGTAGATATCCTTAGATATACATTCGCCTATGGATTTTAGACCCTAGCGCGAAAGAGTCGAAAGAAATTGTTCTTTTGACTGACTGTTCATTTAAAAAAAAATCCGACATAGCGGTTTACCTATAGTTTCCTAAGAAAAAAACTTGCTAACTACAAAAGCAAAGGTAACTGCTCTCAATGGGATAAAATTTTGCCCCATCCTGGTTACGGGAAGATGATAAAGTTGGTCCATCTAAAATCCAGTCCAAGGCAATACAATTTCCATCCTTCACTCAAATAGAGCATGGATTAGTCACCAAGCGTTTATTAACATGTTGGCCCGTAGATTCGCACGTTGTTCCACACCTGTGATGGTAGTGATCGTTCAATCTAAAAATGAACGCCATTACTGTGCGTCAACACTATATCAAGACAATTCAAAATAAGCCTTATGATCACGGTAAATAAAGAATATTTCGCTTTGAAGCAATGAAGTGGAGACGCGTTAATTTTTACTGCCAATCCTTCCAAACGTGCAGTCTGTGGGTCCAATATAATAACGGCTTCAGAATGGTGTTGGTTCTGCCACTGGATATTGTGGTGCGTCCGGGATGTTTGATGAGCGATGCTTTTTATGCGATAGTACGTAAAGGTTTCAACGGAAGACCAGCGCTGGTTCTTCAAATAACTTGGTGTTATCAATAAAGATATTGTATTATATTGTATTGTACTAACCTCCTGCAGACGCTGAGTTGACGCTGACCTTAAAGTTTTAAGTTGTTTGATATTGATATACTGTATTGTGTGTTGCAAATCTATACTTACGAGTAATATTATAAAGTGGAAAGATTTGTATTTTTGTGTTTATGTTTGTAATAAATAAACTCAAAAATTACTGTGCCGATTTCAAAAATTCTTTCACCATTGGAAAGCTACATTCACCCTGAGTGACATAGGCTATATTTATTGCTAGAAAAGGTTAGGGATCCTTACTAAAACTTAAATAACGTAACCCAAGGTGTAAAAAAGTGCCTTAAACATCTTTCGTCGCATGCGCTGCGGAAACTATTGATGATAGAACAAAAGTATGTTGTACTATATTAAAGAACATATCACTATCTACAAAAATAATTTTATAAAGAGGAAAGGTTTGTTTGTTTGTTCCCATTGAATAGGCTCCGAAACTACTGGATCGATTTTAAAAATTCTTTCACCGTTGGGAAGCTACACTATCTCCGGGTGACATAGACTACTTTTTACCCAACTGCGCAGAAGGAGGGTAATATTTTTACTGAAAAAGTACGCGTGAGAAGCTGCGAATTGGTCAGCTAGTATTAGATAAAAGGGCGGCATATCTGTTGCATCGCATACGGGTCAGTACTGTTGTCTTGCTTGCTTGCTGACCGTTGTCGCCAACGACGTCTCTGGTCTGATTGTGAGCCACTGCATGTCCTTACTACAGTCACCAGCTACATTAGTGGCGAACTCACCCGATGTTTGTAATGTGTGTCATTAGTGTCATTAGTTTTAAGATTTAAGTTAAATTGTATACTAACAAAATATGGACCTAGTTTTAGTCGGAAATAAAAATAAGTTTTTTGTTGAAAAATTACTTTTTCAAATTAAGCTTTTATAAAATTCATAATCGAAACCGCAGGCAGATTCAAATGAGCCGAAACACTAGTAGCCTACTATAATCCATTCAGAAGTTCCTTTGTCCAGCATCCGTCTCCATCATGAGACCACCTCAACGGTACCATATTATTACATTGCCACCGAAGTTACATATGTATTCCCAATTTTAGCTCAATCGGTTGAGAGGAACGGGTTTAAAATTCAGTTGCAAGATTCCACCCGGACAAACATACATACATTGCAAGTTATATAAAAAGCTTGTAATTATTGTATTGTGTTAACATCTTTAAGTAGCTTTTTGCTAAACCAATATTTTATCAACAGGTAATGCAAGTAAAGAAATTCGGTCGCTCCGGCCGAACCAAGTACACGCATCTAGTCGACCAAGATACCACGGAGTTCGACTCAGCTTGGAGTAATGAGGGTGGAGCGTCAAGATTAGCTAACTTTAGAGGGGGGATGAAGCAAGTGTTCGATAAACCCACCGCTAAGAGGAAACATAAAGCCTAATAAAAGGAAACATTTGACAGAAGTGAAATACTGAAGGCCTGCTCTGAGTTTGCACAAAACATACCGTTACAAGTTACTTTTGTTTTTATTTCGTAATAAAAATCCGTGTTAGTAATATCCCAGCTTTACTGTATCACGTCAAAGGTAAACAATCTGTATTGATTGCTGTGTTAGGTTCACTTTCAGCTTCAAGTAAACGCGGCGGACGGAAGCGCAACTTTAGGGAATATAACTCCAAAATACTTACAAAATGGAGTATGGCTTCAGTGAGGTTCGTTTCTGTTGTATTGTGGAGTTCAAGTGTTATCAAAAATGAAGAAGTCTACTAGATTGTGAGTTTAATTCATTTTGTATATAGCATACTTCCTAGGTATAAAGTACGTATATATAAATCTATATTATAAAATAATAAAGAGGAAAGATTTGTTTGTATGTATTGAATAGGCTCCGAACCTGCTGAACCGATTTAAAAAAATCTTCACTTCCACTGTTGGGAAGCTACACTGTCCCCGGGTGACATAGGCTACTTTTTACCCAACTGCGCAGAAGGAGAGTAATGTTTTTATTGAAAATGTACGCGTGCGAAGGTGCGGATTGGTTGCGGTAGTTTTGTATAAAGTAAGGTACCGAAATAATATCTTGTATGTAAGTGATTGTTCTGCTTTTTTAATTAGGTTCTAAACTACATAGAGACAAAAATCACGAGTAGATTAGCTGGGCCTAAGGGCGTTTGTCCACCGCCACCGTCACCGGGACGTCACCGGGAACGAGATGAAGGCGCCGATTTAGCGATACTACATTTACTATAGGGCGTGTGTCCACCGCCGCCGTCGCCGGCACTCGGGTAAAGTGTTGCCAACGAAGTATCAACCTCCCCACCAGAATCGACCTCTAAAACCACCAGAAATCCACTAATAAAAATCGCACTATCTTAAAAATCGCAAAATTTTCCACTAACTTTATAATAATAATATAATAAGAAATCAATTTTTTTTAAGATAGATTCGACACATTTTTTCATTAATTCCACATTTTCCAGGAGCCTATTTTTTATTTCTTCAATTAAACTCACTATAAATTGCATGCACCGACTCCGCATTATTTCTTTTTATTCCGTTGATTAGCCCTTTTCTTGCATTTCGAGTATTTGTTTTTCAAATTTTTTCTAATATCCCAGATAGCATTTTGGATTCAAAAAGTCGCGGATACTTTGGGTAAAAATGTTAATTTTGTGTGCAATTATCAAACATCCGGTTACAACATTGTGTTTTTGATAAAGCTTCTTCTACATCCCAGGCGTTTTTAAATCTCCATAGTGACTCCGTAAAATCGTTGCACAAAACTTGCATTTTTCGGTACTTGACCAGCAGTACTTTCAATTACTTGAAGCCAATCTTGTGGGTCCTGAAGCCAAGAATACCGAAACTGTTGCGTATACTGTGGTTTTGGCATAGTTATCAATGAGGAAACACGAAACAAAACCACCAACACCCGGATCACACACGGAGCGCGAACGAAAATTGAGACTTGAGAGGGAAAGGGAACACGGGGAATCCCCGATAATAATTTATTGACATTATTCTAAACAGTTTCTGGCCTTGATGTACGTCCTTTTGGCCGTTTTACTCACTAGATGAAACAGTGCTGCCTGCTCGATGAAATTAAACTCCAAAAACGATACGAGTGGACCTTATAATCGTTGATCCAATGTTCAAGAAAAAAATACTAAATTCTTAAATTCCACTAGATAAATCCACTAGCCACTAAAACCCATAGTTGTCCGCTAATAGGTAAGTCAAAACCACCAGATTTAGTGGAAAATCCACTAAGTTGGCAACACTGCTCGGGTGACGGGCGTGCGGTGGACACACGGCCTCCCTAACAAAACATTTCCTATTGGCCTCCTAGAATAGGTACCTCTATCCACTTAGCCATTTGTGAACTTGTTTCGAGAGAGGACCCTGTCAGAGGCCAGGGATTATATATACGATGATAGCTAAATTATTGAATATAGCTACGAGTTAATTTGGAAAATCGATACAGTATGTAAGTTAATCCAACAATAACTGGTTCTCTAATGTTCATCCAGTTTTCAGGTAACATACTTTGGACCATTCACTAATTGAATTGACCTAACAAAAGTACTGAAATTACAGCATATCATCCTTCTTCAAGTTTTTATTTCAATCTTTGAACATCCCCTGCATGTCCCCCTTAATTCCATCTTGGTCAAGTGTTAGTTTGACGTACCTTTGAGGTAATGCAACTATTTTATGCAGTGGTAACAGTGGTGGGGTATGGACTCCTTTATCTCAACTTTTTACTATGAGATTATGGATCTCATACTTAGTTAAAAGTTGAAAAGTTTATTTTAGTTATCTAGCATACCGAAATTGCTTGTTTTTCCATTTGGCTAGAAAGATTTTCCAAAAGTTACATTTCTACTCTTAAAATAAAACGCGAGAAACCGCGAATGTAACATAAAATAAACAATTTACAGAGCACATTTGGAAAACGATTTTAAACCGCAAGCCAAGTACCTACTCGTAACTACACTGTGCCATTACATTTGTAAGCTGAAAGGCTTTATCATAAATCAACTTGAAATCTCTTGTCGTTGCAACGCTAAAGTCGCATTACCTATAAAAGTTCGTAACGATAGAACTTCGGTCTTGAATCTGTTCCGAGTTTCGTTTAGGATCGAGGTTGGTGATGAATTCAGATTATTTTAGATAAAAAGTAGGTAAGTATGTGTAAGATGGTGGGCCTGGTGTCAAAGTTCAAAGGCCCCCAATTTAGCTAAAGGTATAAAGATAACTCTATAATTTATTACTACTCGGAAAATATATAGGTAAATAGGTAGTACCTACCTAACTATGCTAGACTCTAAAGGTAATACCTACACTCGTGGAAATGTTCGCGTCGAATGCGCCCGTTTATACTCACGCAGTTTATACAAATACATTTACATATTTACTTACTAAAAGTTTACAAAAGATATAAGTGTAGACTTAGGTTGGTAATGGTCTCCGCACTAGGTCTAGCCTGTATCGCGGGAAACCGAATTACAATGAAAACGCTTACCGTCTATTAACAAATAACAAAACAATAATCTAAGTACAAGAAAATAATAAGATTTAAAATTAACACACAAAATGAAAAATTATAATACTAAATTCGGTTGATCTCAGCTCAGCTAGTATGATTATTTTATGTACAAACGGTCGCTTCCTGGCGAGCTGAGTGACCATCGTTTCGTTTACTCATGCTTAGTCGCAATACGTCTCGCGAATCTGTAAACGCGTTATTGCCGTGCTCTCTAAAGCACCAAATGGTTAGGTCTTCAATCTGAGTAGTGAATAGGCGGTTAGGTAAAGGTAGTTTCGACTATTATGTACCTACTTATAAAGCCGGATACACAAGTGCAACAAGCATCGCAATGCTAAACGATGATGCTACTATTGTGCAATTGATTTCAGCGCGTTCCCGAATTCGCGATCAAATTTAAAGTTTAGGAAATATTAGAGTGCTTGTTCGCAGTGTAACGCAGCTACCCAACTTTAAAGTAGTCACGTAGTAGGGATAAAGTGTGGAACTAGGCACGAAGTTGTCGTTCGTTACCCGCGATCCCATCACTAGGCTACTTATCGGAATGATATACGAATGTGTGGAAAGGTTTGAAATCAATAGCTTTTTTTGGATCTTATTTCGTGTCACCATCATGGCTATACAGGGTGTTTGGTAATATACTGACGATATTCAAGGGACGTTTTCTCAAAACATAAAAAAAGACTTCTCGGAAAAAAAAACTACTAGTTATATATACAAATCTTAAAGAAAATCGACTAAGTTTAGGTGATTAATTCGATATAAAACTTACTGCCTAAGCTTGCAGTCGACATCCAAAGGCATAAAGGCCTTAATCAACAAAAGCGTAGATTTGCTACTTATATCCATTCTTTAAGCGCTCTCTGCTTAGAACTTCGATGCGAATGCACTGTAGAAAATAAGACATGCCGCTTGACCGTTTCCACTAAAGCTGAGCGGAGAGATGTCGGAATATCGATATGCTATTAGTTATTTTCCCATGGTATTCTCATCTCTACAAATCTACGCTTAGGTGCCTGGAAACGCCTAGAAATTGTGGACCCGGGATTGGTTATCTGCAAACTGCCCACTTTAGCCACGGTAAACTTATTGAAATTATTCCAATTAGGTAGGTCCTACTTTATCCAATTCTTTGAGAGATAGGTATCTAGTGCATTGTCAAAATTGATGAGTCTTTTTTCAATTCTGGTTTCTGCCGAAGAAGAAGAGAAGAATAAGAATAAAGTTTAATTCACAAAAAAGAACATGCAAATTACATACCTACTAAATTTAAAACTAAAAACAAACAAAGGCAATAACAGCTGTGATTTAATGAGTAGGTATCATTGGGTCATAGCCCTGTTTACAAAACAAAGTACCTATTGGGGCCGGCGAGCTCAAAGGATCTAGCGGCACCTTTGACTAACGGCTTATTCTTTCGAGTTCTTTTTGATATGCCGCGCGAAGGGATGTACGGCTTAGAATACCCCTCTACACCGGTTACCGGTATTAACGTAAATGTTTGAATCGATTGTATTTGAATAAAATCTTTTTTTTATTCGAGTGTAGCGAGATCTCTAAATCAACTTAGGCAAATCGCCGTTGTTTGTTTGTATGTTCGTTTGTCCGAGTATAACTTTCGAAGCGTTGATCCGATCATCGTGACTATCAAAATATTGTCACAAAATAAATAACCGACTAACTTGACCTACAGTTTCACTAAAATTACAGGTAACGGGAGTTCATGTTATGTGGTTTATCTTTTTTGGGGTACAAATTGCAGTTATTCTAGGTTTCAAACTTTTGCCTTTTTTGTCACTTAAGCTACACGCATACCAAATTACAGCACTGTAGGGTCAATTGTGTACCCTGTGAATTTTGTCAAAGTTTAATTTTTATTATGGCTAATAACTCAAAAACTTTACCAAAAATAAAAACGGAGTCTAAATGTACCAATGAATATTTCATTTGACGTCCCACTTGACCTAATAGTTTCATTTAGAACCCCAATATCTCGACAAACCCCAACGTTTTTAGCTCATTTAGTCCCACCAAAATTGCGCCATCACTACCTACCTATGTATAAAATTACACGATAATCGGATAAACGCTTCGAAAGTTATCCTCGGACAAACATACATACATACCTACAACGCCGATTTGCCCAAGTTGATTTAGAGATCACGCTTGGCTCGATCAATAATTACACTACATGTTTCCACAGTTCTGAGTCGAAAGTGTTAAGTCTCATGTGCCTGTCATTTCACCGATACCCTTACCCTTCAAACCGGAACACAAAAATGCGAGTTTACTATTTGGCAGCAGAAATAGGTATGGTGGTAGTACTTTCCTAGTAGGACAAACTCTTTCACAGAGAGCTCTACTTCTACTAACAGATTGTATGACAGATTGACCTACGCGTATTTTGTAAAACTAGTTCGGTTTTGATTTACGATGTTTTGAACAAGCTTTTATTAGGTCGACCTGTGTATCCTAACCAGCTAATCCAATTTCGGATCGTCCAACACCGAAAGTCAGAACCGGTATTGATACCTTTCCGGTAATGTTTTCCCAGCCCTAGTGTAAGAAGGCGGGCCCTTTGGTACGTGTCGGCGTTCGTGCAATTAATTATTATTTTAAATCAGTAGTTGATTTAATTTCTAATTGTGCGGACGGATTTAGAAAAATTGCGATACTTAACTACAGGTACAGGACTACCTGAACATGACAATGTGTTACACGGAAGTGGTCCTGTCAAGAGCGCAGGACTTTTATCAGATATGGCACGGAACTCGGCAGGGCACGCGGTCTGTTCCGCGGCACAGGGAGAGCAGTGAATTCCAGCCCCATGTTGAGGCGGGCAGGCCACCTCGCTATTCAGCGCGCTTGGAATTTTTTGAAGAGGATCCGCTGGCGAGCACTTGTGACGCGGCCCGCGTGTACGGTGATAGCGCTACCTATGGGTGAAATCTTAGGGAGGAAGGCCAGCACCCGTATAGTTTTACACCAGTGCAGGAGCTCTGGACTCCTGACTACGAGACCAGAATGCGGTTTTGTTTGTGTCTGCTGCAGCACGGACCTTGGAAGATCGACAAAGACTACGATCGGCGAGTGCGCGAATACCTGGGCAGTGCTTATGGTAATCGATGGATTGGGCGCGGAGGGCCAGTTGCACAGCACGCATGCTCACCGGACTTAACCCCTTTAGACTTTTATTTGTGGGGTAGGGTAAAGGACTATGGCCATACAATAGACTAACGATGGCCATACAATAGAAAGTGACTTAGAACGCGAATTGTGAACGCTATTAATGTGGTGCGAAGTGACAGAGTCACGTGTTGGCACGAGTTCGTGTGCATTGCTTTGGCCGTGCTATTCTTCCTAGACTCTTAGATCAAGAAGGTACGTGCAACAACTTTTGTGAATAAAATAGTGTAGCTATACCTATCTGTGATAATAACTGTAGATAACTAGTGTAAGTTACTGTGTAACTGTACATTCTGTAAATAGGTACCAACTAAATGTCGTAAATAACTGATAGCTGTGTTGTACATATTTTGTAGGTACATAGGTAGCTAATGAACTTTTAAACACGCCAAATTATCGTTGATAAAGTGAAGGCACCTCCTACTTACCTCTCGATTTGAGGTAAGAGATACCTACTACTTTTTCACGTTAATTTATCAGTCGACAGCCTAATAAAAGTGTGTTGGAAAGCTCGAGTTTACCTAAATTGATTAGGTACTTCATTTTGAATTGAATAAATCTTGTAAAATACTACTTCAGCTGTTTTTTATTTTTAATTTTTTTTCTGTAGTTTAGCTAGTCATTGCAAAGATCACGTCTACTCTATCTAATTTAGTCTTGGTCACCTGCCTGAGTGAGCGGTAGGCATTTGTGAAACGCCACCTGGGCTCTAATACCTATCTATCTCAACCTAATCACTGCACTGACGTAGGTACCTACCTAGCTCACAGTGACCAAGAAAGAAAGAGAGAAAGAGTGACACGACGAATTAAATTAATGTAGGTAGGTACCTACCTAGGTTAGGCCAAAAATACCTGTCTTCCGACCTATCATAATTCGAGTCAGTGACACCGATCGCTTGTAGGTACTACTCTGGACCAAGAAAGAACAAGCGAATGTAGAGGCACCTGTAGGGATATTTTTTTAACTAGTAGCTACGTCTTACCTATTTATAACTCAAAACGTAGATCTATGGTAGGCTAGTACCTACTACCGTTGGCAGGCATGTATTTTTGATATCTCTTTCGGAAATGGCTGCTGGTTTCGGGTTAGAAAGGGACAACAAGAGATATCTCGAGACGTCACCAGTCTGTGGTTAGATGGCAAGCATTATGCAATAGCACAACATAAGTTTATTAGTGTTTGTTTTAACATGCTAAAATAAATTTCACATTTCTTTGGTAAACATTTCACAAATTTATTTATTATCCTCATCTAAACAACCCCTTTCATTTATTTGCATATATTACCAAACTCCCTATATATTTTATTTGATCAATGAACAATGACTGTTGCCTGGTTTAAGTCTTCGTATGCAGGTTAGGAATTTAGTTGACGAAGGCTAAATAAAAGAAAATTAATATTCTTAACTTCTTTCTAGGGACTGTGCAGGGGAGAGTTAAAAGAAAGAATATTCCACTAGTACTGGGCATTTCACTTGTCCATTTTATTAAACTCGTCTTATCGCAATATTTTATTGTACCTATTGAATGCATATTGAATGATACTTTCGGTATTCGGTAGGTACCTACTGACACGATCTGGCTAATTACCAACTCATCTTAGACGATAACTTACGCAAGAAAAAATATGAAAGCGAATGTAAATGTAAAATAAACGTGTAGGCATTGTCCAGTCCAAAATATAAGTTTAAACGCCTAACTCCGGCCTTCGGGCAGATGATAAAAGTTTCTGGGCCGCTGTAGCCATTAGACAATGTTTGCTACGTGCCTGCCTAGGGTTGAATTACTTACTTCAACCTTTATCTTCCCTAAAAACAGCCAACTAGTATCACACAGCTTTGGTATCTGTGTTACTTTTAAGTACTTAGGTACATATACAAAACCAGTTGTGCAACGTAAACTTCATTGAAGTGAACTATAATATTTTGAGAATATCTTGATAGATTGGGCGCAAAACGTCGAGCACATGGGGACTTACCATAAGTGCCGTATATAAACTTTTAACAAAGAGAATATAAATAAGAAACTAACGCAATTTAAATTATCAAGAAGAATTAACATTTCCCACTTGATGGAATAGGTACCTACCTAATCAAAATGCTTGGTTGGTATGCAGGTATTATATATTAACGATGTTAGCCGAGCTCCCAAGATGTTGGTGTTCACATCTGGTGAACCACTCTGTGTGGATTTGTGGACGCCAAAGACAGTCTTCCTTGATATTTAATAAATTCTTCGTAGAAGGAGGTGTGATGCATAATGCAAGCACAATTGCATCTTATTATCTTGTGCACTTTATATTATCTATTTGACAATAGAAAAGGCAAGCCAAAACATTACTATCTTTAGTAAAAGAAATACAAGTTCGAATAAGCTATAGTGACCTCTGGTTTCGGAGTTTTTAAGCCGCTCCTACATGTAACGATCTAATAACTGTGACCGACATCTTAGCGAGTCTGTGCTTTGGTTGGATGGTCCGTCTTGCGAAGCACAGAAGCACAGTGTCATCTATCCAAGTTGGTACTACCTTTGGTTATAATTTCCACAATGAACTTCTACGCTTCGTGTACTCGTAAAATACAAGGTAAGAGTGTAAAAACAACAAATCACATTTAATAAAATATAATAATATCTATTTATTAAAAATAACATTAGATAAGTACCTAGGTACTCCAAAATAACATTAGATAAATAAAATAAATACTGTAACATTATTAAGGCTGCTAATAATAAATACCTTTTGAAAGGGAGACCTTGGTCCTGGAGTGGGACACAGCACACACATAGATTAAGGAATAAACCCTAACATTTGGAAGGTCCAGGAATATCCGAACTTCCATAATAATCGGGATCCGGTTGAGGTCCAGTGCGACTCTTATCGCCCTTAGTCAATCGCCACACGCGGCCATATGCGGGTGCATGCCTATTGAAGTAGCTGTCACTCAGTCTCCATCCATACGCCCACCCGCTGGATTCCATCAAATAATATTTCTTCTCAGGAGATATTTTATTCCTGCTCTTCAAATAAACTTCCCGTCCGTATACAGGAATCTCCTTGTATATAATTTGTTTGTGGTTCGGGTCGATAGGCCGCATTTTCGGGTCGATACTAAGGTCGGTATCCGGTCTCGCAAGCCGCGGGTCTTCCTTAGGATCGCCGAGTTCAACTTCGGGAATGGAATGTCCTTTCCTTAGATCCATGATTCCGGGAATATAGTGCGCGTCGCGTATAGGTTTCCTTCTACGGTTCCCGCCAGCAATTATGTGGTCTCTTGTTATAGTCGGCAGGCCGGCTGCCATGGTATCTTGGATTATGCCCAGCTCCCGGTATCCCTTCTCTGCACGAGTTAGAGTAGAGGCATTTTTCAGCTTGTCTGCATGCAAGTTGTTCCATTTCATACGCAATCGGGAAGTCTTGTCATAGCTCTCTACGAGAAACTTTATTACATCAGGATTTGTGATATCTATGAGCGGCATTCTTTTATTTCATTATAACTTTATAAAATAATATAAGCAAAGAAAATCTCAAAACATTTTCAAAATATGTCTTATGTATCAGAAAGTCAAAAGAATATTCCGATTGGACCTGACTGGAACTTGGAATTGATTATTTAATAGGTACTTCTCTATGGGTCCAATGAGGTGAGGATAAAATCATTTAATTTAGATGTTCATTTTATTTTAAACAATGTACATTTTAATAAAATCAACGAAGATCTACTAAAACAAGATGGTTTAGTAAAAGTTCCTTTATTCAAATACAATGTACGTTTAAATCAAACAGAAAACAACATTTATAAACATCAAAGACTATTTTTCGATTTAAATCTCTATGGTAGTGAAGTAATATTTTTAAAGTTTTAAACCTCATTCTCTTTTCAAACAGTCCAATTAGGTAGGTCCAACTTCGAGAAAGAGGTCAATCGTCGAATCCAACTCTGATGGGCAGCGTTTGGGAAACTTCGCAACGTCTTTTCGTCCAACATACCTCAGTGCCTTAAGACGAAAGTCTACAATCAGTGTGTGTTACCAGTGATGACATATGGAACCGAGACGTGGTCCTTCACTATTGGCCTTATGAATAAGCTCAGAGTCGCTCAACGAGCTATGGAGAGGGCTATGCTCGGGGTTTCTCTACGGGATCGAATCAGAAATGAGGAGATACGTAGGAGAACTCAAGTCACCGACATAGCCCGACGGATTAGCACGTTGAAGTGGCAATGGGCAGGCCATATAGCGCGCAGAACAGATGGCCGATGGGGCCGAAAGGTTCTCGAGTGGAGGCCACGGACCGGCAAGCGCAGCGTAGGACGTCCACCCACAAGATGGGCAGACGACTTGGTAAGAACCGCAGGTCGGCGTTGGATGCAGGCCGCTTCCAACCGCAGTTCCTGGAGATCAATGAGGGAGGCCTTTGTCCAGCAGTGGACGTCCTACGGCTGATATGATGATGATGATGATGAAACCTCATTCCGTAACAATCGGGTTTCTGTTACTTTATCAATAGCGATACTTGGGATCCCAATCCAGTATCGAGGAAATATTGATGGTATTGACAGTATTGCGATAATATTGAAATTTTCCGGATGTTGTTTATCCGCGATCCTGACGGCGTTCAATATTTATTATTTATTAATCTGTGGCGCAGACCAAGCTTTAGCGTTTTATTGATGTTATTATTTTGGAAAAAATCTTAATTTTCCCATAAAAAAATGTCCTTTCCTATTTTGTGGTATTAACTAGTGGTTTGCCCCGAACTGAGATCTCTCAAGTCTCCCTAAAAACAAAAAAAAAGTATTTGTAATCTTTGACTATCAGAATAGTGCCACGAAATTGATAACGAAACGTAATAACTTGACTTACAGTTTCATTTAAATTACAGGTAATGGGAGTTCATGTAAATTGGTTATTTTTTTGGGGTAGAAATTGCAATTATGCTGGATTTCAGACTTTTGCCTATATTTGTGACACTAAGCCAAATTTCAGCATTGTGGGGTCACTGGAGTATCCTGTGAATTTCGTCAGTTTAGTTTTTATTATGGCTAATAACTTAAGCTACAAGGTTTTAACTAAAAATAAAAGCGCGATCGAAATGTACTAATAAGTACATTTCATTAGACATCCCACTTGACCTGAAATTCCCATTTTGATTTTTTTTACCCCTCTTGAATCCCGATACCGACCTCCGTGGCGCAGTGGGCGAATAGCTGGCTGAGACGCAGGAGGTAGCGGGTTCGAATCCCGCTGCGGAACAAATTTTTACATGATCTACAGATATTTGTTACGAGTCTGGATGCTTTTCTTATCAGGAGTTTCAGGGGTAGTTTCAAATATGCGGCTTCAAAGTGTTGGAACAATATGCCACCACCAATTAGAAATGCCAAAAGTGGCAACAGCTTTAGAAAAAAACTTACAATATTTCTAATAGAATCCCAAATACAACATGGTAACATCAATGTCGACCTCTCTTTGATCTAGTCATCCAATAACTCTTCTTACATAAGTTTAATTAAATCAATATATTTTAAATAGTTACCCATATTTATTTATTTATTTATATATATAACCATTTACCATAACCTTAGAATTCGTAAATAAGTACATAAGTCATATATTTATATAGATATAGGTATATAATATTATTTTAGAAAAGTATGTTTATAAAATTTATATTTACATTTTAAAACTGTATACACCTTTTATTTACTCACTTCTTAATTTATTTTTTATTTTTCTACGTAGCTGCTGCACTACCTATTGCTTCTGGTTTCAGCTGAAAATCAGCGTTGGGCGCTTAACATCCAACATTATGCTGAGCTGAACGCCATTTTGGTACGCAGACACATGAGTCGAACCTGTTTTATTGGATTCAATTGTATCTACTGTTTCTTATAATTGTTTCATGTGTCATTTTGTGTCCAACCAAATAAATTATTATTGTATTCTTCTATTCTATTCTATACATACATACAACGCTGATTAGCCCAAGTTGATTTGGAGATCTCGCTTCGGTCGATCAATAAATATTCCATCAGTTATCTGGTTCTCATAGTACAAGATATGCTTAGTTTGGGACCATATAGCGCTGTATAAACGTATTTTTGCGGTGCACAACTTCGATAGATAAACTTGCGCCGCCCGTCGCAGCCTGCCGCCCCAGGCCATGGCCCCCCTGCGCCCCCATGGCCCTAGGGTAAATACCTATACCCGGCCCCTGAGAATAACAGCGAATGACTACAAACTTCTGTACTGGCGTCACAGGTGTGCTAGACAAAACTTCTCGTGCCACGCGTGATATAAGTTTATTAATATAACGGCCATACAGAAATAATACTACGTACCTGATCTACTTCCCTAACGTACCTAATCAGTTTATCACTCTATAAATATTTCTACATGGTCCATTAGTATTTCTCTATGCTATGTACCGAATAGGTACTTACGGCGCGCTTGCATGCTAGCCCAGTTGGAAAAAAAATATATTTGAGCCCTCTCGAATTTCTTCAGAGAATTTTAGCATAGATTTTAACAGTTTTAACATTAACTATGCCGGTGCTTGATTCTACTGATCCAAAAAATATTAAATTCTTACTCGTAAACTGTGAAAGAGAAATTAGGTTTTGTAAGGCAGTAATATTCAGCGGCGAGTTCAAAAACTACTCTCCCGATGACGTGATAAGATCTTTGATGATTGCTGGTTCAAAAACTACTCTCCCGATGACGTGATAAGATCTTTGATGATTGCTGGTTCAAAAGCTACACTACTGATGACGTGATAAGATCTTTGATGATTGCTGGTTCAAAAGCTACACTCCTGATGACGTGATAAGATCTTTGATGATTGCTGGTTCAAAAACTACTCTCCCGATGACGTGATAAGATCTTTGATGATTGCTGGTTCAAAAGCTACACTCCTGATGACGTGATAAGATTTTTGATGATTGCTGGTTCAAAAACTACACTCCTGATAACGTGATAAGATCTTTGATGATTGCTGCTTCAAAAGCTACACTCCTGATGACGTGATAAGATCTTTGATGATTGCTGGTTCAAAAGCTATACTCCTGATGACGTGATAAGATCTTTGATGATTGCTGGTTCAAAAACTACACTCCCGATGACGTGATAAGATCTTTTATGATTGCTGGTTCAAAAGCTACACTCCTGATGACGTGATAAGATCTTTGATGATTGCTGGTTCAAAAGCTACACTCCTGATGACGTGATAAGATCTTTGATGATTGCTGGTTCAAAAGCTACACTACTGATGACGTGATAAGATCTTTTATGATTGCTGGTTCAAAAGCTACACTCCTGATGACGTGATAAGATCTTTGATGATTGCTGGTTCAAAAGCTACACTCCTGATGACGTGATAAGATCTTTGATGATTGCTGGTTCAAAAGCTACACTACTGATGACGTGATAAGATCTTTGATGATTGCTGGTTCAAAAGCTACACTCCTGATGACGTGATAAGATCTTTGATGATTGCTGGTTCAAAAACTACTCTCCCGATGACGTGATAAGATCTTTGATGATTGCTGGTTCAAAAGCTACACTCCTGATGACGTGATAAGATTTTTGATGATTGCTGGTTCAAAAACTACACTCCTGATAACGTGATAAGATCTTTGATGATTGCTGCTTCAAAAGCTACACTCCTGATGACGTGATAAGATCTTTGATGATTGCTGGTTCAAAAGCTATACTCCTGATGACGTGATAAGATCTTTGATGATTGCTGGTTCAAAAACTACACTCCCGATGACGTGATAAGATCTTTTATGATTGCTGGTTCAAAAGCTACACTCCTGATGACGTGATAAGATCTTTGATGATTGCTGGTTCAAAAGCTACACTCCTGATGACGTGATAAGATTTTTGAGGATTGCTGGTTCAAAAACTACACTCCTGATGACGTGATAAGATCTTTGATGATTGCTGGTTCAAAAGCTACACTCCTGATGACGTGATAAGATTTTTGAGGATTGCTGGTTCAAAAACTACACTCCTGATGACGTGATAAGATCTTTGATGATTGCTGGTTCAAAAGCTACACTCCTGATGACGTGATAAGATCTTTGATGATTGCTGGTTCAAAAGCTACACTCCTGATGATGTGATAAGATCTTTGATGATTGCTGGTTCAAAAGCTACACTCCTGATGACGTGATAAGATCTTTGATGATTGCTGGTTCAAAAACTACACTCCTGATGACGTGATAAGATCTTTGATGATTGCTGGTTCAAAAGCTACTCTCCTGATGACTTGATAAGATCTTTGATGATTGCTGGTTCAAAAGCTACACTCCTGATGACGTGATAAGATTTTTGATGATTGCTGGTTCAAAAACTACACTCCTGATAACGTGATAAGATCTTTGATGATTGCTGCTTCAAAAGCTACACTCCTGATGACGTGATAAGATCTTTGATGATTGCTGGTTCAAAAGCTATACTCCTGATGACGTGATAAGATCTTTGATGATTGCTGGTTCAAAAACTACACTCCCGATGACGTGATAAGATCTTTTATGATTGCTGGTTCAAAAGCTACACTCCTGATGACGTGATAAGATCTTTGATGATTGCTGGTTCAAAAACTACACTCCCGATGACGTGATAAGATCTTTTATGATTGCTGGTTCAAAAACTACACTCCCGATGACGTGATAAGATCTTTGATGATTGCTGGTTCAAAAGCTACACTCCTGATGACGTGATAAGATCTTTGATGATTGCTGGTTCAAAAACTACACTCCCGATGACGGGATAAGATCTTTGATGATTGCTGGTTCAAAAACTACACTCCCGATGACGTGATAAGATCTTTGATGATTGTTGGTTCAAAAACTACACTCCCGATGACGTGATAAGATCTTTGATGATTGCTGGTTCAAAAACTACAATCCCGATGACGTGATAAGATCTTTGATGATTGCTGGTTCAAAAACTACAATCCCGATGACGTGATAAGATCTTTGATGATTGCTGGTTCAAAAACTACACTCCCGATGACGTGATAAGATCTTTGATGATTGCTGGTTCAAAAACTACACTCCCGATGACGTGATAAGATCTTTGATGATTGCTGGTTCAAAAGCTACACTCCTGATGACGTGATAAGATCTTTGATGATTGCTGGTTCAAAAACTACACTCCTGATGACGTGATAAGATCTTTGATGATTGCTGGTTCAAAAGCTACACTCCTGATGACGTGATAAGATCTTTGATGATTGCTGGTTCAAAAGCTACACTCCTGATGACGTGATAAGATCTTTGATGATTGCTGGTTCAAAAACTACACTCCCGATGACGTGATAAGATCTTTTATGATTGCTGGTTCAAAAGCTACACTCCTGATGACGTGATAAGATCTTTGATGATTGCTGGTTCAAAAACTACACTCCTGATGACGTGATAAGATCTTTGATGATTGCTGGTTCAAAAGCTACACTCCTGATGACGTGATAAGATCTTTGATGATTGCTGGTTCAAAAGCTACATTCCTGATGACGTGATAAGATCTTTGATGATTGCTGGTTCAAAAACTACACTCCCGATGACGTGATAAGATCTTTTATGATTGCTGGTTCAAAAGCTACACTCCTGATGACGTGATAAGATCTTTGATGATTGCTGGTTCAAAAGCTACACTCCTGATGATGTGATAAGATCTTTGATGATTGCTGGTTCAAAAGCTACACTCCTGATGACGTGATAAGATCTTTGATGATTGCTGGTTCAAAAACTACACTCCTGATGACGTGATAAGATCTTTGATGATTGCTGGTTCAAAAGCTACTCTCCTGATGACTTGATAAGATCTTTGATGATTGCTGGTTCAAAAGCTACACTCCTGATGACGTGATAAGATTTTTGATGATTGCTGGTTCAAAAACTACACTCCTGATAACGTGATAAGATCTTTGATGATTGCTGCTTCAAAAGCTACACTCCTGATGACGTGATAAGATCTTTGATGATTGCTGGTTCAAAAGCTATACTCCTGATGACGTGATAAGATCTTTGATGATTGCTGGTTCAAAAACTACACTCCCGATGACGTGATAAGATCTTTTATGATTGCTGGTTCAAAAGCTACACTCCTGATGACGTGATAAGATCTTTGATGATTGCTGGTTCAAAAACTACACTCCCGATGACGTGATAAGATCTTTTATGATTGCTGGTTCAAAAACTACACTCCCGATGACGTGATAAGATCTTTAATGATTGCTGGTTCAAAAGCTACACTCCTGATGACGTGATAAGATCTTTGATGATTGCTGGTTCAAAAACTACACTCCCGATGACGGGATAAGATCTTTGATGATTGCTGGTTCAAAAACTACACTCCCGATGACGTGATAAGATCTTTGATGATTGTTGGTTCAAAAACTACACTCCCGATGACGTGATAAGATCTTTGATGATTGCTGGTTCAAAAACTACAATCCCGATGACGTGATAAGATCTTTGATGATTGCTGGTTCAAAAACTACAATCCCGATGACGTGATAAGATCTTTGATGATTGCTGGTTCAAAAACTACACTCCCGATGACGTGATAAGATCTTTGATGATTGCTGGTTCAAAAACTACACTCCCGATGACGTGATAAGATCTTTGATGATTGCTGGTTCAAAAGCTACACTCCTGATGACGTGATAAGATCTTTGATGATTGCTGGTTCAAAAACTACACTCCTGATGACGTGATAAGATCTTTGATGATTGCTGGTTCAAAAGCTACACTCCTGATGACGTGATAAGATCTTTGATGATTGCTGGTTCAAAAGCTACACTCCTGATGACGTGATAAGATCTTTGATGATTGCTGGTTCAAAAACTACACTCCCGATGACGTGATAAGATCTTTTATGATTGCTGGTTCAAAAGCTACACTCCTGATGACGTGATAAGATCTTTGATGATTGCTGGTTCAAAAACTACACTCCCGATGACGTGATAAGATCTTTGATGATTGTTGGTTCAAAAACTACACTCCCGATGACGTGATAAGATCTTTGATGATTGCTGGTTCAAAAACTACACTCCCGATGACGTGATAAGATTTTTTATGATTGCTGGTTCAAAAACTACACTCCCGATGACGTGATAAGATCTTTGATGATTGCTGGTTCAGAAACTACACTCCCGATGACGTGATAAGATCTTTGATGATTGCTGGATCAAAAACTGCACTCCCGATGACGTGATAAGATCTTTTATGATCGCTGGTTCAAAAACTACACTCCCGATGACGTGATAAGATCTTTGATGATTGCTGGTTCAAAAGCTACACTCCTGATGACGTGATAAGATCTTTGATGATTGCTGGTTCAAAAACTACACTCCCGATGACGGGATAAGATCTTTGATGATTGCTGGTTCAAAAACTACACTCCCGATGACGTGATAAGATCTTTGATGATTGTTGGTTCAAAAACTACACTCCCGATGACGTGATAAGATCTTTGATGATTGCTGGTTCAAAAACTACAATCCCGATGACGTGATAAGATCTTTGATGATTGCTGGTTCAAAAACTACAATCCCGATGACGTGATAAGATCTTTGATGATTGCTGGTTCAAAAACTACACTCCCGATGACGTGATAAGATCTTTGATGATTGCTGGTTCAAAAACTACACTCCCGATGACGTGATAAGATCTTTGATGATTGTTGGTTCAAAAACTACACTCCCGATGACGTGATAAGATCTTTGATGATTGCTGGTTCAAAAACTACAATCCCGATGACGTGATAAGATCTTTGATGATTGCTGGTTCAAAAACTACAATCCCGATGACGTGATAAGATCTTTGATGATTGCTGGTTCAAAAACTACACTCCCGATGACGTGATAAGATCTTTGATGATTGCTGGTTCAAAAACTACACTCCCGATGACGTGATAAGATCTTTGATGATTGCTGGTTCAAAAGCTACACTCCTGATGACGTGATAAGATCTTTGATGATTGCTGGTTCAAAAACTACACTCCCGATGACGTGATAAAGATCTTTGATGATTGCTGGTATGGCTACGATAGAGAGGAACCACGCTGTAGCCGTTCCCTAGTCAAAGTCGGTATAGCTAAGCCGTTAGAACCACCGATGATGCGATGTATTCCTGTTGTCCCCATTAACGCTGTCTCCATTATGGGGACAACAGGAAGTCATAAAATTTCCTTCCCGTTGTCCCCATTACGCATTCTCGTTATGGGGACAACGGGAAGTCACAAAATTTCCTTCCCGTTGTCCCCATTGACGCTTTCTCGTTATGGGGACAACGGGAAGTCATACAATTTCCTTCCTTTTGTCCCCATTTACCTACGCATAGTTTATATACATACAAATGAAACAAATTTACAAGTTTAATGGGATTTTAATCAAATGTGAAAAAATCTAATAAAAAAACTTACACAAATAAACAACCTTAATGTTGTAAAAGAGTAAAATATCACAATAATTTATTTGTATCGCAGAATCAACATTGTATATTAACGCATAAAATCCATTTCCAAAAAAGTCTTTAAGGATCACCACGTTAACTCTTGCCTCATCAAAACAAAATATAATAATACGTGTATTACCCTCACATTCTCTATAAGTGAATCTTAAACCAGACAATGGCCCGCTGGTACAAATTTTTCACATTTTGGAGGTATTTTCACATTCTTAACATCATTAAAAACAGCTTTAGATACCCCAAATGTGGAATTTCTATGGTGGTAAAGAGAAGTTTTCTTACTTTCAAACTTAGGAAGCTCAATTACTTTGTCAAGCCCCGTGTCTTTGAGTTCTGGCATATTTGTATTGTTAGCTGTCGGTATGGCAGGTTCATCCGCTGTGGCGATTTTTGTTTGCAATATCCCATGAAAGTGTCAAGCCGGTTTTTATTGAAATCCGGTGTACAAGTATGTGAAATCTACTTCAAAATGTCACCTTCTTATAAATAAATGAACGTTACATGAATGATTTATCGAACATACAAATCAATTATATAACTAAAATATGAATGAGACTATGATCAAATACACCTTTATATACAGTATATTTGGTCAATAATAGGTATTTATAAAGATACATACGCAGCGAAGTCATTGGCGGCCACTTGTTAGTATATGCGAAATCTACATAGATACCTGGTATTTTACTTTTAAAAATACTCACTTTATCTTTATTGTACCAGCGCATTTGCTTTTTTTCGCAGGTAGCATTCCCACAAAACTTCTCCGCTTTTAAAAGTTGTCTTTTTCGTAAACTGGTGTCAAGCATGTCAAAGTATTGTGCCGCCCTTTCTGTATGTATTTTAATTCACTACTTACTCCCGAAGGCCTAAGAGGCTCTTGTGACATTGTTGATAACTATTATGAAAAGTGAAATATTTTTATTACAGTTTATTGTAAGTGCGCAAGAAATACTAAGTAAAAATAGAATGCTACAACCGATTCGCTGATTATTTTTAAATAGATTTTTTTCTAACAGCTGAAGACTGTACAGTAGAATGAACATACATAAACTATAAGTAGTAACTAGTGCTTGTAGGAGAAATAATATTTTCTTATAAATTAAAATGTATACTAAACGTACGTTATTTTATTTTTGTATAATATTGTCTTATTATATGCCGGAAATAGCAAAACATGTTTTAGGTAGGTAGTTCATGTTAATATACTTACTTACGTGAGTTCTTTTACACTTTCACTTACAACACTACTATTCACCACTATATTCACACCATATTAATACAGGACAACTAAACTAAGTAACTCCCAGTTACAAGTTCCTTTTGTGTTAAGTATTTTCTGGAGTGGAGTGTAGCATAAGCCAATGAGATCTTTGCAAAAACAATGTTATCTGTAAGCTTTTGGTCCCTAGATGCATTGCATTGCGCCTCGGCCGCCACCAGCGCATCTTTTGACGCTTGTTTTACCATAGTAGTTATAGAATTTAAGTTTAGTATATAAAATAATTTAGTAGTTTTATCATAATTCGTCTAGACAACTAGAAAACAAATAATAAACTATTTTACACCGTAACATAAGGAATGTGTATTTTTAAGCAAAAGTAAAAACGATTACTGAGTAGATAGGTATTTAATTGATAAACCAGTGTAAACTCCATATAACGTCGCTCGATGTTACGACGAACTTTTATTATTTTATCGAGTTTCCGTCAATGGGGACAACAGGAATAAATTTTAATTATTTTATTGAGTTCCGCTGTCCCCATTAACAGGTACACCGTCAATGGGGACAACAGTAATAAATTTTAATTATTTTTATTCAGTTCCGTTGTCCCCATTGAATGGGGACAGCGTCAATGAGGACAACAGGAATACATCGATGATGCCTATCAAAGACGAAGAGAAGGATATTCTACGTGATTCTAGGCTTGAAAGCTCGGGGTAATATGAGTTGAAAAATGCGTGGGCCTGCTCATGGGAGACTGTGCCATATGATGCATAGCTTGCAAAGCCATATTACCCCACAGAGGAGGCATCTGCGAGACATGCGTCTCCAGACGCCAGTCGTGCCTTTTGCGAATCTTAAGTTAAATAAATAAATAAATATTGCTGAACATTTCACACAGCGCTATCTAGCCCCAAACTAAGCAGAGCTTGTACCTACTATGGGAACCATGTAACTGATAGAATATACTTATTTTTTGTAAATACATTCTTATAATATATAGAAAAACAACCAGACCCGGAAAAATATCTGTAGATCATGCGAACATCAGAATATTTTTCCGCGGCGGGAATCGAACCCTCTACCTCCTGCGTCTCAGCCGGCTGTTCGCCCACTGCGCCACGGAGGTCATCAAAGTTTTATGGTGCTTATTATTTAAAGAATAAACGTTATTTTTAATTATTCATTTTATTTTATTTCGAGAAGGTATTTCTAAATCACGGTACTATTTAACTTATGAGTTTAGTATCTAGCTACTAGGTAAGTAAACTTAAATTTATTTGACTATTGGATTAAAACATGCATATTTTTTTATTCAGCCAGAACTTCTTTCATTTTCTTCCATAGGAAAATGTATAGGTGTGCCATCACCCAATCTGTTTGCGATTGAATTGACCATTTCAGGTGTCGCTTCTTTAAGGTCGTAGGCCCATCCGATTCGTTCGAACATTTTAATGAATTTGGTGCCGAAGTTAAAAAAATCAAAGTGTTCAGCTGCTTTGTAATCGAATGGAAACGCGTGGTGGTAGTTATGCCAGCCTTCACCGAGAGTGCAGATTGCCACCAATCGGTTTTCCGCTGGGATTATATTTCTATAACAAAAGCACAAATAATATTTTTAGAAGTTTTCTAAACTGGTCAAGAACCAGGGGAACTCATCTTTAATACACAATATAAAATGAATTAGGATGGTTTTAAATAGGGTTTCGAGAACCGTTTAGTGACAAAAGCAACTTACTTGTTGTAAGGTCGATATCCGTAAATGTGAGCGAGACTATTGACAGTAAGCTCGCTGTGGAACATGCCTAGGAACCTGATGAAGCATTGCCACGCTACCGCGCATTTCCACTCTTCATTCCAAAAGACAATGCCTACCATGGTCGGCAGGATGTAGCAGAATATCAGCTTCAGCATATTAAAGTTTCTGTAGCAGAAAATTTAACACATTACAAAAATGAGAAAAGGGATAAGTAAAGCTAACTTTTCTAAGTGCAAATTACTTACTTGTTGAACATCCTTAAAAGTGGGTCATTTTCAATATCACTCATGTCCATTTGCTTTCCGCGGAGCAAAACCGCGTCATTCTTTTTCAACATTAACCAACCGATATGGGAAAAGAATAACCCACGATTTGCATTGTGAGGATCCGCTTCTGTGTCGCTGTATTTATGGTGTACTCTATGATCACGGACCCATTGCATCAGAGAATTCTAAAGAGAAAATAATATGTTTGACTATTATCGTAAAGAAAGAGTAAAAGGAATCTCGCAGTTAAAAAGCGATCACCCTTGAAGAGGTTTTATGCAGGAAATGGATTATTATTATTGGACTTTATTGCCTATTTCCCTTATCAGATGGAAGTGGATTTCTTTTGAAATAAAGCGTGCTTCGTTAGAAATTGATAGAAAATGTACTTATTAACAAATGAGCTTTTATCATATTACCTGACCGGCGCTTGCAAAGCACACAAGAAGAAATAATTTCAGTGGAGTTTTTGCCTTGTAAGATTTATGCGTCCATAGTCGATGCGCTCCACCAGTGATGCCAAATCCTGTTGCTACGTACATTATCACCGCTATAACACAAAACTTTAGTCATGATATGATACTTTAAGGGTATTGGAGTCATACTCAACTAAATAAAGAGTTTTAACTCACCAAACACAACCGTCTGCCATTTTGCAGGTAAACTAAAATAATAACACCAGTATATTCCAACAATGTGATAAAGTGTTATTGCAATACAACTCGGCCATTTTATATCGTTTTTAAACTCCAAACTTTCCTGAAATGTTCTGAATATTCTCTGTAACGATGGCTGAACTTTGATCTTATCTTTTTCCATTCTTGTTTAAAAGTTTAAAAATTCTATCTGATAATTTTATTTTACTTGTTCTCTGGACGAGTGTCCAGGATTGTGTGAGGTTCACACATCTATTGTATGAAAGGTAACCCTTAAATTGTGTTGTTCAAATAATAGGTCAGTGGAAGTTGTTTTACACACAGTGGACATATCTTACGAATTCGGGCCTAAAGATAATATATTCACAACATTGCTGTACTACATACATACATTCTGTTGTCCATTGTTTTCAAAATGATTCGTTTTAATAGTTCATTAATATGAGTACAATTTAGGTACTAAGTACTTATTGTTTTTAAATTCTGTTACATTTCTGTTAGTAGGTAGTAGCTAGAAATGGCTATTTTGCAACTATTTTAGGTTTCATTCAACACACAAACCTCTTTTAGAAACATTTCTTGCTCTACGAGTATCATCCCTGTTCTAATAGTGACTGTATTCAGCATTGGGTGTCATACAATTTTGGAATAATTTCACTCGCATTTATTTAATTCTAATAAAAGTAGGAAGGTAACTAGGTTAGTATATGAACTAGCCGTAGGTAATTTAATTATAAGTGATGACATTATCATCGAAGTTAGATGGTAATCATAGAGTTACCTTCGCTACAACATCCAATCCATTCCCTGGTGAGGTCCCACGACCAACCTTTCTGCAGCAAGGCGTCCTCGGTGTGAGATACGCATGCGTCCTCGGCGTCTTCTTCTTGCCATTATATTGCGCTGCGCGTTATGCAAATACAGCCAGCGTAGTCCATAGCCGCTTATTTGTCAAGCTCATACACACAACAATCACAAAAACAATAAAAAATTCCGAATTTTACGATTAACGAAACAAAAACGAAACAAAAGTTGCAAAATTGTGTTCTTCTGCCGATCCACTTTCGATCAACTTTTAAACTCAATTTTGAGATTTACTTAGGGACGTGAATACCAAATTAGCAATTTATTGTGCTGCAGAATACCAATTATGTATGCTATATTCAACTTTCGATCACTTTACGTCAAAGTAGCGTCAGTCAACTCATATCATTGTATTGTCAGTTAGGTACGTGATACCGTTATGGGCATATGTGATAACAAGACTAGATCGATACTCGAATTATACTATTTTAACTTACGGGAATTGGCCCCCTGGTCACAAACCCATTATAAAAAAAACCGGCCAAGCGCGAGTCGGACTCGCGCACCAAGGGTTCCGTACCATTATATATAAAAAGGGCGAAAAAATAATCACGTTTGTTGTATGGGAGCCCTCCTGAAGTATTTGTTTTATTTTCATTTAATTATTTATTTTTAAAGTGAATATATAACTAAATATTCTGTGAACATTTCAAGCGTCTACGTGTTGTCGTTATCAATATCGAGCTAAAACGAGCAAAAAAATCACGTTTGTTGTATGGGAGCCTCCCTTCAATATTTATTTTATTCTGTTTTTAGTATTTGTTATAGCGGCAACAGAAATACATCATATGTAAAAAATTTAACTGTCTAATATCACGGTTCATGAGATACAGCCTGGTGACAGACGGACAGACAGACAGCAATTCACTATTTAACTACCACTATCGTATACAGTGTAGCTATCGTAGACCAAACATTTTTTTCCCGAAAGCCCTCAGCTTTTTTGCGACTGTTCAAAGTTACAATAATCTTAGAAAATCTGTATTAATGTTCGAGGTATCGAGTATAAACGTGGTTTCTTTGCTGAATTTATAGCCTCCTGTGGTGTTACTTATTACGGGCCTCAGGGAATAAAGTTCTAAGGTAAATTTTATTTCTTAGCCATTCTAAAGCTTTGTTCTTCACGCCGAGTTCGCTAGGTACCTACTTTTGCCTTGATTCTTTGTGAAATATTTCGCTAGTTATTTTAGAAATGCTACACGTTTACAACGTTACACCGAAAGTTACATGTAGTGCTTATACAATTGAACGGTTCACTTTTGATTAAGGTATTCACAGAGCTCTGCGTTGGCTCCGAAATTATATTTACCTATTTGCGTAATTAGATCTACGAGTAATAACACCTATTTCACAATACAGTTAACGCTAATTCCATCTCGATAACTTAATCTATCTTGTAATATACACGGTGTCCTTTAAATCACTGTTTTCCCAGAACAAACGTTGCTCAGACCATAGGCTACTTACTCTCTCTCTCTTGCCCCTACAGTAATATACGAAACGTAACTATCTCTTTATCTTCACTAAATTATATCTCCCTCTCAACTTCCGTTCGCACTTTTCGTAACGCATTCACCAGCTTACTCCCCAAGTCAAGCTCGCGTAAAGAAGTTTTACTTCAAAAATCATCAAAGTCGGTATAGCCGTTCTCGAGTTGTTAAGTTTATAGCATTATAGCAAATAAGAGAATGAAAAAAACAAATCTAGACCTTCTCAAATAAGTCTAACTTTGTTCAAAAACGAACCGTGACATAAAGTTCATGGGTACGCTAGCCGTAGCGTATTACCTACTCCTTAGTACCTAGTAGCTACCGGTCAGCGCGCTGACTATGTTGTAGGGCATAACGTTAAAATAGACGTTTATAGTTCGCAACTTTTTATATTTTTCAAAGACCGATTTCGTTTTGTTTTTTAATTTGATGTTATAAACTGTTAGTAGACCATCGTCTGAACAACGTTTGCTCTGGGAAAACAGTGATTTAAGGACACCGAGTATAAAACAATAACGGGTTTGTTTGAACACATACAACTTGAGAACGACCTTTATTGATAATTTTTGAAGTAAAACTTCTTTACGCAAGCTGGACTTGGGGAGTAAGCTGGTGAATGCGTTACGAAAAGTGCGAACGGAAGTTGAGAGGGAGAGAAGTAGAAGTTAGTGAAGATAGAAAGAGAGAGAGAGAGAGAGAGAGTTACGTTTCTTATATTACTGTAGGGGCAAGAGAGAGAGAGAGGTGCGAGCACAAATTTTCTTTCTCTCTTTCTTCATAGCCAGTTGATTTGTCGCATATCTCCTATCCCAAATTAGCCTAAATTATACAAACTCCAAAAAAATATATTAATACATACATATAGATGGAGCTAAAGCAGTATTACTTCAGTCGTGTGCTCTAAAGCACACTCGTTTTATACATACATATAGATGGAGCTAAAGAAGTTTTACTTCAGTCGCGTGCTCTAAAGCACACTCGTTTTATACATACATATAGATGGAGCTAAAGAAGTTTTACTTCAGTCGTGTGCTCTAAAGCACACTCGTTTTATACATACATATAGATGGAGCTAAAGAAGTTTTACTTCAGTCGTGTGCTCTAAAACACACTCGTTTTATACATACATATAGATGGAGCTAAAGAAGTTTTACTTTAGTCGTGTGCTCTAAAGCACACTCGTTTTATACATACATATAGATGGAGCTAAAGAAGTTTTACTTCAGTCGTGTGCTCTAAAGCACACTCGTTTTATACATACATATAGATGGAGCAAAAGAAGTTTTACTTCAGTCGTGTGCTCTAAAACACACTCGTTTTATACATACATATAGATGGAGCTAAAGAAGTTTTACTTCAGTCGTGTGCTCTAAAACACACTCGTTTTATACATACATATAGATGGAGCTAAAGAAGTTTTACTTTAGTCGTGTGCTCTAAAGCACACTCGTTTTATACATACATATAGATGGAGCTAAAGAAGTTTTACTTCAGTCGTGTGCTCTAAAGCACACTCGTTTTATACATACATATAGATGGAGCAAAAGAAGTTTTACTTGAGTCGTGTGCTCTAAAGCACACTCGTTTTATACATATGTACATATAGATGGAGCTAAAGAAGTTTTACTTCAGTCGTGTGCTCTAAAGCACACTCGTTTTATACATACATATAGATGGGGCTAAAGAAGTTTTACTTCAGTCGTGTACTCTAAAGCACACTCGTTTTATACATATGTACATATAGATGGAGCTAAAGAAGTTTTACTTCAGTCGTGTGCTCTAAAGCACACTCGTTTTATACATACATATAGATGGAGCTAAAGAAGTTTTACTTCAGTCGTGTGCTCTAAAGCACACTCGTTTTATACATACATATAGATGGAGCAAAAGAAGTTTTACTTGAGTCGTGTGCTCTAAAGCACACTCGTTTTATACATACATATAGATGGAGCTAAAGAAGTTTTACTTCAGTCGTGTGCTCTAAAGCACACTCGTTTTATACATATGTACATATAGATGGAGCTAAAGAAGTTTTACTTCAGTCGTGTGCTCTAAAGCACACTCGTTTTATACATACATATAGATGGAGCAAAAGAAGTTTTACTTGAGTCGTGTGCTCTAAAGCACACTCGTTTTATACATACATATAGATGGAGCTAAAGAAGTTTTACTTGAGTCGTGTGCTCTAAAGCACACTCGTTTTATACATACATATAGATGGAGCTAAAGAAGTTTTACTTCAGTCGTGTGCTCTAAAGCACACTCGTTTTATACATACATATAGATGGAGCTAAAGAAGTTTTACTTCAGTCGTGTGCTCTAAAACACACTCGTTTTATACATACATATAGATGGAGCTAAAGAAGTTTTACTTTAGTCGTGTGCTCTAAAGCACACTCGTTTTATACATACATATAGATGTAGCTAAAGAAGTTTTACTTCAGTCGTGTGCTCTAAAGCACACTCGTTTTATACATACATATAGATGGAGCAAAAGAAGTTTTACTTGAGTCGTGTGCTCTAAAGCACACTCGTTTTATACATATGTACATATAGATGGAGCTAAAGAAGTTTTACTTCAGTCGTGTGCTCTAAAGCACACTCGTTTTATACATACATATAGATGGGGCTAAAGAAGTTTTACTTCAGTCGTGTACTCTAAAGCACACTCGTTTTATACATATGTACATATAGATGGAGCTAAAGAAGTTTTACTTCAGTCGTGTGCTCTAAAGCACACTCGTTTTATACATACATATAGATGGAGCTAAAGAAGTTTTACTTCAGTCGTGTGCTCTAAAGCACACTCGTTTTATACATACATATAGATGGAGCAAAAGAAGTTTTACTTGAGTCGTGTGCTCTAAAGCACACTCGTTTTATACATACATATAGATGGAGCTAAAGAAGTTTTACTTCAGTCGTGTGCTCTAAAGCACACTCGTTTTATACATACATATAGATGGAGCTAAAGAAGTTTTACTTGAGTCGTGTGCTCTAAAGCACACTCGTTTTATACATACATATAGATGGAGCTAAAGAAGTTTTACTTCAGTCGTGTGCTCTAAAGCACACTCGTTTTATACATACATATAGATGGAGCTAAAGAAGTTTTACTTCAGTCGTGTGCTCTAAAGCACACTCGTTTTATACATACATATAGATGGAGCTAAAGAAGTTTTACTTCAGTCGTGTGCTCTAAAGCACACTCGTTTTATACATACATATAGATAGAGCTAAAGAAGTTTTACTTGAGTCGTGTGCTCTAAAGCACACTCGTTTTATACATACATATAGATGGAGGTAAAGAAGTTTTACTTGAGTCGTGTGCTCTAAAGCACACTCGTTTTATACATACATATAGATGGAGCAAAAGAAGATTTACTTGAGTCGTGTGCTCTAAAGCACACTCGTTTTATACATACATATAGATAGAGCAAAAGAAGTTTTACTTGAGTCGTGTGCTCTAAAGCACACTCGTTTTATACATACATATAGATGGAGCTAAAGAAGTTTTACTTCAGTCGTGTGCTCTAAAGCACACTCGTTTTGTTGTTGTATTTGTCTCCTCCCCCCCCCCCCCCCCCCCGAATAGCAGAATAATGTACACGCAATAAGGTATTATGAAGAAACATCGTTTTCTCATACATTGATGCAGATAATGATAGCAGACGTATATTGACAGCCCGCGTCATATGCATGTCATGGCGGTACGAAGTTCGCCGGGTCAACTAGTTTTGTATAAAATATTCTGTTACCTGCGGTTTGTTGTATCGAATCATTTGTTCGGCAGGTTAGTGTTTCGTTTGTAAAAGCTTTTGCCCGAGGCTTTTCTCGTTCTGCCCGGATATCCGGTCAGGTCTCGACCTGACGGTCAGTTAGATCAGGTATCTAGATATATTCACTCGCGTATTGAGGTTCTGTACCGTGCTAGCTATTATTATTGCCTTTTATTATATTTTTTTAAAATCATAATCATCATCGACCTGTAGCAGTGCACTACACAGATTATAACACATGGTTGGCCACATGTAATTCAGGAACAGACAGACGTACAGATATTAGGATCGCAACAGCCGCTCTCGATGTCCCCCTTCATGAACAAACAAAACCCTATTAAGAGTAGTCCAGTACTTGACTATATTTTACTTTCAATCAAATGGTTCCATAAACATGCATACATTTTTCGAGTTTAAAATAATAGTGGGATTAAGAATATTCTGTTGATTGATGTTCAATTAAAAATAGATGTTTCGTCGAAATCCTACTCGCGCGAAGGGGATTATCGGAAAACGTTTCATCACCTCAGAACCTTATTTACGTTCTAAATATCCCGTGATTGTTTTCCGACAGCTTTATTTAGTAAGATGTCGTTACTGAGGCGGGACCGATTTAAAGTCTGACTCTACGGTAAGTCCATAATTATAGTGAAATGAGTTCCAGGTTTAATTATGTTTTTATCTGTTTACATTTATTAAAAGAAATAAATTTAAATTATTTAATGTATTCGGAACACCTACATAGTTACTTGTACTATGTACTTGTTCCAAATACATTAATGTACATTGTTGTTGCAAATTTAATATATTTGGAACAAGTACATAGTAACTTGTACTATGTACTTGTTCCAAATACATTAACAAATACACATAAAACGATGAAACTGCAAAAATTATGAAAACAAGTATTGACACGTAGGTAAAAAATGAATTAGAAAAAAATATTTTAAAATTATTCGATATAAATATATTTTTTACAATAAAAAATAACTTCAAAGTTATCCCAAATAATTACACTGAAGACTATATATTTTATAACATATTTTTAATAATATATATTTTTTTTTTCAAATAATACGAGCAATTATATCGCGAATGGGTTGCCTAAAGAAGTCCAAGATACAAGCTCCTTGCTTAGTTATCTTATTATTTAAAAAAATATGTTTATTAAAAAAAAAGTAGTTTTTTTTCAATATTCCTCTTCTTGATACCGTGTAAATAATAATATGTATACTCAACTTCATCTTTTTTAAGGTTCCGTAATCAAACTACGAACACTTATAGTTTCGCCATGTCCGTATGTCTGTCTGACCAGTAAGCCGACTTATGCTCAAATTGGCATGATGATACGTTTTAGTAACATCCTAGTTAGTAATGACATAAAAACTGAAAGCTGTTTGTTTAGGGTACCTCTCCTTTATGGATGTTGAAGGTGAGTTTTCTTTAGTCACGTAATCCATCGTGTGGCGTAACGTCATTTACGCCTTCTAAAACCTGTTTCCTGAACACTTGTTTTCGTATAAGAGCCCGTTTACGAAATGTAAAGCTTCAAAGTAGCCTTCGTACCTGGAAACCCAGTAACAGTGAATAGTAAAAGGTAGGCATCCCAGCTTTTGCATGTTTTCTATTCTTTGTACATTTGATTGGCAAATAAATGTTTTTGGCAAGCAAGTTATTATTTTTATATATTTATGGGTAGCCATATACATATTTCTAGATTTTCACACGATCCATTCCATTCAATTGTTGTCTGATAGAGTTCTTTACTTAGCGATAAGAAGGCCAATTGTAAACGCTCATTTGAATAAGTTAATTTTAATTGTTTTGTTGTGTATGGTGTAACTAAAGCATTATCTATTTCTTTAGGCAACCCATTCCATTTTTTTTTCAATTAATCACGTACATTAAATTTGATAAAAATCTCTTGTCATCCGGCAAGCAGATGGGTGCACGATGATCTTACTCCGAAGATCACCGTGCACCCATCTGATCGTGATCTTAGTTTTGCAAAGATTACGAAGAGAAAACTTCCCAGAACCGAGTTTGGGATATAGGTACCCAGTTATCTTACTAGACTTAAACACGTATCACAACCACTCAGCACAACATATAACGCGAAGCAAAGTCTCTATGTATTTGCTTTTAGCAAAGCTTCAACTTATTAAAAGATTTTCAGATTTCAGCGCATTGTCCGTAAAAGAAGCAACATTCGTGAGAATTTACGAGCTGAACCCTATCCGATAAAGACATAAACGCGTTACGAGCCCGCCCGCACCTGATAATATTTGCCTGTTATTGTTCCCTATCTGCGTTTATGTTCCGGGGTGAAAACGATCATTTTCCGAACATCCTGTGCTACTTTACAGTATTGAACTTGATTGCGATACAATAACTCATTACTTTTTGGTCTATAAAATGGGATGGTT
This sequence comes from Philereme vetulata, assembly GCA_918857605.2. NCBI lineage: Eukaryota > Metazoa > Arthropoda > Insecta > Lepidoptera > Geometridae > Philereme > Philereme vetulata. Next base: position 7,179,071 of record OU975474.1, on the reverse strand, counting down.
TACATAAAAATCTTCTTATTCTTACCATTTAATTTAGTTGAGCCCAATTATTTGAGATCACCGTGTGTTACTGACTCTGTATATCTAATGTTTTTTGATAATAACACCTACTGATAGTTTATCTTTGTCATCGCCCTAAATTCTTAAAAAAAGTCTAAAACATTAATAACAAGCAATTCAGTCAGAAATACACTTTCCACGATGTAAACTCTGAAAGGAGAAAACAGTGGTGTAAATGAAATAAATTAATTAATGACAGGGATGTTCTTTTAATCACTGAGTACGGTTGAACCGCGCTTAAAGGGAAGACTGACCGAGTTTTATGTATAAAATTAAATAGATGTATAATTTCATGATAAATGGGGGTTTTTAGACTTGGAGGAACGGTGCCGACAAGAGATGCAAATCTATAATTTTCTATTTATTATGCCACCTAGGCAAGTTATGCTTTTTACTGGTGAATGTTTGGCTCTATACGACACCAACCTATCCTGTATCCACATTATTCCACATACATTTTGAGCTGTGGCGTCTTCATGATTCAAATATTTGCGCATTCCTGAAATACCTGTAAAATATACTAATATTGAGTTATAATCTCTTAAACAACGGTATAAAACAGCCCCATAATCTAGAAAATACGAAAAAGTATTCCTGGGCTTTATGATTATCAACCCACCTATATAACAACTGCTGAACATATCCTTTGCTTTCTTACATTATAATCAGTCTATAGGGACCCATCCGGTACTGTGTAGGTTGCACTGTGTAGGTTGGATAAAATATTAAGCACAAAGTATTCAGGTAAAACGATAACAGAGCAACAGTACCTAGCCGTATCGGAGCGTCTAATAACCGCGAATGATTGCATTAAAGCGAAGCCATCGTACCATAAGCCATTAATGAGAGCCATCGTGTAGGAAGTGATGTTATTCGCCAGCATACTAATAAATATCAATAACACAAAGGCTACATGTAGGTTTTGTCGATTATACATTCGGACAGTGTAGGTACATGTTTTATCACACTGGACAACGGTACTAATAAATTAATCACAAACAATCCTTTTGCGATTTGACATTGCTGCCGGGATAGAGCCTTTATCGGCTTGGAGCTGATCTATTCCAGAATTATTTAGTTGTTTACATGACTTGTTTTAGTAGAGTTTTATTCTGGCTCATTTCAGAAATTGACTACCACAAAGTAGCGAGTACCATAGTCAGAAATAAAAATGTTTCAGCTTGGTTTTCTTTGATAGCTTCTAATAACAGACGAATTTCCTCAATCATAGCAGTTTTATAGTAATAGCCTTTTAATTATCTCCAATCATAGTCGTAGTTCACCCATGACAGGACGCTTAACCGTCTTCTTATTAGTACCTTATTACCTACGGGACTCCTCAATATCGCTCGAACTAATACTTGATCAATATTTCGATCCCATTCGGAAATTTTTCTCTATAATAGCTGATGTAAATACAGCCTTCGAAGTGATAAATAAAAAGAATTTCATGAAGCCATGTCCGATATATTTTGTGAACGTGTATCGTAAATGTATACCTAGTACGTAGTGGGTAGGTACTGTAGCTGTGAAAGGTATTTTTATATGTTGTCATAAAACGCACGTGGCTCTCGACCTTCTACCTATAATACAAGTCTAGGGTAGCTAAGCAAAGGTTTTGAAAGGCTGTTGAACTTTGGAAGCCGAAGAAAAACTTCGCTCACTTATTAGCATTTCCGATATTTCTGAGATTTACCTTGAATTAATGGGAAAGGAGAAGCATGAGAAAATGTAGCTTTAATTTACGAGCTTATCGTGTGACTCTCATATTTTTGTTTGAAAAATATAAGAGTTGTTACGCCTGTTAGCGACAGAGATGATTATTTGAAGTTAAATGGACCATTAGTTTAGTTACCTGAACCTGAGTTGCATTAAATTACACAGCACTTAGAGATTCGCAGCACGTTTGCGCTCGCCGCTCGGTCACCCGAACCGACCAAACACCATCTAACCAACTTTGCTAGAATGTTATACAGATTTCATTAAAAGAAGGTCGATACACTCGATATTGACCAGCAGCCGGGTAAAGCCTACAATTGGTGGGCGAGGGGAAGTCTTGCTATCGTTAAAGCTTTATTGCCTCAACAGATGTTTATGAATTATGCGGACCCGAAGTGATTCATAAAACTTGTGTTTTTTTGGTACACAAGTTATTATTATAGTCACAATATTTTTTATTGAGTGACCATACCTCGTTTTCGTTGCAAATTTTGCGAGGGTTGATAATATCGTAAAATACAAGCGGAGATGTCTATCTCTAAGGCTTACGAGTAGGCAGGTAATAAATGATTCTTAAAACTGAGTGCACGTTATAAACAGAAAATTTCGCCACGATTTGTAACTGTTTTGGACAAAGCTCCGTAGATTTATTAATCCCTGGCCCTGCAACGTTCATGGACGCTGTGCGATGCCGACATTTTTCGAGCAGTTTCAAATTTTTTACATCCATGAAATATCACGGAGAGCTCTCTGCATGCAAGGTTTGGGTAGTAGGAGCACATTCGTTTGGAATTAAATTATCCAATAGGTGATGGCAACTGCATAACTATATAAGTATTATTGTGGTAACTATTATATATCTTAGATTGATGAGGAATTTGTCTAAACAGCTAATATTTAATTCAAATTAATTGTAAGTTCTATAAACGACAAGGTTTTTTTTGAACACGAAATTAAAAACAAGAATGAACCTTTTAAAATTAAATCAGCAAATTTATTAAGTTTATACTTTGCCTATACTCTTTGCTACTTATTTCTAGCTGTATGAAAAGACAAAAAATAGCTATAAATATGTTATTTTAAGCTGCGTTACGTTTATTTCTGGTTACTGACAGATTACTCTAGCTAATTTTATAGTTCGGAGAATATTTGCTTTGTCCTATCTTAGATGAGGCTGGTAAATGATAAAGTTCTGATAGACAAAGTTTAGAGGCAGACATAAGTTTGCCATATTGCGGCTGGAGCATCCGCTTTGTTGATGTCCATCACATATACATAGCTCAGGTTATTATCTTGCGTAATCGTATAGTACCTATATCATTATTTTAAACACGGGGAAAATACGTTTTAAAAGCTTTTACTTGTATTTTTGCTTTTTTTCAGGCAAAAGTTGCAGGGAGACTGAGCGATATACTTACCGTCGGCATCGTTTTAGTTAATGACTGTACGATAACATTTTTTCTAAATAAAGGATACCTGTTTAAGCTTTTATGCTATTGGGACGCATGCTATGGCGATATTTATAGCCGTTACATTAAGTCTACAAGACTTCTATTATACTGCTACGATATAGCTACGAACACTGCTACGATGCCACTGTTACACCAATATTTCTCATGCTTATGATGTTTCATTAGGATGTGCTATGCAAGTCCTCTACGAATATAAAACCGCTCCGTTCCGCTATGAATCGGCTACGCTATCTATTATACTGCTACGATATAGCTACGAACACTGCTACGATGCCACTGTTACACCAATATTTCTCATGCTTATGATGTTTCATTAGGATGTGCTATGCAAGTCCTCTACGAATATAAAACCGCTCCGTTCCGCTATGAATCGGCTACGCTATCTATTATACTGCTACGATATAGCTACGAACACTGCTACGATGCCACTGTTACACCAATATTTCTCATGCTTATGATGTTTCATTAGGATGTGCTATGCAAGTCCTCTACGAATATAAAACCGCTCCGTTCCGCTATGAATCGGCTACGCTATCTATTATACTGCTACGATATAGCTACGAACACTGCTACGATGCCACTGTTACACCAATATTTCTCATGCTTATGATGTTTCATTAGGATGTGCTATGCAAGTCCTCTACGAATATAAAACCGCTCCGTTCCGCTATGAATCGGCTACGCTATCTATTATACTGCTACGATATAGCTACGAACACTGCTACGATGCCACTGTTACACCAATATTTCTCATGCTTATGATGTTTCATTAGGATGTGCTATGCAAGTCCTCTACGAATATAAAACCGCTCCGTTCCGCTATGAATCGGCTACGCTATCTATTATACTGCTACGATATAGCTACGAACACTGCTACGATGCCACTGTTACACCAATATTTCTCATGCTTATGATGTTTCATTAGGATGTGCTATGCAAGTCCTCTACGAATATAAAACCGCTCCGTTCCGCTATGAATCGGCTACGCTATCTATTATACTGCTACGATATAGCTACGAACACTGCTACGATGCCACTGTTACACCAATATTTCTCATGCTTATGATGTTTCATTAGGATGTGCTATGCAAGTCCTCTACGAATATAAAACCGCTCCGTTCCGCTATGAATCGGCTACGCTATCTATTATACTGCTACGATATAGCTACGAACACTGCTACGATGCCACTGTTACACCAATATTTCTCATGCTTATGATGTTTCATTAGGATGTGCTATGCAAGTCCTCTACGAATATAAAACCGCTCCGTTCCGCTATGAATCGGCTACGCTATCTATTATACTGCTACGATATAGCTACGAACACTGCTACGATGCCACTGTTACACCAATATTTCTCATGCTTATGATGTTTCATTAGGATGTGCTATGCAAGTCCTCTACGAATATAAAACCGCTCCGTTCCGCTATGAATCGGCTACGCTATCTATTATACTGCTACGATATAGCTACGAACACTGCTACGATGCCACTGTTACACCAATATTTCTCATGCTTATGATGTTTCATTAGGATGTGCTATGCAAGTCCTCTACGAATATAAAACCGCTCCGTTCCGCTATGAATCGGCTACGCTATCTATTATACTGCTACGATATAGCTACGAACACTGCTACGATGCCACTGTTACACCAATATTTCTCATGCTTATGATGTTTCATTAGGATGTGCTATGCAAGTCCTCTACGAATATAAAACCGCTCCGTTCCGCTATGAATCGGCTACGCTATCTATTATACTGCTACGATATAGCTACGAACACTGCTACGATGCCACTGTTACACCAATATTTCTCATGCTTATGATGTTTCATTAGGATGTGCTATGCAAGTCCTCTACGAATATAAAACCGCTCCGTTCCGCTATGAATCGGCTACGCTATCTATTATACTGCTACGATATAGCTACGAACACTGCTACGATGCCACTGTTACACCAATATTTCTCATGCTTATGATGTTTCATTAGGATGTGCTATGCAAGTCCTCTACGAATATAAAACCGCTCCGTTCCGCTATGAATCGGCTACGCTATCTATTATACTGCTACGATATAGCTACGAACACTGCTACGATGCCACTGTTACACCAATATTTCTCATGCTTATGATGTTTCATTAGGATGTGCTATGCAAGTCCTCTACGAATATAAAACCGCTCCGTTCCGCTATGAATCGGCTACGCTATCTATTATACTGCTACGATATAGCTACGAACACTGCTACGATGCCACTGTTACACCAATATTTCTCATGCTTATGATGTTTCATTAGGATGTGCTATGCAAGTCCTCTACGAATATAAAACCGCTCCGTTCCGCTATGAATCGGCTACGCTATCTATTATACTGCTACGATATAGCTACGAACACTGCTACGATGCCACTGTTACACCAATATTTCTCATGCTTATGATGTTTCATTAGGATGTGCTATGCAAGTCCTCTACGAATATAAAACCGCTCCGTTCCGCTATGAATCGGCTACGCTATCTATTATACTGCTACGATATAGCTACGAACACTGCTACGATGCCACTGTTACACCAATATTTCTCATGGCTATGATGTTTCATTAGGAAGTCAAGTTCTATGCAAGTCCTCTACGAATATAAAACCGCTCCGATTCCGCTATGATTCGGCTATGCTATCTATTATACTGCTACGATATAGCTACGAACACTGCTACGATGCCACTGTTACACCAATATTTCTCATGCTTATGATGTTTCATTAGGATGTGCTATGCAAGTCCTCTACGAATATAAAACCGCTCCGATTCCGCTATGAATCGGCTACGCTAGTGCTACGTTGGAGCGTCTGGTCTATTTTTCATCTAGCTATAGGCCATTGCTATGCTACTGCAACACCACGGCTACGTCATTGCTATGATTCGTTGAATCGTATGAGCCATATGACATCTACTGCTAAACAGACGCCCTCTCCCATAAATTTCCAAAGCGACCAATTTTGTGCTTCCTGCTCCCAACGGCTCCCAGCAACCTTTATCAGGTCCTCTCTTCATCTAGGGGCCGTCCTACGCTGCGCGTTCCGTGGTCTCTACTCGAGAACCTTTCTGCCCCAACGGCCGCCAGTTCTTAGAGCTATGTGCTACTTGTCTAGCATATGGCTACGCCAGTATAATACACTATCAAAATCTCTCCATTGGGACACCTAGGAGACTATATTGACTACGACAAAAAAAAAACGTCAAAGAATATTACTTTGATTAAGTTACTTTGCCTACTGCTTATCAAGAATAGAAGATTAACTCTCTCAGAAACTTTTATTACGATACTCTAACCCTTCCAAGTTTCGTGAGGTTACTCATAGTTCAGCTTTTAATAAGCCATGAGCTGTCTTTGTAGATAGAACTTCAAAGTTACCTCAAAGTCGGTTGAAATGAAATGATCGAATAGATAGATGAGCTGTGGTCTCTTTGATGTAAAATTAAGTCAATAAGGAAAAAGTTTATGTTAAAACTAGCTGAAGTTGCAGTTCGACTGCGGTGATCCTGCGCAGTCAACGCAGCACTTGTTATTGTGCCGTTTGTGTCCGAACACCTGCACGATGGAGGACCTAATAACCGCCTCACCTAATGCTATTGTTGTCGCCAAACACCTCTCCAACATAATATTATTATATTTATTTATTTAAAGTTATTTATGTACCTAATATGTATGTATATAACTAATTTCTGTTTCTATTATTAAGTTTATTCTTTTTACACCTCGGCTAATCTTCCATTAAGTAATGATCCTCTCCATACAAAGGTTGTCTGGAAGAGATTGCTTTGTTAAGCGATACGACCGCCCATTATGCTTACTTTTATTTGTTTTTTTCTTTAAATCTGTTGTGTCTGGCTTGTAAGGTATAATAAAGAATTTTTATTCATTCATTCTATAAATGAAAACGTAGAACTCTTGACACTCCAGGAAGAAGAAGAAGAAGAAGAAGAAGAAGAAGCTGAACTTTTTGACCAACTGGTTAAAGTAGATGCCTTGTTATGTTGTAGCTCTCTACATTTTGATTATCGAAAGTAAATATCATCATAATGTGTTTTCAAAGAACCAGTTATCAATTAAGAACCATCAAACCGCCCCGTCATCAAACCCTGGTTGTCAATTATGTTATAGTTTACGTCTCACGAAAACAATTTAAAAGAACCCAAACATGGTTCATGTGGAGTTCTCTATATTCTCTCTTGGCTTCAACATCAGGCCTTGGTATGGGTTATATGTTTAAACATCTTGCAAGAACATTAATTATAAAAACCAAAACACGATCCTTCTACTGTTATCGAGTAAGGGTTCTGTTGATTCTTTCCTGGCTCTATCATCAGACCCTGGATAAATGGAATGGAGAGAATAAATAGAAAAGAGTAACAGGATCGTGTTTGCGTTCTTTTAGGCTATTATTTAAGGTAACCCACTATGATAAGTTCATAGAATATAATAAAATAACGCTTTATTATTGTACACCAGGAATACTTATATATCTAGTGTATACAAAATACATTACAATGGCCGGCTTTATCGCTGAAAGCGATTTGTTCCATTATTTTTTAGATGAATAACATGTAGAGAGCTACACTTACAGGACACCTCTTTTTATCAGTTAGTCAAAAAGCCAGCCTAAGGCGCTTATTTAAAAACACATTAAAACATAAGAAAATGGAGGGAATACATAGTGGGTATACAATAGTCTGTAAGTAAGACATACTACTGTGGGTAACTAGATATAGGTAAAGTACCCTTAGTTGGCGTCTAACTGCGGACAGCCACTCTGCAGGAAATGGCATATGCGTGAAAACCAGCCAACTCACACACTCGTAAATCAGGATTATCATGAAGTGGTTTTGTCCATGCCGTAATGTAATGCACTGAATTAGGATTTATTCCGACCATTTCTCATGGCCAGCTGGCCTCCTTGTTCATTATGTATGAGCTTTAAATGAAATAACAGTGAGTTTGAATTTATAGAAAGGATCCTACTAGCCCGATCTCATACAGTAACAATTAATGATAATTGTTCTGTGACACTAGTAACAGAATAATTGTCCTGACGGAATGCCACAAGGATGAGACTTTTTTTAGGGGTTAAAAGATTAATCACGTATCAAAGTAAAGTAAAAAGTGTATGGGTTGCAGCTTGGCAGGTTTAAACACTTATTTTCTTGACTGTACTTGGCAGGGTGGCCAAGCTAACCAGTTCTTTTTCACATAATTTTCCTAAAAACTGTTCTCTTTCAACCTGGTATAGTGAAAATGAAGAAGGAAAATAGGAGTCGACAGTAGCCGAAGTTTTGTAGCATCAAATCGAACTAGTTCCTGAATGTCCTGATATCTATTGGAAAACAATTCGGTTATTGCAATGGTTTGTTTTGTTCGACGAACAACAAAGGAGTTTTTGTCTCAGTTTTGGACTGTATTTAACCTACAAATATAATATATACTACTATTACTCGTGCGCGATAACTTGGGACCTGCTAGGAATACGACTACCCGACCGCTTCCCCTGCACTTCCCCGATGGCGCCCGTATTGTACCGTTCGCATCACTATTTTTTACTAGGGGTTTTAGTCTCGTACTGGCCTACGTCACGTAACGACGAGCTCTGGAATTTTTTTAGTTTTCGTTTGTGTTATTGTTTTGTTGTTGTAGTTTTTGTTGTTTTAGTTTGTGTCATTGTTTTGTTGTTGTAGTTTTTGTTGTTATAGTAAATTTATCGGATACCTCTTCGTCAAGTGATTATAGTGAGACTGAGGATGAAGAACAACCTCTAGAAGGCATAAATCCACTAAGTAGTGACGAAGATGAGATAATGTAAATAATAGATAAAATAAATGTATAAACTTAAACATTGTATTTTTATTTTATTCAAATAGTGTAAAAAAGATTAGATAAAAAGCAGCGTCCTCCCTGAGTAACATAATAAATTAGGTTAAAAAAAACAAAGACGAAGCCGCGGGCAGCTGCTTGTTATGTTCGCTTTTTTGCGGGCGGTACAAACACGCCAATATGACGTCACCGCGCTCAGGTCCCAACTTATCGCGCACGGGTAATACAAATCTCAGCTTTGTTTCTTTGAAATAAAGTAATATTTTCTGTTAATCTGGCAATGTTTCGCTTATCATATTCTGTTACTACAGAGACTGTAGCACAGTCAGACGGAACTGAACGGCCCTCATTATATTTGCAAATATCCTGCTCCATTGCAGTAATCTACGCATTTACATATGGTAACGCGAAAACGTAGCTCAAAGTGGTAAACTAGTGCTCATGAGCTATGCTGGCGTGATTCAGCCTAAGCACCAAGATTTTCTGACTCACTTGCAACCCACAAAGTAAAACCAAACTATTCTTGTATTTTTACGGTTTGAAAAATTCAAAAATTTTATTATTAAAATGTTTTTTTGACCATTTTAATCTCGGAGTCTTATTTTTTTATAATTTATAGGCTTGCGTTTGACCACGATCTCACCTGATGGTAAGCGATGCAGTCTACAATGGTACACGCTTGCCTAGGTAGTCTTCAAGCCTTGCCTAAACAAATTATTACTAGGCAAGCGTGCTTTGATCACACCCGTCACTTACCATCAGGTGATACTCAAGTCTTTGACCGATGAAAAAAATGTAAGGAGTCCCCCGGAGTAATAAATTCAATTTAACACTTGAGAGTGATCGTTAACTATCCAAAATCTGAAACTGAGAGAAAAGTATGCTCAGAGAACACTATCTGAGTATTTGTCGCTAAATGTATATGCATATTTATTATTATTTAATATGTTTCTTAAATAAGTGTATGTATGTACATATATATAAATAAGTGTATGTATGTACATATATATAAATAAGTGTATGTATGTACATATATATAAATAAGTGTATGTATGTACATATATATAAATAAGTGTATGTATGTACATATATATAAATAAGTGTATGTATGTACATATATATAAATAAGTGTATGTATGTACATATATATAAATAAGTGTATGTATGTACATATATATAAATAAGTGTATGTATGTACATATATATAAATAAGTGTATGTATGTACATATATATAAATAAGTGTATGTATGTACATATATATAAATAAGTGTATGTATGTACATATATATAAATTGTTATGAGTACTTAGTTATTATTTAGGTTCATACATTTATGTAATTTTACTTTTATATCATTAGTATTAGTATGTATGTATGTACATGTAGTATGTTAGAGCTTGTCCAGAAAGGGCGAATTCGCCGCGATTCTCTCACGCGTATTACGCGTGACCGTTGCGTCCAGGAGCGTACCAACGCGCGAGCATTTCGGGACAGATAAACAATTCAGTAACATAATGTTAGCGCTCCATTTCTCTTGATACGTGCACTCGCTCTGAAGTTCGCGCGTAATCTGAACACAACAAGGCGTCTCTAGTATCTCGACTCGCGCACAACACGCGCGTATAACGCGCGAGTCGAGAGTCTGGCGAAGTGCACGCGATTTACGCGTGTATTTTAAATTCGCGCGATGCTTGTGGACGCAGTGTATTGGCGCCAAGTATCTCGCCAACGCGCGTATGAATTCACGCGTATCGACTCGCGGCGATCTCGCCCCTTCTGGACAAGGTCTTAGGTACACCATTACACCCCAGGTAAGTCCATACATTCCACTCCATCCAAAGAGTGTCTGGTAGAGATCGCTATTTAGCGATAAGACCGCCAATTGTATCCATAGATTTACGTTGTTATTTTTTATTTGTAATTGTCTAATCTAACTCATAGCATAATATAAAGGTTAATAAAATACTTTATCTTCGCAACGTCTTTTCGTCCAACATACCTCAGTGCCTTAAGACGAAAGTCTTCAAGCAGTGTGTGTTACCAGCGATGACATATGGAACCGAGACGTGGTCCTTCACTATTGGCCTTATGAATAAGCTCAGAGTCGCTCAACGAGCTATGGAGAGGGCTATGATCGGGGTTTCTCTACGGGATCGAACCAGAAATGAGGATATACATAGGAGAACTCAAGTCACCGACATAGCCCGACGGATTAGCACGTTGAAGTGGCAATGGACAGGCCATATAACGCGCAGAATAGATGGCCGATGGGGCCGGAAAGTTCTCGAATGGAGGCCACGGACCAGCAAGTGCAGCGTAGGACGTCCACCTGCAAGATGGGCAGACGACTTGGTAAGAACCGCAGGTCGGCGTTGGATGCAAGCCGCTTCAACCGCAGTTCCTGGAGATCAATGAGGGAGGCCTTTGTCCAGCAGTGGACGTCCTACGGCTGATATGATGATGAGGGTGATGATGATCTAATGACTGTAAAGTAAAAAATCGCTCTAAAACTCTTTTGATGTTAAATTGGGATTAAACCTATACTTTTCAGAACCGTCGTATATAGAACGGACGCTATTGAAATTGTTAGAACCATTACACGTTAAAAACCGTATTGATAGTACTAAATAATTACCAAAGTAAAGAGGCGTACCATTCATCTAAAGCACAAATATACGACACGAATATACAGGGTGTTTGGTAATATACTAACGATATTCCAGTCACGGTTTCTCAAAACATAAAAAAAGACTTCTCGATAAAAAAAACTTCTAGTTATATTATCATATTTTAAACATATTTTAGATTATTAATTCGATATACATAAAACTTACTGCCTACTCTTGGAATCGACATCCAAAAATAAAGGCAGATTTAATACTTTTTATTGCGAATTTACTGCGGGTTTTGGGTTAGAAAGAGACAACAAGAGATATCTCGAGACGTCACCAATACAGTAACTGTAGTTAGATGGCAAGCATTATGCAAAAGCGCAACATAAGTTTAATAAAGTGTTTGTTTTTACATGCCAAAATAAATTTCACATTTCTGTGGTAAACATTTCATTAATAAATATTTATTATGCTCATCAAATTAATCCCTTTCATTTTTGTGCGTGTATTATCAAACACCCTGTACATATAAAGGAATATTATTACGTAGTGATAATTTAATAAACGTTTGGCCTTAGTACACTTTTCTAAACTTGGGTAATTGAGAACCTTGCATCTCTTTATTCCATACGTGATTTCGCACTGCTTCCGTGACAGGCAAAGTTTTGGAAAAAGTTTAATAAAACATGACAAGGATAAGACCGCCCATTCTACTATTTACGTTTTGTTTTATATTTGGGCTGTGATTTTATTTTCATGGTGTACCTTATAAACTTTTCAGTCATTTATACACAGCACTTGTACCATGAAATAAACTTTCCTTACCATACATACATACACTTCTGGCTATAGGAAGGATTCCTAAGGAGGCTGTTTTTCCTAAAGAATACGATCCGGGCCTCTTTAAGGTAAGAGTGAATAGGTTTCTTCTAGACTTTCGAGGTGAGATTGAGGTCGAACCAACATCTATCTAAATTAAAAAAAGGAGGTGCAAGATACTCCTTCCTTATAATCTCTTCGATATCCCGAAAACTAACAAATTTTTTTTTTGAATCCTTTGTTCGAAGGTGCCTTTGACTCGAAGTATACAGAAGCCTTCCTTTTAAAGGTAGTAAATCTCTTTGTAATGCAGACTGCTATTCAAGTCGGATATTAATATTCATTCCTTCCATTATTCCCATGACGAAGCTATTAAAATCTCGAAGTGAAATTTCTGGTGCTTAATAAGAACATGTCCCGTATAAAACTTGTTTAATTCTTTAACAGCTTTCTGCTGATTTAAGTACCTGTTTATTTGATGGATTTAGGAAGATTTGTTATTTGGAATTTTATTCCGTGAAAATTAGGTTATGTAAAGGAATATTCAACCAGATTATAAGCACCTATATTTCATTATTCTGATAAGTATTCAGAAAAGTAGTCTCAATTTTAGATGTTCATAGTCTTAAGTTTATTTCCAATACTTTTTTTTTTGTAAAATACGTGCCCTGCCTGTAACTTTAATACAATACCATACGATGATAATAGGTGTCTAGTTTGCTAAAATTAGAAGTTGCTATAAACAAACGTACCCGGAACGAGATTAAAATCGTTTATCGTGCTAATCAAAAATGGTTTCTATAATCGCACTTCGAATATTTTTTTACTAAGCTTAGATTTAATGATCTAATTAAATAATAATGAAAGCATAATAATTTGTTATAGATCAAGAAAATAACGCAATACAGAGAGGAGATAATGAATGATTATGATGACGGTAAACATTAACCAACAAGTGGAACATCTTATACCAATGTACACACATGAAATTCGTCTAAGCAACAGCTATAAATTTAAAATATTTTCAATGTTATAGATTTATTTTCTTTTAAAATTAAATGATATTTCTATGTTGTATTTGTATATAAACTCGATAATTTAAAAAAAAAATGTTTATTTACAAATAAAAGTTTGCTGTCTGTACAGTATAATACAGTACAATACAATTCTTTATTTATAACGCCAAGTTACAAGTCAAAAACACAAATAAACAAAAAAGTTATATAGGTCAGGAATAAATTGAATATTTAGAATTATTAAAATATCTAATATAAATATAATGTATTAATTGTATAATAAATTCATTTTATCCAAAAATTATATAATAGGCAATGTGTAGAACTCATCTACAGAGTAAAAAGAACTCTCTAAGAGCCATTTTTTCAATCTATTTTTAAACATTATGGTGGAAGTTGTATCCCTTTTAATCTTGTCCGGCAGCCTGTTGTAGACCGAGGGACCCATTATATATACGGACCTCTCCGACTTGCACAGCTTGTGCGCGGGCGTGACGAGGACGTGAGCGAGCTTGTCACTGCGCAGAGCGCGGCCGGTGTTCACACCTCACCTCTGGAACTCATCGATGTTGATATGAGTGAAGAGGGCTACTTGGTATATAAGTTCACAGGGGAGAGGCATTATATTCAGCTCTTTAAACAAGTCTCTACACGACACATCGTCATCCACGCCGACGATCGCGCGCACGGCCCGCTTTTGCATGACGAAAACCCGCTGGACATCCGCGGCTCGCGCCCACAGCTCCACACCGTAGGTGAGAAAGCTGTGGACGGTCGCAAAGTAACACGACAGTACTACGCTAAGAGACGCGGTGTTAGCGAGCCGTCGCAGTGCAAAACAGGTACGACCTAACTTGGAGCAGAGCTCCTCTATATGTGCCTCCCAAGTGAGTCCGCTGTCAATGAAGAACCCTAAAAGTTTTGTAATTTCGACCATCCGTAGTGTGGTGTTCCCGGCAATCACGGTACAAGGTGGCGATGTTGTGCCATTTAAGCGAAAGGTCATGAAGCAGGTCTTTTCACTATTGAGGGCTAAACCGTTTGATTTAAACCAATGTTCGAGCCTTCGAACTACATTGTTCAACCTGAGCTCTAGTTCGAGTGTTGACGGCGCAGTCACAATGGCCGCCACGTCGTCTGCGTACATGTACACTTGCGCGTCACTCACGTACTCGGGTAGGTCGTTGAGCAGTAGGCTGAACAATGTGTTCGAGAGGTGTGAACCTGGGTACAAATTTGTCTCTCTCTCTTCCCAGCTATGTATCCCACATGGTGGTGGGGTCAGCTTTCCTGGTCGTTCTTCTCCACTTCGCTCTATCCTCGACGTCGTCATCAGAAACTTGGCACTCTCTCATGTCTTTTGACACTACATCTCTCCACCTTGTCTTGGGTCTACCTCTAGATCTTCGACCGGGGATGGAAAGTTGTAGTGCCAAATTCCCTACGTAGTCAGGTGGCCTCCTCTTCACGTGACCGTACCATCGCAGCCGACTTTCCTGCATCTTGTCAGCAATGTCGCGCACCCCCAGGCTTCCTCGCACCTACTCGTTACGGATTTTATCGAGCCTGGTGACGCCGCACATCCACAACATACATACCATCCTAGTCGCGGAAATGAAAATCATTTCGGCGACTAGGATGGTATGTATGTTCTTCTGCGTTACGGCCCAATTTTCGCTTCCATACGTTAAGACTGGTCTTATGATAGTCTTTATAAATAAGACCTTTAAGTTTTACTGGCATTCTTTTGTCGCAGGTGACACCGGCTACTTCTCGCCATTTTAGCCATGCTGCGGCTCTTCGGTGGTGAATATTACATTCCACGTTCCCAGAGTTATGCATCATACTACCCAGATACTTATATTGATCACACAAGGTGACCAATTGCCCATCGATGTTGATCGGGCTATTGTTGCTTGGGCCTGATTCATTGAACGACATGAACTGGGTTTTTTTATATACTCAGCATTATGCCACCGGTCTGTAACTGATACTTCCACAACAAAAGCGCCTCTTGTAACTCGGCACGGCTCTCAGTGCAAATGGCACATATTCTCAAATCTGGGTACAAATTGTATTATATTGTATTATATAATAATAGTAAAAAAAACAAAAATATGACTTTTGCGTTAAATTCTAACCTTCTGGCCATTTCAATTAAATCTAATACAGCGTGTTTCCTCTAGGTTATTGCTTTCCTCCTGGGGCAATTGCTCCCAGTGGAACTTGACCAGGCTTTTTAGCTGTTGTTCCGTTAAAACCCCACCAAGATCTTTCAGGACCTTTCTCTGGAGTAGGTATATCCCACACATGTTCAATGGGATTTAAGTCAGGCGATTAAGCTGGCCATGGCAAAACGCGTATATTTTCACCCTGTAGCCATTCTTAAGTCCGTCTCGCTAATCTCTAGCTCCGGATATGTGGGCATTTGATTGGACGACGTGCACGTAGACCATACTCTCGCAGTCTGTTTCCCACAGTTTGGGGACAAACAGCGGGACCATCAGCAATCTGATGCGATCTCTTGGGCAGTCAGCTTTGGTTCACGTCTACATGTTACCTGGATGTATCGGTCTTGACAATGAGTGGTACTACGCCCTCGGCCTGGGTGCTGTTCAGACGGATCACCTGTCTCACAATAACGCCTCTAGAATCGGCAAATTACGCTTCGATGAACACTGAAATGCCAGGCAACATAGGCTTAACTGTTTTTATTTTCTAATATCCCTACAGCTCTTTGCATCTCTTCCGCGGTAAGATGACGACGCTCCATTACACAGTAAAAACTCGTTGATTATTATTCGCGACACACAACCAATGCGGTTACTCATTTTTTTCGTTGAATAAGAAATAAAACCGCATCTATGAAATGCCGCTGAAATGAACAAATTAATGTCATCTGAAATTTGTAATTTACTGAAAAAAACTGCCAGTATTGATTTGTTTATCAAAGAGGTTGACTATTCAAAGAAGGTTTGATATTCCATGAAAGTTTAAAACGAAGTAAAAAAAATACTAAAAGAGTTTTGTGTTGCTTAGACTTTTTTGATGTGTGTATCTTTCTCTATGACACGATAAGAGTAATATTTGGAAAAGTTTACTGAACCATATCGTTCTCATTAATTGGTTGGAAAATTATTGAAAAAAAATTCCTTTGTTGGTTATTGAATTTTAAAAGATTCCATCTACTTACCTCAACTTTTTTATTCACTTAGAGAGATCTTCTAATTTGATGAATGTCTCGAAAAACTTGAAATGATTCGTGAAGTTTCGTCGATATTAGATTTAAAAAGATTACTTGTTCGTAGCGGGCGTTCTAATCCATTTATTGGAAAGTTGGCGTCCGCGGCGTGGCTCGAGTTTGGACACTTCGATTACAGTTGTTTAGTAACCCTGCTGGGATTCCCCGACGCGGACAGTGATATGCCCCCAATTGTACGAATGTAAAAACTTTTACAATAATGCCTGTATTCATAGACCTTATATAACTGGGTAGTTTAAATGCCGCGCAAGATCGGTTACTCTGGAAGCCATGGTGAGGCCCATGTTTAGCAACGGATATCTGATTTGATAATAAAGAATGTTTTATTAAAATCCTTAGTTAATTTTGATTATTTCATGATTTATTTTTATTTTCATTATTTTTAAAAAGTAAATAAAAAAGTATGCAAATTTTAATAATTGTTTATTCCTTCTGTTAAATATAAAGATCTTGTTGTTTGGTCAAAAAGGATTTTTTACGTCAAACTTATAATGCAGATGATATACAAGTCCATGTGTACACGATCCATTCCTTACAAAGGTTGTCTGGTAGAGATTGCTACTTACCCATAAGATCGGCAATTGTATACATTAAATTAAGTAGTGCAAATTTTAATTGTTTTGTTGTTTGGTGATTATTTTTAATGTATCTATTACTTTCTAAATATAATAAATGTACCTTCATGTCGTATGATTAGATACTCTATCTGTATATATATATAATATATAATATATATAATGTGAGTTATCAACTTAATCATACCTAACATTGACATACTTTTATTATATAAATCTGTAGTTGAGTATAGTTGCAGCGCCTTGCAGGGTGCATGTACGAGTACCTACCTACTTAAGCTAGATGTACGACATAAAAGCTGTAATGAATGACTGTGCATGTTGGCAATAAATAAAATTCATCCTATAAAAATTATTGGAGCACGCCATTGAATTGGGATACACATTGTAGGATATCAGAGATTCAACAATTCCCAATTATTTTTTGAGCTCTACTTTACTTAAGGAGACGAAGGTTAGGTAAACATTTCTACGTATAAGGATTGGTGAAGTGGCAGTAAACGACAGAGGTAGAAATTGTATGAATAATAAAGGAATTTTAAGGTTAGAATAGATGCTACCAATATTATTAAACTAATGTTATTAGATAGGATAACCTGGGGTGACAAGATAACGAATGACAGACTGCAAATGGAATACTTATGAACTACAAGACAAACATGCTTGGACAACTCGATGTTGTTAACAGAGTTAGGATCGATTTAATAATACGAGGCTAAACTCAGTTATTTATTTTATATATTTCGGAATAATTTGCGAAACAAATAATGAAATTCGCCTTAAGCATTTTTTACAAGCTTTTTAATAACTTGCAATGTATGTATGTTTGTCCGAGTGGAATCTTGTAACTGAATTATAAACCCGTTCACCTCAACCGATTGAGCTGAAATTTGGAATACATATGTTACTTCAGTGGCAATGTAATAGACGGATGCTAGACAACGTAACTTCGGAATGGATTATAGTAGGCTATTAGTGTTTGGGCTCATTTGAATCTGCTTGCGGTTCCGATTATGAATTTTATAAATGGTTGTATTGAAAAAGTAATTTTTCAACAAAAAACTTATCGTTGAATATAAACGGATGGTTATTGCATTCTGCAGAATTGTAAAAGCTATTGACAGTTCACAAGGATAGGGACAAATAAATAAAATCGTCTCGTCAAATCTAGGAGTTCGTAAATATATGATGAGACAACTGAGCGATGTAAGAACAGCTAAGACGGTTTAGCACGGATATTTCCATTCTATCATAGCGTATGGTAACCTTGCATGGGGAAATTCCTCCTAATCAAATATATTTTTGATACTGCAAAAAGAGCAATAGTGAAGTCCGTGGTTCAATCCTACTACTAATACTACTACGAATCCTACTACTAATACTACTACGAATCCTACTACTAATACTACTACGAATCCTACTACTAATACTACTACGAATCCTACTACTAATACTACTACGAATCCTACTACTAATACTACTACGAATCCTACTACTAATACTACTACGAATCCTACTACTAATACTACTACGAATCGAACATTTCCCAAAACTATTATATTTATGTGATATAACTACAAATTAACGATTTACTGATTATTTCCTTTACTTGTGCTGTGAGACCATGCTTCTTTCCAAATTTCATGATTCTAGGTCAACGGGTAATACCCTATAGGTTTTGGATTATGTGCGAGCAAAATATGCGGCAAAAATGACCGTATATTATGATTGCTTTGACTTAGAAGCTTGAATTTGAACACCTCCAAAGTACCGCGGCTTATGTATTTGATATTAATTTAAATTTAATACCTCCACGCGTTCCTGAGAATAATTGTATTGAGAGACAGACAGACGAACAACGAAGTGATCCTATAAGGGTCCGTTTTTTCTTTTGAGGTAAGGAACCCTTAAAATCAAGCAGTCACTTTATAAAATTGGTCGCATCAACAAATTGGACGCGAGAGCAATGTTTGAGAGGATAAAATAAGAAATACGTTCAACATAGTAGCATACATCTTTACAGCGAGATGGAACATCACACGTTACATCTCGATTTTCTGTTTATTGTCCCCGTAGGGCCGTAAACACCAGTACAGGGAAATCGACTGGGAAGTGCGCGGATATAAAATAGGAGTCCGACCTACCTATACTGAACCGCTCGCCAATTCACTATACATTCTGCCTCCTTGTTCCCTAGAATCGCAGAACATTTAAAAGTTCTTGAAAGTTACTTTGAGAACTGTCGATAA
This sequence comes from Philereme vetulata, assembly GCA_918857605.2. Classification (NCBI taxonomy): domain Eukaryota; kingdom Metazoa; phylum Arthropoda; class Insecta; order Lepidoptera; family Geometridae; genus Philereme; species Philereme vetulata. The sequence goes on along the minus strand of OU975474.1, from coordinate 7,159,429 downwards.
GCGTTTTACTGGTCAGGACGTTTAACTAGCTAGGCTAACATACTAGTGGTTGTACATCCCTAGTTAGTTTTATGTTTTCCTATTTTTTTATTAAATGCAAATGAAAATGCTACAAGACGTGAGGCGCCATAAAAAAAATAACCGGCCGCGAGGGCTCAAACTGCTTCAAAATATTCAGTGTGAATTTGTAGAAGCATTCCTCGTAGCGCACCCAAATGAAGCGCACCCAGATGAAGCGCACCAAAGTACTTAAACATACCGCACCCGTTTTGGTGCGCTTCATTAAGTAGGTATAAATGTTAAGTTTTTATTCTTCGATTGGCTGAAAGCCAATTATAAATTTCCACTTATAGATTACTAATTAGATGAATACAACCCCATCACTAGACCCTACGTTGTTATTGGTGCGCAACGAGGAATAAAAATTTATAAATATACCTACTGAATGAAGCGCACCAAAACGGGTGCGCTATGTGGAAGTACTTTGGTGCGTTTCATCTGGGTGCGCTATGAGGAATGCTTCAATTTGTAAACAGCCAACAAATTTTGAGAAATGTCTGTGTCCGTAATCCAAAACAATAAACTTTAAATATTTCAGTCCTTATTGAATGTTGAAGTTGAAAATCCATCTTCTCCTAATTTGTGGCGTCCTTAACCAGTGCGGTTCACCCCGTAATGTTACGGGTGTGGTGAGTATAGCCAATATCTTTAAAACTAGGTCCAATTATAGAAAATATTTTTGCAGGAACAATATCATAAACTTCGTAGCATAAGCATGCTTAATGCTTTAAGACAGCTACTTTTTAGCGTGATACCCTTACCTTCACCATACAATACGTTTGATTTCGTATCATGTTCTTCTAACAGCCGATAAACAGTTGTTCATTACTGAAAAACATCGGTTTTCGAAAAGTGCAAACATTGCTTTTGTAACAAATTGCAATGACTAACTTTCTGGATAGCTTTCAAATTCCGAAGTAAGCTTTCAAATTAATATAAGTACCTACCTACCTAGTCTATGTATATATTCTAAGTAATATATTCAACAAACATTTAAAAACGGCTTAGACTGCGATGTTTTGAATGGTTACATTATTTACCAAGGTAGGTAGGTAGGTGCTACACATACCTACCTTCACTAAATCCCCAGCAGTGATAGCAATGCAAGCTTCTGACGTCCGTGACGACACTATCTCGGGTCAGCAGAATACCAGCGTTATGTAGCTAGGTTCCAGCCTACCTACTTGGCACATGCTGAGCTGACGCCATTTTGGAATGACTCGACCTTGTAATTATGATGGAAGTTGCGTGAGATATTCCTGTATTTTTTTATTAATCTATAATCTTCAACTTTTGGCATTCTTATCCTTCTATGGCTTCATATCCTTTTACGAGTATTTACACCCATCACCTACTTCTTAAAGCCAGAAGTCAAGATTCAACATTACAACTTGGTCGCCATTTTCTTTTTTGTTTTTATTTTGTACGTGTCGTGTCAAATAAATGTTTTCATTTTCATTTTAATTTTTTTGAAGCAACAAACATCCAAACAACAGCCGTCGCATATATATATATATATATATATATATATATATATATATATATTGGTAATCATTTGTAATCATCACCACCCTCATCATATCAGGCAAAGGACGTCAACTGCTGATAATAGCAGGTCACTCTGCATGCTACGAGTACGAAGGGGGTTATGCTTGGTGTTTCCCTATGAAATTGAATCAGAAATGAGGAGATTCGTAGTCGAACCAAAGTCACCGACATACTACAAATGATTAGGAAGCTGAAGTGGCAGTGGGGCAAAGCACTTAGCTCGAAGAACTGACGGCCGTTGGGGCAGAAAGGTTCTTGATTGGAGACCACGCACTGGTAAGCGCAGCGTAGGACGGCCCCTCCACTAGAATAAATTAATTATTAAAAAAATGTTTATATTAATTTGTTTAAATTGACCTGTAAACTTATTTTACCAATAAATTGATTATTCCGATATAATATTTTTGGAGTTTTACCCGCCGCGTATTCTTCTCTGCTGCTCTATTTATTGTTTTGAATGTGGAGCAAATATGTATGTAAATGCGGAGTATCTCCAGGCAGGTACGAACTTCAAGTCACTTCCATAGGGATTGTAAACTAGTTTGCATGCATGAACAACTTTCTGTACACTACAGGAACTTGTATTATAAAAAAACTGAACAAGTGCGGGTCTGACTCGCGCATCGAGGGTTCAGTATTTTTTTTTTAAGTTGTATTCTACTAATAAACGATTTTCGTACTTTACTAGTGATGTGTGACCTTGCTTCTTGCCAAATTTTATGATTCCAGGTGAACGGGAAGTACCCTATTGTTTTTTATTTATTTGCGAGGTTCGATATATGCGGCACATTTTAGATTGCGTTGACTTAAGAAGCTTGATTTTTGTACAGTCCCAAGGGGGATATCTCTAGGCATTCCTGAGAAAAAGGGTCTTGACAAACAGACAGGCAACGAAGTGATCCTATATTAAGGCAAGGGTTCCCAAAGTGTGCGCCGCGGCGCCCTGGCGCGCCGTGGAGAGTAAACAGGGGCGTCGTCAGGCGCTCTTGTTTTCCATTCTTTTAAAACTTAACTTAGGCATTTGCGGTTATAAAATGAACAATCAAATATCAATGTGGAGCAAGAAATGAGAGTAGCGGTGTCAAACCAGGCTTTAAAAAAATGTGTGGAGATGACCAAGCTCTCCAGTCACATTGACTAAGTGCCATTGTATTTTATTTCCTATTTTTCTTAAATAATAAATATTTTCTTGTATTTACAACTTCATATTGTGGATGTTTTAATTTTAGTGCCTATCTACTTAATATCATCACTCTATTTCAACTAGCTAGGGCGCCGAGACAAAATACTAAACCTGTAAGTGCGCCGTACACTGAAAAAGTTTTGGAACCCTTGCTATAAGGGTTTCTTTTCTCATTTCGAAATACGGAATCCTCAAAACTGAGGCTTAGTGGGATTTTTTTTTCTGTATGTTTAATGAGGGGTTTTGTTACACAGTAACTATGTCACCCCCGTACAAAAATGATACATTTATAACAATAAATTAAATCTGACACCAGAATGAACATGTTTCGCTATTTAGATGCTAGTCAAACTATATCCGCAGGCAGTGCAGATACAGTTTGACCAGCCCCTGCTTAGTGGGATATTATAATAATTTAACAGAGGTATGTAGACTTGTCCAGCGCCTATACCACTCTGTTATCTTTACTTCGATGAATCTATTTAAGAATGAATAAGAAAGCTACTGCTCATATTTTTATTTTTTGAAACTCTTCTTAAAACTTCTAATTCTTAGACAAAACCATAAAAATGTATCTAGATTTAAACTAACCCAATAGGTACATGTATCAACAAGTAAAAAGCACCTTTTTCTGAACCGCTCCTAAGTCTCACTTATTTGTAACTTTTTTTTAGGAACTCCTTTCATTGCACTATAATTACAAGGAACACTTTTGTGGAAGTTTATCGGTACGAGTACCTTCCCAAAGAGTGTTGGCATAGTAATACTTGACTATAGAATTGTAACACTTGCTAACGAGCACTAAGGACCAACTTCGTTGATTTTCCTGCTAGCTTTTCGATTTCCAGAGGAGTTTTCTGGCTTATTAAATCTCTTGGTACATTTGTTCTAACTGTTATTCCAAGATTTTCAAAATCATCTCAAAAATTTCAAGCCTAGACGGGACTTGAACTTAAAAACTTGATTTTAAAAATCTTGGAATTTTCCGCATGTATTCGGATAACACTATAAATAAAAATACTATCTACCTGTTATTATCACAGAGATGGATGAGCCTAAGTAAAGCCTAAACAAAGGCTGTCTGTCAGAGATCGCTACCTAGCGATTAGGAGTTGCTGACGATTCGGACACAATTTATTAGGACACAGTGTCCCAACTGACACTTTTGATTTTAATTATACCGCCAATTGTGTACATTAACATAAGTAGTGCTTTTTTAAAAGTTGTGTTGTTTTATTATTATTTATGGCGTGCAAAAAAAAAGAATTTCTTTTCTATTCTTGAATCTGGCATTGATGTCAATATTTTATTTCTATTATATAGTGTGACCATTAGAGCTGTGCACTCCCTGAGGTATGCGCGCGGCGAGACGGGGGGGATGTGTCGGCCGCTCCGATCTATCAGTCTGCCGTCAACGCTCACGGCGGTAGGTAGCTTTTGTACCGGACGGTCTATGTCAGACGCACACGGGATAAATATTCAAAGATGGGTCGTTATAGATGCGTTATCTCGTGATATGAAATGGAAGATGAAGTTGAAACAGAATCTATGTCAGAATAACTTTCGTTAGAATATATAATTGTTTGTAAATATAAAAATGTTCAATAAAACAAGTCCTTTGGATTATAAGTTTAGTTCTTATTTATCACCTGCATATTTTAAATAAAATATTAGTATATTTAAGTTACATTTTAATCAACTAAGTAAGTATAACATATTACAGATAGATAGCCTCCGACCATCGTCCCGCCACAAGTCTTGCCATAGAAATGCAAACTGATATCGTAAGATATGTCCGACATGTTTTGATCTCATGTGAACTCATGCAGTTTTATCTTTGCCTCCCACCTCGCCGCGCATACCTCAGGGAGTGCACAGCACTAATGGTCACACTATAACACAAATGCGTTTACCGTATTACCAAATATAGCTTCAAATTACGCAGATAGTTTGGGCTCCCATAAGCTGTTAGTTACGCTGAGATGAGTCACAGAAACACCTGTGGTAAACATACGTTGTATTAATAGCATTAGTGATATGAGATACTGTGATCCTCAGTACATTGGAGCAAGATGTGTGGAGAGAGTTCTTACAAACATTGGCAGTGAGCCAGCCTCGAAACTTACCTTGGTTAGTTCGCCACACGTACCTTTATGGAGTTCCCGCCACGATGACTTTGAAACGAATTGTGTGAAAACAAATGGTAAAACAAGCATTTGAGCTGAAACTTTATTAAATTATTTTGGGTTTAGGGAAAAGAATTTCGCTTGAATGCTTTGGAGAGTTACTTGGTAACATTTGTATATAGATTTGCTAATTGAATAACTTTGGTGCAAAAACCTTGAGCGTGATGAAAAATATTATAACTAGTTATGTATTATTTTAACTTATAGGTTGTTATGCAAGAAACACCTTTATTACGGCCTCGGAATATCATGAAGGTAGATCGCGTAATATTATTATATTCTAATTTCAGTGTGAAAACTGTATATATAATTGGCCGAAGTAATTTCATTCCGCCCGAAGCACGGTCACTACCCACTCGCTCCCCAAAATATTTACCAAACATTTAGGCAATTAAGAAATTCCAACTTTCCTAACGCGATTCAAGAGATTGGCAAATTAATTTCAAAAATGGCTTCCAATTTTGAAATAACCGTAGATGAAATCAGCTCAAGGCTATTGATTCTTCACAGTATTCCTTCGGGAATTATGTTAAAGATAATGGAGTTTTGTGTCCAATTTCCGATAACAGAAGAGTATTAATTTATAACTAACTAGCTGACCGATCCGCAGCATCGCAAGCGTAGTTTTTCAATAAAAACATTACCATCCTTTGCGCAGATGGGTAAAAAGTACACTATGTTGTTACTCAAGGTGAACGTAGCTTTCCAATGGTGAATTTTTGAAATCAGATCAGTACTTTTTGAGTTTATTCATTACAAACAGTGTATGTTTGTACAAAAATACAAATCTTTCCTCTTTATAATATTAGTGTAGAAGTATAGATGAAAGTTAATTTTTGTAATGGTTGTTCCGGAAGGCGACTATTTATGTGGTTTATCAGGGATATTAAGAGCACCTGAAACTTTTATATTAATTTTAATACTTATTTATCTCTTCACAAACTTCTGTTTTGTGAAAAAAAGTATTGTAGACGCAGAATCAACTTCATGGAACATATTCCATAGTCACAATCTTTTACATGTCCCACATTCATGATTAGTTTTATTTCCTCAGAGCTTTTTCCTTTTTTGCAGCCAATAAAACACGCAATAACTTTTTATTTGCCCTCTGCACCAATATCTGCACATTCCATGCGAGTATGTAGGTTATCTTTGTGCTCGAATAAGACAGGCATGTGCCCGTATTAGGCGCATGCAATGAACTCGCGGGCGCGGACCGCAACCTGAGGACAGCCACTCTTGAGTCTAGGCGCCTTTATATTTGAGCCATCCACCATAAGATTTTATGGATCGTCCTTTCAAGTAAGTAGAATAATTCGCTCTGGTTTCGAGCTACGAATACGGCGTAACTAATGTTATTGAGTAGATTGCTATACTTGCTATTCCTTATATTGCGGTGTTCACAGCGAGAATAGTTTCAGCCTTAAACTGTTTGTTAGCCGAGACACACGCATTGATTTCACCTATTCTGTTTAGTTTCCATTTCTTCGAATAAACGAACATGTGCAGTGTTTTGCATAGAAAAAGTTCCGGTGTGCCGTCCGCTTTCTCTATCGCGATCGCTTCTTCAATACGTCAGGTACGTTATGGGATTGAAATGGTGCGAGCTGATTGCGCCCCCAGGCTTTGATGCTGCGTTAGTGCCGTTCGTCTATTCAAATGTTCGATTTGCTGCGAGTATCATACAGCGTTTGATTTGTTAGGTTCTAGAGTATTTTTGCTTATGCAGGTTCTGCTAAAATTGGTGTAAAGTTATATTTATGAATGGTAGTAATTACTTTTAGTTCAAATATAAACAGAAGATCACAAAAGTATCTCTGGTTTAGGAAATAGCAATGTTTTGCAAAGTGGAAGATAATAATAGAGTACCTATTGAAAGTTTAATTCACTCAAATCTCTAACTGATAGCATTTTTATTACAGCTCTGCCAAAACGAAAATAAAAATAACTTCAACTTAACTTGTAGATCATGGTAAAAAGTTTTGTTTTTAACCGTTCGATGATATCAAACTACATATAAAGTCCTTGGAACATTTCTTGTGCTGGATGCCAGAAAATATTCATGAAAAATATCATCAACCACAGCTAGGACCATAAGGATAAACACTAGCTACCAACCTACGTTAACCCTACATAAATTTGTTTACCTACCTATAGCTATGCTGTTTTCGTGGCTTAGTTTAACATTATTACTTGCTCATCCTCTTAAGTATTCTCAGATTTGATTAAGCAAAACTGTTTCAATTATTTAAAATTCAACATTCTTATCTTTGATTGAAATAAAAAAAAAAAAATTACACATCATAGAACAATTACAACAAAGAATATAAGATGAGAGAAAGGTACCTAATTGAAAAAAAAACATTTTTATTCGAGATTTAAGTTTGCAATTAACATCACCTGCAATGTAATGTTACGCCTAATTAGGGTCTTGAAGCAAACCACATCGAGGAAAATGAGAAAATGTGAACAAATATGCAACGGAAACTAAAATGGTAATACCTTTTAAAAGCGTCAGTCATGCAATTTAAATGACAGTTGGAATTAGCCATCAATTAGCTATATTAAATGTATGGTGTTGCCAGTCAGTGGCCTGCTTCAGCGAATAATGGAATGAATATTCAAACGCATTTGTATTTGAAAATAAAGCAAGTGTAGTGTAATTTGGGTTGCATTTTATTGACACGCGCCGGTCATCTAACATCGGATGCCAACGCGATTGGCCTCGTCATGTCATGTGCTGATGCCATGTGCTAGAGATTTATTCATTTGGGCGTGAGCTGGTGATGACAGAGGGTAATCTATCAAGTCAAGCGATTTTAAATGCCTACTGTTTATTGTGTTGGCTTGTTTGAAAAAAAAAGTTAAGAAAGTACTCATACTGATTAATTCAAAAGTTATTTTGCAGGCGATATTTGCCCCAACAAATGCCATTTACGCGAGGTCTAAACTCCGTAATGTTAAGACGAAGAATAATAAAGTATTCTATAAATTCTGATCCCGAGGTGGAGGTTAAAATTAAAGTTTTTATTGGTGTTATAGAGCATTGTCACACGAGCTCTAACCAAGTGCGGATTTGCTCTGTGGCGGGTCCATTATCTAAAAGAATAACAAAGTCATGGGGCTGGCATTAAGTACCGTATTATTTTTCTGGATTAAAATCGCAGCTGTTGTTTTGTTTTTAGCTTTTATTCTGCTAAATATTATTGTACTAGTGCACACAAAGGGTTTGCTTTTCTTGCCTTCATTGAATTGTATTCTGGATTTTCATTTATTTCTATTAGATTATAAATTGTTGCCTGTAAGGTTGAACGGAACATTTACAGTTGAATTTGTTTTTATTAGATATTTAATTACTACTTGTGTACATTTATATTATCTTATATATAACTTTCTATTCCAGCTAAGCATATACACATATTACTCTTTTGTTTATCTATATATATAATATGGTCTTCTTTTCAGCCTAGCAAGGTCGTAAAAGACCGGATAACACCAACAAAACGACCTTACTCATTTTAGCCCCAGGCTACGTTATAGCTTTGCTAATTTATTCAGCCCTTGTGGAAAACAAAAGCATATTCTTGTAAACAAACGAGTTTCGTGTACCTAAATGAGCGGGCTTCCGAGACGGCCCCACAGGAACTAATGGAGTATTAACTAGCCAGGCCACGAGACCCCGACCATAGATCCATATCGGAGTTAGACAAGGCCTAGGTGAGGCTATTGTACTCGTACATAACAATTGGGTACCTATACCTAAGAACTTTCATATTATGTCCTACCCATACTCGTATATGATCTGATGCTTGATCTCCTATTAAACAGTGTGAGGTATCTTATTGAATCGAAAATTATATCTATACTAATATTATAAAGAGGAAAGATTTGTTTGTTTGTATTGCCTTCGAAACTACTAGACCGATTTAAAAAATTCTTTCACTGTTGGGAAGCTACACTATCCCCGGGTGACATAGGCTACTTTTTACCCAACTGTGCAGAAGGAGGGTAATGTTTTTATTGAAAAACTACGTGTGCGAAGCTGCGGATTGGTCAGCTATAAAGTGTTATATTCAGACATAAAGTGAAAATGGGAGCCGTGGTGGAATGTACCCCGACGGAATGTACTCTTTTGGTTCGAATCCCGGCCGGGCACCAATAGATTTTCTACTCTATTAATTTATGTGCGCATGCGCCATCGGGTTAGTATTTTAATAAGCGGCGATATGAGAACAGAAAACATACCGCCTAACGGGTTGGAAGGTCATCGCGCGCAATACAGCAAAAGTCCTGGCGAGGATGGTATCACCACCGGTATTCGAATATTCATTGAAACTTTTGAATATCAATTTAATTAGTTTTTACTAATCTGATACCGAGAAAATCATCACAAAACCGGATGAGAATACTCCAAAAAGGCTTTATGGTGAACCTTTGTTATCAAAACCACAAAATGCATTTACTTAGTAAAAAAACATCGATTAGGTATTACTGTTTACTTTAGTATTTTGGCTAATCAAATGAAACAAAACAGTGTGTCTAATGATTACAAATAATTAGAACACTGATTATAAGGTTTATCAAGCAAATATACTCACTCGTTTTCACTATTGGTATTAGACTACGGCTACGCCGCTAGTTAAAATTGTTCGAACGCTATTAAAAATATTCGAATACAAAAATCTGTCAGATATTTAAATATTCGATTGCAAGCCCTAACTCTGTGTAGCTCTCGACATTTTAAACATCTAAAATAAACGTTATCATATCGTGTTATCAAATAACCCAAACACGACCTTTCTGTATTGTTAAACGCAATTCCCTTTTTGAATCCCTCACCAAGCAGAATATTGATCGATTCTACATAAAACTACTCCGTAACGTTTATAGTCACAGTACAGCAGCGATTGAAGTTTCTTCCGCTGGTCCTTTTTTATTAGAAATAAGTTAGAGTTTAACTTGGCCAACACTATAACAGCAATTTTGGAGGAAGTCTAAGACCTCGACACCGAGCTGGGCCGATAAGATGATTGTCGATCTGTTGAGCGATAAGACCGCCCATTATGTTTACTTTTATATGTTTATTTCTTTAAATCTGTTGTGTCTAGCTTGTAAGGTATAATAAAGAATTTTCATTCATTAATTCGTCTGCATGCTGAACGATCTGAACGAATTTTCACTCCAAATAAACTTGGGCAAATCGGCGTTATATGTATGTATTTATGTTTGTTTTTCCGAGGATAACTTTCGAAGCGTTGATCCGATCATCGATAAATTTTATACATAGGTAGGTAGTGAGATGATTCAGAATTACGACTAAAGCGCCGTTAGCTCCATCTACAGGAAAACTTATATAGTTCTTTGTACCTGCCCAATGCCAAACGTTGCAGTTCAGTACATTGACAAGAGATGTCGCGTTGCTTATTTCAAATAGTACTTTTATTTATAGTGTTATCCGAACACATGCGAAAAATTTCAAGATTTTTAAAATCATCTCAACCCGCGACCTTTCTCTTGATACGAGAAAGGTATTCTCGTATCATGAGAAAGGTCGCGGGGTTCAAGTCCCGTCTAGGCTTGGAATTTTTGAGATGATTTTAAAAATCTTGGAATTTTCCGCATGTGTTCGGATAACACTATAAATAAAAATACTATAGGTAGGTAGTGACGGCACAATTTCGGTGTGACTAAATGGGCTAAAAAATTTAGAGATTGAGGGGTTTTTGAGATATTGGGGTTCAAGAGGAATAAAAATAAAAATAAAAATGAGACTATTAGGTCAAATAGGACGTCAAATAGAAGGTCTTCATTAGTACATTTCAACCCTGTTTTTATTATTAGTTTAGTACTAGTAGTTTTTGAGTTATTAGCCGTAATAAAACCAAAACTTTGACATAACTCACAGGTTACACCAGTGACCCCACAATGCTGAAATTTGGTATTCGTGTAGCTTTAATGACACAAATATAGGCAAAAGTCTGAAATCCAAAAATACATGAACTCTCGTTATCTGTAATTTGAATGAAACTGTGGGTCAAGTAAGGTAGTTGTTATTACGTGGCACTATTTTGATACGAAAACGATTAATATTATTTTGGTTTGTATGGGAGACTCACGAAATCTCAGTTCGGGGCGAACAGTGATGAATGTCTCAAAGATTAAGCTCATGACCAACATCACACGACGACGTCTGCACATAAAGGGAATCGAGATTGAATAGTCCAGGAGTATGTGTATCTCGGCTAGGTTATCTGCTTACAGGTACGACAAGGTAAATCATTTGCTTGAAGCACTGAAAACACCTGGGGGATGGTCGATTGCCATGTGCATCTCCCCATCGTCACTTATGGAGCACAGACTCAGGTCTTTGCCTGTTTAACAATGTTCCAAACTCGAGGTAAGTCTGCGGACTATGGAGCGCAGTCTTTTAGGTGTCCGGCTACATACTACGTGCTCGCAAACAAAGGTTATCAATGTCAACAAAAAATCAGCTCAGCTTAAGTGGCGGCACGCCTGGCGCATGCCCCAAGATCCTGGACCAAGATAACTACTGAATGCGTCACCACCGCAACACGCCCAAGCAGCACATCATCACGGAAATAGCGCGATAACTATAACCACCGTTTTTGTGCTGCAGAAGAGGGTAGTTCGTGCAATTTATAATATGGCTCCAAGATAATCATTACGCCATACATAAGTTTGAAGAAATAAATATTATGACATTCCCTTGTCAATACATCTATGAAAATCAAAAATGTATGTCCAAAAATATTCATTTGTTCAAGAAAAACAGCGATAATCATAATTTTAATACTAGAAATAAAGATAAACTCGCTGTTACCACTTGAAGGCTTCGTAAAGTTAGTAAATCGTTTAAAGGGCAAGGTGTTCGCTTTTATAACAAACTCTCAAGTGATGTACAAAAATTGACAATTAACAAATTGAAAAACTTAATTACACAAAATCTTTATAAAAAAGCCTATTTTATCATTTCTGATTATTAAGATGATAGAGAAGCTTGGGATTGAAATTGCTCCAACTCGGTTAAAAATGTTAAAATTTAGACGTATACCATTTTATTTATACCATACATTTTATTCTAAAAGGATCACTAAAAAGAATAACCAGCCTTGCTTCTTGCCTTTCTTTCCTAGCTTGATCGCGAAGGAACAGGCAGTAAAACTGACGTTTCAAAGGGATCCTTATGATTTAAATGAATGAAAACATTTTGATTTTGGACTAGAATTTGGGTTTACCAGACTGACCCATTGCAGCAGGGGACAGAAAAAACTTCCATAAAAAGAGGAAGACCTTTGCTATGCAGTGGGTCAATTCAGGTTAAAAATAAAACGGAAAATGTATGAATAAACTTATCTTCCCATTTTTTCGAAAAGAGGCGAAGGATTCCACGATAAATGCGCGCAAAATGGCTCATTCCGGTACACTTAATACCAGTGATGAAATAACTTTTGAATTTGGAACACTATTTCATTAAAAAGATTTAACGCAATTCGCTTCGATAAAGTGCTGGCCGGTAATAAAATAAGCGCGCCTGCCGACGCGGCAGTGTATAATCAAATTTAAAAAAAAATACACGCGAACTTCTTATTCGTTATTTTATTACTTTTATCTAAATAATACAGACAATTTTAATTTGATTAACACAAATTGAACAATAAATGAGTGGTGAAAGTGAAATATTAAAACCAGAAAGTGTAAAATTAATCGGAAAAACTGTCATAAACAATTATCTATCAAACAAATCAAGAGAAAAATATATAAAACCCTATAACAATTTAATTATACGGAAAAAAGATAATGAAGCAGTGATTTTCAGAAACTGTATTCAAAACAGCGTGAAATGTCACCATTGACTCAACATGATCATCAACCAGAGTCTGAAGTTATGACGAATACCCAAGTGATAAATAATTTAACGACATTTTCTGTTCAACAAAGCAGCTACAATAAACTTTCAAAATTGCGATTAATAATATTAATTTGTAATTTGGATATGTAAATATAAATATTCGTCATTACTGAAAGCATCTATTATTTATTTTTCTCATAGAGGGTGATGAAAAGCAGAGTGTGCCAAACGGTACCAGAATTATTAAACATCGAGCGACGTACTTTGAATCCCTCGCTACGCTTAGGACTCTACTTTAGAATCTCTACAATCCTTGGCTTTGCTTTGGATTCAAACAACCCCTCTCGCCCTCAATACATTATTTTGGTCCCTTTGTTATAATCTACTGTTTAAACAGTATTAAAATTAGTTGAAGTAATATATAAAACGTATCACACTCGAACTTATTACAGTTGTTTGAAGTTAGACCAGCTAATTTACTTAATGTGTATGCGAGCAGTCACCACAAAGACCACAATATATGCACATGACAACAATTTAATTAGCTAATGTCACAAGAGGAGTAAATTACAAATATTTGCATTTATCTACTCGCGAACCTCAGTACCCGAGGGCGCTGAGAGGTTACATTCATTTTGCCGCCACAAGATAAATGAAACCACTGTTCGTCTGGTTCAAATAACAACAGCCTAGTGCATTGACTTTTGTGACTGGAAGCTGGCAATTTAGAGGGCAATTTACTATCGGGACACAAAATCAGTGTAGGTACATTAAGTACTCACGTGGTTTTGTGATCAAAAAACGGTGATAGCGTTTGTACATCCTGTGTGAGCGGAATGATATTGACCTGAAAGTGGGTAAAATTGAACATCATTTTGTAAAAATAAAGTGGTGAAACAATATAATGGAGAAATAAAACCGGCCAAGTGCGAGTCGGACTCGCGCACGAAGGGTTCTGTACCATACGTTATATCTATAAAAACGGAAAAAAAATTCATGTCTGTTGTATGGGAGGTCTATTTAAATATTTATTTTATTCAACAGCACAATTTTATTTATTTACCTTATTTGAGATTGGTGCCGATTAAGCTAGTCCTCTAAATTGTATGAGCGCCCATACAACTCAGAGGACTCTTCTCAGGAATCTTAATTGGCGTCAACTATGTATGTATGGGGAGACCCTTTAATTTTCCACGTTTTTTATTTTTTGGAATGTACCTTTATTTGTGCTGCTAAGACCTTGCTTTTTGCCAAATTTCGTGATTCTAGGTCAACGGGAACTACCATATAGGTTTTCGACCCAAAACATGACAGGAACATGAAAGGGGACTTCGGTTGACCTATAATTGTTAATTTTGGTTAAAAGCAAGGTCCTTACAGTACAAGTAAAGGAAAAAATCAGAAAAATAAAAAAAAGTTGAAAATGAAGGTAAATTTTGGTACTTACAAGTTTTTGCGTATATCTAAATGTCTTTTTATCGTGTTGACTCAAGACCTTTACGATTTTTATACACCTAATAGGGACTATAGACCTCAGTATCTGGTATTAATTTCAACTTGCTAGATCTACCCGTTCCTGGGAAAATCGGCGGTGACACACGGACAGACAGAGGAACAGACGGACAAGATATCTTATAAGAGTTCTTTTTTTAACTTTTGAGGTACGTAAGCCTAAAAACGATAAAACTTGTTACTCGTGTTTAAATTTATATTAATATACAAGATGTTCGTCTCAGTTAAAAACAGCAGATTATTACTAAGTTATGAAAATGAAAAACATAGAATTTCGAACATTTGATTATCATCATGCCTGAAATCGTCCTATCTGCTAACTTATAGTGAGTGACAGATCAACAGAGTACTGAAGCTATTTTGAGCCCGCACTGTATTTCGCAACAAACTAATTGACTTTAGCTCACAACTTTTACCGCGTCGAATTTAGATTAGAAGCGGGTGGAAGGTTTTTGGGCGATGCTGAAAAATGAAACGTTGTCAGCTGCATCGCAACTTTACAGCGTGGTAGTGTGATGTAGAGATAAATGTGGTTAAGAGATGCTTTCGGGATTCAAAAACTCGTTTAATGATAAAATTTAAATGTAAGCTCGTATGAGCAGTTCTCGAAGTTTTGAGATAAACTAGTACATCAATAAATAATAGAGATAGAATATATAATAGTTACATCAATAGAAAAAAAAACACCTAAATATTTTATCGCAATTTTCCCGACGTAGATCTTTTCTCCTACTTCAAACACAGTTTTTCCACAAAAAACTTCTGTTCTACAACTGTGCTCAAGCGTAAATCAACACTCAAGCTTAGATTTTTTGACAACTTACAACCAATAAGAAAACATTGGCCGAGTAGTGTGGTTGATTTATTTCAGACAAACATCATTGATTTATTTACATTTACATATTCTATAACCTACCTAAGCAAGAAAGCAGTTTCCTATAATATTTAGAAAGATCACATATTACTCTAAGTCAATTAGCGACTCTAAACTTTGTAAAACTGAATGTGTAAGACAGAGATTTTGTGTAATGATCTTGCTCTCAAAAATATAATATATGATGAAAGGAACTTGCAAGTGAAGTCATATTGTAAGAGTACGTTTCATTTGATTATTTAAAGTTACATTCGCAGTTGTTTTAACCAGAAAATTACATGATAATTAGTTTGTAAAAATGGGCACACTGCTAAAACTTTTTTAACACCTTGCCTATATCTTTCTTAGTATTTTATGTTGGATGAAAATATACGCACCTAGCCTATTAGTAGACATACATATATAGAGTTGCGTCACTAACTTTACAGATTCTAAAAAAGTCACAAAATGGACGCAGTTATTTCAGTATTCTTTCAAGAATTTTCTGCAACATGTTTCACGCGAACACAACAACTTGTTTAGAGAGTTGATACGAAGTTAGTTTCGTCTGTGAAGTTTACTTTGACTTCAGCTTGTAAACTCGGTAAAGATAGTACTCTGTTACCGAGCCCCTACAAATTGGACTCGGATAGCTTGCCTAATAAAGTACTTCTTTAACTAAACTAGGGAAAATAAAGTTCTACATGAACTTAAACATCCCGAAAATATTTTGTTTTTCAAGTAGTACTTAGAATTTGCAAATTCTAGTTATAATGTCTAGTGGTTGGAATGGTAGTTTTTTTAACTGACTGTGTTAATTATTATTACATAGAACTTTTTAAATTTTCGCGAACTATACTCATATTTTTAAGACAAAACGGGTCTTTTCGCGCACAGATTTATATCAAAATCATAATTTTGACTAACCTCGACGTTTCGGCCATGTTACATCGGCCAAGTACATCACGAGAGACAATCTATGCGGTATAAATCTGTGCGCGAAAAGACCCGTAGCCTTATTACCTAAGCCTAATTGCTGTCGTGTCGCTATCGCTAGTCAGGCCATCCCTTTCACACGTACAGTACGCACCTCACGTGTGAAAGGGATGGCCTGACTAGCGATAGCGACACGCTAGGTAATAAGGGGGCCGTTTTGTCTTAAAAAATATTATTAATTAGTTCTAATATCTAACTAAAAATGTACAAGTAAAATAATTGACACATCAAAAGTCCCTCGACACTGTTGTGGTATTCTGTGGCACCTCACTAGTTGGAACCACTCTAAATTGTTTCCAGCTACAATAAATGAACCATTCCTGCCGTTATCTAGAAGCGTGTACGAACTATAGCATCTAACGATGCGTCTATTTGCCTTAAACTGGACAATATATCAATTTTATTAGAACACAGTGAACATCCAATTGTCCGTTTTGCGGCACAAATGAAGTTATATTCCATTAGACTCCTCTAGACGTATCTACTCAGTCGCTTAATTGGCAGACACACGCGCGGCCAGCCTTTATGAGTCGAATATTAGACCCGGGGATAGCCCTCTGGGGGTTTCACGGCTAAGTAGATAATGAAAAGTACAATTGGGAGCAACGCAAAGGTAAATAGACCTTATTTTACTTCATATAAATATGGTTGCTTATGTTGTAAATACTTAGTTACATTTAATAATATAATTAGTAGCCTTGATCACACTGCCGCTCTTTCCTTTCAATTCGTTTAGTTAAATTAAATAAATAAATAAATATTGCTGGACATTTCACACAGCACTATCTAGCCCCAAACTAAGCCGAGCTTGTACTATGGGAACCAGATAACTGATAGAATACTTATATACTTTTTTTTTGTAAATACATACTTATGATATATAGAAAAACAATCAGACCCGAAACAAATATTTGTAAATCATGCAAACATTTGTTCCGCGGCGGGAATCGAACCCGCTACCTCCTGCGTCTCAGGCGGCTGTTCGCCCACTGCGCCACGGAGGTCTTCACGGAGTTCTGTTCAGTGATGTCAGCCAGTCTCTCATGTGTGTTTCTCTTTTTATTTATTTAGAGAAACCAACGGCAATACAAATTGTTTGGTTAAATAGCTTAGAACTAAACGTAAGGCTAATAACAGGTTTCTACGTTTGAACATTGTAGAGAAAGATGTCGGGAACAATAACAAAACAAAAACAGCCTAGTTAGCCTATTTAAGAGTTACCATCAAATTTGTATTAGTAGGTTGTACACTGCACCTATAATAAAAGGAATCTAATGTGAAATTATTGTGTTCTATGTTGCATGAATAATGAAAATAACACAAAAAGAAAGCAACTGAAATGTGAATACCTACTTGTTTATTCTTTCGAGTTGGTTTTGTACATAAATAAGGCTATTCACTCATGACTACTAAGTGATAATCATACGTACAGCTGTCACTCAGGTATGTATAAATTGAACAAGTTATTATAGGTACATTCACATGTTCCCTCGCTGTGTGACATCCCGGTCCTCTAAGTCCCTTCTCCTCAAAACACCTCAACACACTTCAAGCCGCTATGGTGGCTCCTTTACCGTTTATGCGGTGAAAATTTGGAATGCCCTGCCCCATGAAGTTCGCGCTAGTCCGTCGTTTAACATTTTCAAACGGAAAGTTAAAGAGCACTATCTTTCTCTGTAATTTTATTTTATTGTAGATATATATTTATTATTGTAGGTATATATTTATTTTTGTATATATTAGTCTATTTATTTATTTATTATATTCATTCATTTTATTACTTACTTTTGGTATATTTAGTTTTATTTGTTTAAGATATATGTACATATTTATGATTCTTGTACACGCACCTACCTTTAAAATCATCTCTCTCTCTAGCCTCAAAGGTTTGCTGGAAGAAAACTCTTTTTAGGGTTAAGCTCGCCTTTGTACATGTCCTCTATTTCTGTACTTTATTATGTATTTTCTTGTGTACAATAAAGAATAAACATGGTCTAATGGTCAAACTTTGTCGGAAGATTTGTAAGAAATTAAATAGGGTAATAATTGAGTATAAGTATTATAGATTTTACAAATGTGTGTTGTGTAATATATATATATTTCTGTGAGTAAATAAAAAACATTAATTCGATAAATAAAGACTGAGCAAATGAAAAAGAAAAATTTCGTCTCTAAAAATTTAAATATGTACCAAAAACACGTTTCAATTAACCCAAGGTAGGTTGGTGTTTAAGTGTCGAAAATTCAAAATAAACGCAAATCAATTACATAGCTTATATAAAAAACATTTTAAAAATAGGCATATCCTCCCCTCCACCGCACTAGCAAGCTCCCATCCACCACCACGCCATCATTCACCACGTAATGCTTTAATAATCCTACCTCTATAGGTAGGCTTTGAACAATCGAATATATCAACATCTTTAAATTTCTTCTTTTGGGTTGCAACAATACGAACAAAAACAGAATTTTGTAACTAATGTTTTTTATTTTATTTATTTCACAAAATCCACAGCCCTTATTATGTAAGATACAAACTTATACTAAGCGTAGTATACGGCCAAAAACGGATTTACTTTATATAAAAAATAATTTATAAATAGTCAGTCTAAATTAAACTAAAAATACGAACAAAACAAATTACGTGTAAGAACACAAAAAGGTTGATAACATACATTGAATACATATATATAAGTAGTTACATCATAAATTCATAAATATATATATATATATATATATATACCATAATAACCAGTATTTTGTTGCGTTGTTATCATGCATATGTGTCATCCTCCATTATTATTTTAAAAGTTTCACTTTTAAAAGTGTTGGACTAGTCTGCCGTGCAGCCGTCTAACGTCTGGAACCTGCTCTGAGGTAGCAAGGGCAGGTACACATTTCTTTCTAGAAAGAATCTAGATAGATGAAAGTACCTGAATCAATTCAATGCATTTTATTTGATAAATCACGATTAAAAGTCATTGAACTTGACAAGAAAAATCAGGTCAAACACCGTTAAACAATAGGTACTTACTTCCCTACCAATGGTTTTATTGTATGTTAATCGTGTTTAATTTAATGAATTTTAATTATCGACTATATTTTTATTAGGAACTTATTTTTATTCTGAACAGAATAAATTAAACTACATAGACGATTGTTGATCGAGCGAAGCGAGATCTCTAAATCAACTTGGGCAAATCGGCGTTGTATGTATGTATGTTTGTTTGTCCGAGGATAACTTTCGAAGCGTTCACCCGATCATCGTAAAATTTAATACATATGTAGGTAGTGATGGCAAAATTTTGGTGTGACTAAATAAGCTAAAAATATTGGGGGGTTGTTGAGGGACGTCAAATGAAAGGTATTCATTAGTACATTTAGACTCCGTTTTTATTTTTCGTAAATTATTTATAGATTTGGAGTTATTAGCCACAATAAAAACTAAACTTTGACAAAATTTACAGGGTACACGAGTGACCCCACAGTGCTGTAATTTGGTATGCGTGTAGCTTAAGTGACACAAATATAGGCGTAAGTCTAAAAAGTCTGTCCAGAATAACTGCAATTTGTACCAAAAAAAAATGTGTCCACAATACATGAACCCCGTTACTTGTAATTTGAAAGAGACTGTAGGTCAAGTAAGTTGGTTAATTATTTCGTGGCACTATTTTGATAGTCAAAGATTACATATAACATTTTTTTGTTTTAATCGGAGACTCGCGAGATCTCAGTTCGGGGCGAACTACTAGTAATACTAGATTGTAATTATTAGGTCGGGGAAAAAGTTTCTTCGCATTTTTTAAGAAAATTCAAAACCTTTTTTAATATAGTTTATTTACATTTAACTAAAGTATGTAGGTACCATTTTGTTCGATAACTTTTTGCCATCTTGTAGGTAGGGACATGATCCCATTGCTATAGAAATTTTGGGGCTTCTGATCAAAATACCGCGACAAGTAGTTTTGGCAGTCCTCTCGTGATGTTAACCTGACACTGCCTAAAGAATTGTGAAGAGACCGAAATAGGTGGAAATCTGAAGGTGCAAGGTCAGGACTATACGGCGGATGCATTAACACCTCCCAGCCAAACTCTCTTAATTTTTGCTGAGTGGCTAAAGATGTGTGAGGTCTAGCGTTATCATTATGAAAAACCCACACCTCTTCTGTTGATTAATTCCGGCCGCTTTCTCTCAACTTCTTGCTTTGTTCTCATCAGTTGTTCGCAGTAGAGTTCAGAATCGAAGGTCCTGCCTGGCGGTAACAGCTCATAATGAATAATGCCCTTCCAATCCCACCACACACACAGCATCACCTTGTTGCGAGTTAACTCGAGTTTCGCCACAGTGTGTGAAGCCTGACCGGCCTTTGACCACGACCTTTTTCTCACGTTCTTGTCGTACGTGATCCACTTTTCATCACCAGTTATCAGCTTCTTCAAAAATGTTTCGGTTTCATTACGTCGTAATAAAGAATCACAAATGAGTACACGGTTCATTAGTTTTCTTGCGCCAAAACTGTTTTGTGGTCAATTCCCAGTGCTTCAGCTACGTCGTAACTACTGATATGTCGATCTAGCTCCACTTTTTAAAAAATGGCATCAATTTTATCCGTAATAAGGGCGATTTCTACTCCAATGTCATTCTCTGTGCACGTACCCACCACTATAATTAAATATCTCTATCTTCAAAGGTTTGCTGGAAGAAAACTCTTATTAGGGTTAAGCTCGTCTTTGTACATGTCCATTTTGTAAGCTATTTTTATCTGTAAATCTATTTGTGTAGAATAAAGAATAAATAATAAAGGACGAGAGCGACGCGCAACTTTTACATCAACATTTCCGGATTGAAAACGCTTAAACCAAATTTGGGCTACTCTTACAGACACTGCACTAGGTCCATAAACATCGCATTTTTTTTCGTGGCTCTCGTTGCAATTTTACCTTTTTTGTAGTAAAATTTTAAAATGTATCGAATTTCTTCATTAGATTCTTCATTATTCACTCATCTTTACAGTACGAAAAATATAATAAAAATCACTCATTTTCCTATGTTGAATTTGGAATTATCTTCTTTAAAATTTAAACTTTGAATGATACCAAAACCAGCCAGATACAAGTAGTATAGCCAAAGAGATTTTATTACAAGTTCATACATACTATAATGCGAAAAGACTTTTCCCCAACCTCATATTTTGCTTTACGCGTATGTATTGTAGGAAACATTTTCTTTCGTAAGTATTTTTTGTACAATTATTCCCTAGCGTCGTGTTTTTGTTTTCTCTGGCTTACCTTGTCTGTTTGCTGCGGGTCAAGCAGTCACGGAGGCTTTGTTCAGCGTTATTCTGCGGTTCGATGCTTACATTAATGCCACCGCAAACCCGGCTAGACTAATGAGGGATTTAATGGTAACTAATATCATAATATACGCTTTGCAAGTGATTGTTCAAGATTGGTCATAATGACGATCATTTTCGTTTGTAAGACTTTTACAGAAGGAGTAACGTATAGATAATATTTTTCTCTATCTGTTTCTGAGGCCTATAAATCTACAAATACAAATATTTTTATTTTCCAAATCAGAATTAACATGTAGGTACATAATGAGCTCCGCACTAGGTGTAACACCTGTATATGTGTGTTAATCTAATAATTAAAGATGATTTGTTCAGCGTCTGCTGGTGACAAGTTTCAGCATAAGCTGGGTAAAGGATGCAACCTTTGCCTGGGACAGGATTTTAAGATGGTGTAGGTTTGCCCAATACCTACTGACACCATCGTCTCAGCGTAGTCACGTAGTTTTCTGACGATGTTTTCCTTAATTGTTTTGAGCGTTTGTTACTGCGCAAATACATTTTCAAATATCCAGTAGTGCACAGCTGGGATTCGAATCCAAAATCTCGGGATCAAATTTCAGGGTACATCGTACTAGGAGCACACCAGCACGGCTTTCTGATTACACGTCTCGCGTAAATAAAGAATACAATGCTTCTAATCTCTGAAGTAGCATTACAAGCACATTGCAAAAGAGGGATAGTTCTCCAAATGGTTATCGAAAATAAATGAATGATCCGGATAGTCTCTATAATACACGAGTAAGGGCTTTTTAATTTTTTTCCCCTAAGGCTCTGTTCACAATGATAAACAACAAAACATCTCTTAACGTCTGTTTCAAAACGAATAGCGCTCTGACCCATGTTACATATCAGTTAGGACCCTTTCACCGAGAAGCTTACTCTGGCTGTACAATAGATACAATTACGATTCAAATGACGCTGCTATTTTCTTTTAACCAACTTCAAAAAAGGAGGAGGTTCTCAATTAGACTGTAATTTTTTTACGTTTGTTTCCTCAGAACTTTCGACTGGTCAACCGATTTAGATAATTCTTTTTTGATTTGAAAAAAAAATTTGTTTCATTCCCTTTGGTTCAGTTCTGACAGTGACATCCGTGAGAAAACTATTTAAGATTCTGCTACAACATTTACTGTGTTATATCGGTGTGTTTTTACGGTGTTTTATCATGGAGTTTATTCAAGAACTCGGCCTAAAAATGGATCATCATCATCATATCTTACAAAACGTTAACTAAGTTTACATTAACTCTCTCTTACATTAATCAAGATAATTTTAATTAGGTACTATAAGATCAGCCTCGTTTGTCCAATGGAAGACGTCAAAAACCGAGATACAGAAAAGGTTTCTAGTACGGTTTTTGACGCACCATTATACTGATAGTACTTACTTAGGTTATTATATACATTAGGTGACTTATTTATTGATGAATCCTACTAATATTATAAACGTGAAAGTTTGTATGTATGGATGTTTGTTACTCTTTCACGCCGAAACAGCTGAACCGATTGCGATGAAATTTGATATGTACGTAGATCATAACCTGGATTAACACAAAGGCTACTTTTTATTGGCAAACCACGCGTGCGAAGCCGCGGATTGGTCAGCTAGTATTAAATAAATTCGTTATAGATTCTTACCCCAGTGCCTTGTAACTGTGATTGTAACAAACTGGCTACTTGTATGTATATATATATATATATATATATATACTTATATACCTTTGTAGTTACTCTTATTTAAACCAATAAATCATTTTTCATTTTCATCATTATCATATCATCCACAGGACGTCCACTACTGAACATAGGCCTCTCCCAAAGATTTCTATAACGTCGATCTTGTGTGGCCTGCACGTCAGGTCGTCTTTTTATCTAGTGGTGGCCGTGTTACGCTGAGCATTCCAGTGCGTGGTCTCCACTTGAGAGGCATTCTGCCCCAACGGCCGTCAGTTCTTCGAGCTAAGTGCCCCGCCCCCTGCTACATCAGCTTACTAATCCTCTAGGTTATGTCAGTGACTTTAGTTTGTTTAAGAATCTCCTTATGTATAATTGGATCTCGTAGAACACAGGCAGGTACCAAGCATTATATATTCTATTTTATTTTATTTAATACTATTAGAACTAGTGGTTCGCCCCGATTTGAGATCTCGCGAATTTCCCAAAAAACAAAATATATGTTATTCTTAGGGCGACTTCCACAACGATTTAGTGGCTAAATATGATTTAAGAAGTTGTCAAATCATACAAATACGTCAAATTTAAACATGTTTAGTCGCTAAATACGTTTAGTGATCTTTGTGCATGCCGGCCTTAATCTTTGACTAATAAATTAGTGCCACGATATGGAAACTAACATACTTGACCCACAGTTTCATTAAAATTAGAGGTAACGGGGGTTCATGTAGTTTGGATTTTTAGGGGTAGAAATTGCAGTTATTCTAGTTTTTAGACTTTTGCCTATATTTGTGTCACTAAAGCTACACGAATACCACATTTCAGCATTGTGGGGTTACTGGTTGTGAATTTTGTCAAAGTTTTGTTTTTATTATGGATAATAACTCAAAAACTACAAAAATTATACCAAAAATAAAAACGAGGTTGAAATGTACTAATAAAGAGTTTTTATTTGACATCCCACTTGAACTAATAGTCTCATTTTAATTTTTCTACCCCTCTTGAAATCCAATATCTCAATAACCCCAACATGTTTAGCTCATTTAATCACACCAAAATTGTGTCGTCACTACCTATGTATCAAATTTCACGATGATCGGATCAACGCTACAAAAGTTATCCTCGGACAAACAAACATACATACATACAACGCCAATTTGCCCAAGTTGATTTAGAGATCTCGCTTCGTTCGATCAATAAACTAAAGTAAGTTGGTATATTTTAACTCGACTCGTATATGGAAGACTGGACTAGACACGCGCATGATAGAGTGGAGTGAAAGGAAGGAAGGGAGGCCTTTGCCCTGCAGTGGGACAGTACAGGCACCAAATAAGTTGGTATAAGCTGGTGGGCAATCCTGGTGTCGAAGTTTTTAGAAAGCCTCCGATATGGCTTCACGCCAGGGCCGACAGCTTAACGTGCCCTCCTAAGTTCTGGAGCGCTCAGTGGACTCCTTTTAAGTAGTGACCGCGTCTAGAACTTACTAGTATAATATCATTGTTAATATCTAAATATTTTAGTATACCCTAGCAATGTGAAAACAAAGCGTCCAGTAGTCTGTCCCATAGCCACGGTAATTAATCACATTTATACGCAGAACGTGATTAAATCTGAAAACATGGTTGCTAATGGACGGAAAAATGGATACCTACCATTAGTCCAAATAGCGAGTGGAATGGAGCGAGTCCAAATAAGTGAGTTGTTTTTCCAATATTACGGAACACTAAAATAAATTTATAATTTTTTTTCTGAATTTCATATTATTATTTATTCTATAAGTAAAATGTAAAGTGGTCCAGTGTTGAAGTGGTTACATTTGGAGAAAAGTACCCACTATTTCTGCCACAAAAAATATTTTATAGCAAAAATCCAGCAAGCAATTTAGCCCAAAAGTGACAGCAAAGATAAAATCTGAACTGAAACCGTAGAATATATAAAACTCATATGATAATTTATGTGTCAAGTCATATTACGTGTGTGTATTTTTGTGGGACAGCTGTCTCTAATTACTTCGTTTGTGACTTTTTTGTTAGTATACTTTTTGTTATACTCAGTTAGGCTCTACTGTTTATTGTTGAAGAAAGTTTGTTGGCCACGTACGGGTTGTACGGGTCTAATGTAGTTAGGTTTGTTAATTTTATTGCTCCGAGATAATTAGATAACTAGGTATTAGTAAATAATGTTGCAACAAAGACTTGATATATTTGCAAGCTCACATAATTAAAAACAATAAAATAAATAGTGCTGGATATTTAAGAGCGCTATCTAGCCACAAACTAAGCAAAGCTTGTAAAATGCGAACCAGATTATTCATCTAATACTTATATCGTTTTTTGTAACTACATACTTAAAGAAAAATACCCAAACCCGGAAATATATGTAGATATAACCCGCAATCTCCTGGTTCTAAGCCGACTGTTCGTCCATTACGCCACGTGAACTAAATTTTCATGTATACGACTTGATGATTATACTTCGGAGTACGTAAAGCTTGCAAGGTGGTAGGAAAGAGACCACGAGGATGAAGCCCCATGCGCTGGAGCGACCAGATTCGCTCAGCACTTCACACGTTCGGCTGAGGAGAGATCCCGATGGAGACAGCACCAGAACCAAGATCCTGCAACATAAAAGTCACGGCCCTCGCTAAGATAATATCGGCGCAAGGAGGAGAAAGTTGACTCTTAGAGTGAGTCATTACAAAATCTTTGTTTTAAAGAAAGAAAAAATATATACATTTATTTGACACACACACAGGACAGGCCATTCAGAACAGAACAAATACAAAAACATACCTACTTACCTAAAGAATATAATAGTAAAAAGAAAAATTATTTAAGTACAGAATTAAAGAAAAAACGCAAGATAAAAATTTAGTTCTAAGTATACATAGGTAGGTACAGATAATATGGTCTTCCGTGCTGTGTGGGCCAAACAGGTCCCATCTCAGCGTATTGCTGCCTACCTGCCTACCGGAAGATAAGCGGCGCTGGTTTTCAGATGGGACTCGTTTTACGTTTTTTTTAAGTTCAATGTGGTTTTGGTTAAAGGTAAGTCCTATAAGGCACGCAGTACAAAGTTTAATAAACCGCGAATTTATAGGCGAGCTTTTCTTGATTTTTTTCTGAAACACAATTTGTTACATTTTAACCTTATTCATTGATAACTTTTCAAGGTTAGAATCACCCCCTTCAGATTAACATAGATTATTCCGTAATACCATGTAGAGATTGTATCTAAGTCGTTCTCTTCCGGCTTAGGTTAGGCTACTTCTTATTGAAGTTTGTCCTGATGTATGACATACTTAGATACTACTTTTATTTTCTATTAATGCAAATATGAATGTTCATCGAAATCGCCAAACTAGAAGCCGTTAATTTCGAGAACAGTTGTTAAAAAGTCTGCTCATAAAAAGGATCAAGCCTGGGCTATCGTCGGCAGGATTTACGATCTCGTAGAGGACGTAGCGACTAGGCCACAGCTTTATGAGAGACTGCTGGGTTACTACAGTACATATGACAGAGGTAAGAGCGGACGGTCGGACAAACGGACAAAGTAGCACCATAAGGATACCTTTTTAACATTTTGGTTTGGTACCCTAAAAAGGTTAACGGTCTGGTATTCATCAAGATTTTGGGTGTCAGGATTGCTTGAAATTGTATGTAGATATCCATGTGTTTTAATGTTGATGTTATTTAAGTCGATATATAAATACTAACTTTAAACTTGCGGAGAAACTTGCAAACAAATGTAAATATGTGATACATGATTTTGCATCACATCAAGAAGTTTTTATAAAGAGGTAACAAACTAAGTCACCATCATACTTAACTCAGCGATAAGTTGGCAGTGGAAATAGTGACGTAGTGCAAGTTTTTTTACATTGCAAAAAAAATATTAAGAATTACAAGATAAATTAGATGTTCTTAGCTTAATGCTACGCAGTTCTATCGCATATTGCATAGCATCGACAAGGCTACTCGTACGTCAATAGGCTACGTACATTTATTGCTTACAGTGTATGTATTAGATATAAAGTTTTGTAGAGTCTAGTTCCAGCTGTTATGATATAAAGCTGGGCTAAGGACGTAGCAACCAAGGGCTGGACCAAAATACTTTTGGAGGTTTATCGCGTGTGAAATCGACCCTCCGCTATGGTTCGCCAGCGGATTATGTAAGGCTAAGGAGCTGCCTTTTATATTTCAGATTTTGGGCATGCAATAAAGCGGATGTTTTCTGTAATTTTTTCCCTTGTTCATATTTCCGATTTATTGAATATAATATAATAGAGTAGAGTGTTTTATTTGCTACAACAAGAACACATACTGGATATAGATGCTGTGATGGGCAAACTGTCACAGGAATGCTAACAACAACTAACTATTAAAAAAGTTGGCATGTATCAAGCGTGATATTGGATTTATGGACTACTCCTTTGTAGGATATTACGACCGAACCGCTTACTGAATAAGATATCCGAAGATAATGGCGTTTAATAAAATCATAAATCTATTTCTTTTGGTTTAAATGACTTAATACTTATTTTAGTGTAAAAATAAGCCAAGAATAAACAGTTCAAGCACTTATCGCGTATTTCAACCATTCTTTGTAGTCATTTCTCATTCTTACGGTTTCATGACTGAAACCGTAAGATACTGTCAAGTATCTGTGTACTCGCGATAAGAAATGTTATGGGCTTCGTTCACGGCCCTCTAGGGATCACGTGATGCGAGCACTCGAATGCCTTTTAATCTGAACTCTATTACATACAATACTTACTGTTATTTACATTACGGCGGAACACGTAAGACTTCGAGTTTTGTTCGTGATTTTTCCATGGCTGAACTTTACCCAAACGGTAATGTTCAGTCACGAAAACGCACGGGATTACACTTCTCTGGTTTAGGTAAAGCATAAGCCAAGAGGTATATTCATGATCGGGAACCAAAATAAAATGTAGGTTTATACAAAAGTGAAGATACGTACTGAGATTAACTATCACGACGCAAACACTTTGCAACAAGGGGATTCCATGTTGATAAGAGTCTATAGCCATTCACGATTAAAATTCAGGATTTCTTTAATCTAACTTCTACCTAATAATGGTTAATATGATGATATTTTTTTCGAATGGACTAATCTTGCTTTTGGCCTCTGAGGCCGTTGCAGCTTAACCGAACTTTTGGCGAGCGCAGATAGCGCTCAACCCTGTAAGTTTTTGATGAGGTAACTAGCGCAAGGGTACTTAGGTACGAACCTCGGCTTGGGCCAGGATGGGGATAGGAGAGAAACGTCTGAGTGCGTGCTTGTACCTCGTATAGGCGGCGACTAAAGGGACTCGTCGACCTCGCCGGCGAGGTCGGTGTATCTGTGAAGTGCTTGCTCTGTCTAATGTAGATGACTCAGAAATCATTTCCGCGTTAGCGGAGGTGATTTCATCATCCGGGTCTCCGAGAACGTGTCTCGGGCGACGGAGGGTTTGAGAACTTTATGATCGTGAAGTTCAATCTAGTTATTAGGTCCCTAGTCCACCAGGTGCTCCGCTATCGTTGACTTGTTAACCTCGTAGGTTTTGACCGTTCGGCTATTGTTTGTCCGGTCTATCTTGTAAACAGCAGGGATCTACAATCTTCAAGAAGCTAGTTTGACTTTCATTCTCCTTGTCTGTAATATAAGTAATATGTGTTAAAAACAGTTTTTAGAATATCGCGGTACAAGTTAAGTTATATAATTTTTACCATGATAGGCACAAAGCAATGTCATGTATGACAAGTCTGTGAGGTAATACAATTGTTATAGGCAGTGGTCACCGCTTAACAATAGGTAGACAATTATGCCATCTGGTCTTACATAAACCAAAATAATAAATAACCTAATTATAATTTCAACAGTATCATCATCTAACGCCTTTCTCATGTCCCAAATTCAAGCCAATATTTGGGTATCGCTCACATCAAAGGGAAATAAAGTGGATTTTCAGGATAAATACATTTTCGAGGAAATTAAAAATGTTTACTTACTTTGAAATGCACGAACTTGGACTTATCCGGAGTAAGCGTAAAATACAAGAGATTGTCGATAAATAGAATTACCGTTCACCTTTCGTAGTCCGACCATGTCAAGTCAGCGAAAGGGTGGGAAAAAGTATTGTTATTATAAATCTATTATTATTTATTAATTTAGTTTTCTTAAAAAACCATTGAAATAAAAATTCAAAAATAGTAACTCATAATCATTTATTTGCAAGAATGTTGGTACAATAGGATAACAATGTTTAAAAGCTCTTTAACATTCTGCCTTGTCAAGGCGTGCAAAATTTCCAATGTAAAATTAATAATAAGTCAAAATGTCAAATATAAAATGAGGGAAAATGCTTTTAATAACAATAAATATTTACATGACTAAAATATAGAAAAAACAGTTGAATCATCTAAAGATCATTGCAAACGATCTATAGATAGCTCGACTGCTCCAGACCGGAAGTATCCCCAAGACACTGGCTGCATTGCCCCGCTGAATTGTAATACTTATGCGTTGACCCAGATAAGCGCCAGCTCTCGGATCACACGTCGCTTCGACCTGACGACCAGAAAGAATTTTGATAACGCGATGAGCCCCGGTACCCCATGGACCCAGGGTCTCGACCCCAAATGGCTCAAACACGTAAGCTCTGTCGAGACTTCTATATTTGCGCCGCTTGAGATCTTCGGCTGAAATTGCCGCCGCACCGGCCCCAACTGCTGTACCAGACAGATGAGATGGCGCAAGGGTATCGACTCACGTGGCGGGGCGCCACGTGCAACACCAAAGGCCTGTCCTTCTCCCAAGGTATAAGAGTCGTCACTAGGGAATGCAATCCCGATCCCGCGGGATCCCGAACTCGTGTAATTTTTCGGAATCAATCCCGACGCATCATATGACGAGATCCCGTTCGAGATTGACGGGATTGGGCGGCAGTGGTCAGCGATGCTACACACGTCCACTCGGGGCGCAAGCGGCGCGCTGACTAACGGCCGCGAGCGGCAGGAACGCCAAACAGCGTTAGAAAACTATTCCGACTATTTCCGAATATTAGCGACAGGTGACGATAATTATTTAGTTGGTAAGATTAAAGAATACAGATTTTTATTTTCTTTCGAGTAATATGTTATTTTAGTTAACCTCACTATCACAAACAAGCAGTTATTAGCTTTTTCAGTCATCCGTATTTAACATTTTTTTTATACTAGACGGGATCCCGAAAATTCCGGGATCCCGCGGTATTGATATTTCTAATACCGCGGGATCTCGAATTGGCAATCTCGAGTCGGGATTGCATTCCCTAGTCGTCACGGCGCGTCAGACCTCTTACCATCGTTACGTATCAGACTGTTCGGTTCGAGAACGGCTGGAACGTTGACGCTGCATAAAGCCCGGCGGATGATATCATTAAGGCTAGCGTGACGGGAAATCCTACCGGCGGCCCTGGAACACGTAAATCCATGGTGACCAAGCTGTTCGACTGCCAAACTGCACTGGTGCGCGGTGCTGCGCCCCTCATCAGTATGAGAGGCGCACCCAACCGTAAACAAGTTGCAATTTGTAAAGTTATAGGATCCATTAAAGTACTAGTATTGTGAGAAGGAATATAATATTATTCTTAAAGTAGCAAAATAAATGATCAATGATAAACCAGCAAAACAAGTATAATAAATAATAAGAAATGTCATTATCGTATCTTTATCATATTAAGAAATGTAATGTCAGTATTATGCAGTACATATATTTGATCATTATTCATCGTTCATCGTTTGTACATTTAGTTTTAATCTGCTTTTCTGTATTTTATTCTGTTAAGTTTCCGCGTCTGTTACTATTCTGTTAAGTTTCCGCGTCTGTTACTATTCTGTTAAGTTTCCGCGTCTGTTACTATTCTGTTAAGTTTCCGCGTCTGTTACTATTCTGTTAAGTTTCCGCGTCTGTTACTATTCTGTTAAGTTTCCGCGTCTGTTACTATTCTGTTAAGTTTCCGCGTCTGTTACTATTCTGTTAAGTTTCCGCGTCTGTTACTATTCTGTTAAGTTTCCGCGTCTGTTACTATTCTGTTAAGTTTCCGCGTCTGTTACTATTCTTAATATGATTTCATTTTGTTTATTTACTACTACTACTACTATCCTGGCGCATCAACCCCGAAGCGGGTCTTGGTCTCCGACACTAAAAGACGCCACTGGTCCCTATTCTGCGCCACTTCTTGCCAGTCTGACACTTGAAGAGCGCGAAGGTCTTTCTCCACCCCATCCTTCCAGCGATATCTGGGTCGGCAGACTGGAATTCCTAGGTAGGCACGTTTGACAGCACGATATGTCCCCCATTCGCTCAACGTGACCGAATCAGCGTAATCGATGAGATTTTATTTCGCCTATGATGTTGGGCTCGGCCACCAGTTCCGCTACCTCCCGATTCTTCCGCACTCACAGAGTGCCATCTTCTCGTCGCACCAGGCCTAGGATCTTTCTAAGCGGAAGGGCGTTCCTTTCCGTCACTAAAAATTTGCGCTCTTCTTTTTGGGTCAGCGTCCAGGCTTCACATCCGTACATCAAGATGGGCCGAATAACAGTTTTATAGATTCGGATCTTGGTGCGCCGGGAAAGGAGCCTTGAAACTAGGATCTTATGTAGAGCTGCACTGCACCGGAGAGTATTTTGGACCCGCATATATATTTCGTCCTCTCTTGTGTTCGTGTCCGTTACAGTAACGTATTACCCGTGCGCGATAAGTTGGGACCTGAGCGCGGTGACGTCATATTGGCGTGTTTGTACCGCCCGCAAAAAAGCGAACATAACAAGCAGCCGCCCGCGGCTTCGTCTTTGTTTTTTTAACCTAATTTATTATGTTACTCAGGGAAGACGCTGCTTTTTATCCAATCTTTTTTACACTATTTGAATAAAATAAAAATACAATGTTTAAGTTTATACATTTATTTTATCTATTATTTACTTATCTCATCTTCGTCACTACTTAGTGGATTTATGCCTTCTAGAGGTTATTCTTCGTCCTCAGTCTCACTATAATCACTTGACGAAGAGGTATTCGATAAATTTACAATTAATTACGATTCATTCGTCTCTTGTAAGAGGTCATCGTCCCAATACTTTTGTCGAAGCCTGTCCACATGGTTGAGTTCTTTTTTCCAGACAACAAAACAATAACACAAACGAAAACTAAAAGAATTCCAGAGCGCGTCGTTACGTGACGTAGGCCAGTACGAGACTAAACACCCTAGTAAAAAATAGTGATGCGAACAGTATAATACGGGCGCCATCGGGGAAGTGCAGGGGAAGCGGTCGGGGAGTCGCATTCCTAGCAGGTCCCAAGTTACCGCGCACGAGTAATACAGTCCGTTGTTTATTTAAATTAACAAAATATTTCATCTCTCAGCGGTGTACTTCAAAGCTGCTGTATCTTCTGTTTTGTTTTTCGTTTACATGTTCACTGTTACCAATAAATTAATTAAAACAAATATCAAGCCAAAGCACTCCAATCAACCTACGAGTATGTTTACCCTCCAGAGACCTAGTAAGTATTTAATGTCGGCTGAAACACTTAACTAGCGATAACTTATATGACATGGAGCCCAAGAGAGTACCCATATCGCTTGTCAACACTCGTGGCCGTACATCGGTGTCCCTAGACAAAGATGTAATATAAGAACGCACGTCACAACAATCATCAAGGTTCCAGTGCCCTTTATCACGAAATAGATTAGATAGGCACAGAAGCCAAGCATAGCTTGATTTTGATTTAAATAACCTACGCTCGAGTGTAGCGCTAGGGTTGTTATCACACTAATTATAAATGCGAAAGTTCGGATGTTTGTAGCCAAGCTATGGGCACCAGATAACTGATAGAATACTTATTATATATCTACATATTTTTTTGTATGTACATACAAATAATATATGTATAGAGAAACACGCAGACCCAAAAAATACAAATAAATCACACTAATATTATAAATGCGAAAGTTTGGATTTTTATCTGTTACCCAATCACGTCGTAGCGGCTGAATCGATTTCGATGAAATTTGGTATATACGTACATTACAACCTGGATCACCACATAGGCTGCTGTTTATCCCATAAATCAGGTCCCATGGTACAAAAATGGGGTGTCAAGTCAAGTTGCAACAGCGAGTTTAGCTTTATTTCTAGGTTACCTACATATTTAGTAGTGTAACGCGTGCGAAATCGCGAGCAACAGCTAGTATTATAAATGCGAAAGTTTCGATGTTGTTTATTTATTTCTTACTCAATCACGTCGTAACGGCTGAACCAGTTTCGATGAAATTTGGTATGTACGTGGATTATAACCTGGATTAACACATAGGTAGACTACTTTTTATCCCATAAATCAGGTCTAATGGCATAAAAATGGGGTATCAAGTTTCTATAGAAAAATATTTTGGCCTTCGTTTGACTTTATCTATATTTCTATGTTACTTACACATTTAGTAGTGTAACGCGTACGAAGTCGCGGGCAACAGCTAGTCTACAATATTCTACAACCAAATACACAACCAATTCGATAAGAAGAATTTTATTCATTGCCATGTGAAAAAAATACTTTAATTATCTATATAGGGTGTTTGACAACGTACCATGACATATATGTTTAACCATGACAGCTTCGTTTTTGTGTAGCTGGCAAGCCGCATTTCTTCAGACTAACAAGTTCCTAAAAAACTCAGACATCTCTATGAACACAATTGTCAATTGTCATTCTTTTTGTTAGCGTGGCCACCGTAACGTTGTATAAAAGTGAAAATATGTGAAATTACTGTGATTATTGTGTAAAATTGAACAGTACTATCAATGCCTACTCGTGCAAATGGTTATTTGGTGTTACATAGTGATACTATGGAAAATTGATAGTGACGCCACCCGCCGACGGCGTGGAGCGGTGGCGGCGGCGGCGGCGGCGGCGGCGGTGTCACAGGTATACATATGCATTTATACATTTATATTTAGGCATTTATACATATGTATAAATGCTTTTGTGAATGTTAAACATAAAATATGGCATTAGTCTTTACGACGAGTAAAAACTGTGAGAGTTTTATAACCTCTAATTGATAGACGCGGGTGACACGAGATACATTGACGTACTCTTTTTGAGCCGGGGCATACACGCGATGTATGCACGAGCTCTTTACTCGTAGGTGGGATCCGTGATCCGTGATTCAATCCCCGTTTCCTTTGTGAAATGTTTACCGTAGAAATGTGAAATTTATTTTGGTATGTAAAAACAAACACTTTATTAAACTTATGTTTTGCTATTGCTTAATGCTTGTCACCTAACAACAGATACTGTATTGGTGACGTCTCGAGATATCTGTTCTAGTCCCATTCTAACCCAAAACCCGCAGCCATTTCCGAAAGAGATATCAAATCGGCCTTTATTTTTGGATGTCGATTACAAGAGTAGGCAGCAGTAAGCTTTATCGAATTATTAATTAATCACCTAAACTTAGTCGATTTTCTTTAAAATTTGATAATATAACTAGTAGTTTTATTTTTCGAGAAGTTTTTTTTATGTTTTGAGAAACCGTCACTTGAATATCGTCAGTATATTACCAAACACCCTGTATAATATAAAAATCAATTGACGTGTGTTAGTCTCGCTAAAACTTAAAAACGGCTTAACCGATTTTGATGAAATTTTGTATGTATATTTCAATGGGTTTCTGGATGGTTTAAAATACAATTGGACCCGGTAGGTTGCGCTGTTGTCGAGATCCAGAAAATTGCGAACGAAGTCGCGGGCATACAACTAGTTACAAATAAATTCACAACCAGTTATCAAAATATTTAAGACAAAACATGATTTACGTCTCGCCAAATCGTAGCAACCCTCGCGACGGTTCATTCCACTTTGTTCACCTGGGTGAATTCATCCAGGTGAACAAAGTGGATTTTTTGGTGTCCTCATATCACGTTGGAATCATTTCAGCCAGGTGAAACAATTCGACATATTTGGTTTAATTTGTTCACTTTGGAACTAATTCAGCCATACAAATGACCAATCCGCAGCTTCGCACGCGTAGTTTTTCAATAAAAACATTACCCTCCTTCTGCGCAGTTGGGTAAAAACTAGTGGCAAAAATCTTACTCAGGGGTAATGTAGCATTCTAATGGTGAAATAATTTTTGAAATAGGACAAGTCGTTTTTGAGTTTATTCGTTATAAACATACAAAAGTAGAAATTTTTCCTCTTTATAATTTAAGTAGGTACCTATAAATTATTAACCTCAGTGCGCGTTATGCTTGCATGGTCTGATAATATTTCATTCGGGTCTGGGTGTGGTATATGGTATTTCCTGTCACCCACAATACAGGGAATAGTAATGTGGCTTCATGTATTAATAAATATGAAATAAAATACATTTATTTCATGCAATTATGTAGCTCATATAGGGAAGGACACAGCACAAAACTTATGCTAAGGCTTATACTAAACAGGGGTTTTTGAGAGCATGCCTGTGACAGCAGTGTCTGGTGTACGGGCAGTCTACTCTGCCGGCTATCATTGCCACGGTGTTGGCGCTGGCCCGCAGCCTGTGCACCAGGGACGCGGCTCGCTTGCGCATGTCGGTATGGAAGCAGTCGACCCGCGCCTCGCGAACATTCCTGATGCACTGCATAGCGGGCACCCCAGCATCGGCCTGAGTACATTGTTATACTAGACGCGGAGTAGTAGTATTAATAGTATTATTTATTTAATTGATTAGTTGAATTCCCGTGACTTCGTCTGTGATTTTCTAGATCTTGACAACAGCGCCACGTACCGGGTCTAGAAGAAAGCTACAAAATCGATCAAGCCGCCTGTAAGGAGAAGAATTACGAACAGATGCACACCGGAAATTGTATTTAAAGATTATAGAAATTTATCAAAATACCTACTCCAATAAAGTCACTAAAATTAACTCGGTGGTATAACGCACCTGGGGACAAACAGGAAAAACATTACTATTCCTACAATTTGTAAAAGTTGGATAGTGTCGCTGGACTCGCAGGAGTACTGTGACGCGTGACGTGATGTAGGAGGGAATACGTCACTCAGTCAGTCTGTCATTCACGTCAGGCAAGTCAATGTTTAATATGTCACCCTCTTTTGTGCGAAAAGTTCAGGCCATCGCCGGGTTACAGGATTATATTTCCAGAGTCCGTTATTGAAAGTATCTAAAGCGTATAACTAAAACAAAGGTATTAAAAGAAGAGACAAGTGAACGTCTAAGGCTCGTAACATCAACACCAGTTTAAACTCAAATTCTAAGCTTAAACTTGTCAGTGATGGTTTAAGCTTAGAATTTTAGTTAAAACTGCTATTGATCTTACTGGCGTAAGACCATAGAACCCAGAAAAAGGCACGTCCTAATCCCACACTTTACTAACTCTGTCTGACACACTAGTTTTACCTACTTAGTTGTATTTGCTTTGCTGCAAATAAATATATTTTTCACTAGCTGTTGCCAGCGAATTCGTACGTGTTAAACTACTAAATGTGTAGGTAACCTAGAAATGAAGCAAAACTCGCTGTTGCAACTTGACTTGGATAAAAAGTGAAGCATCGACGAAAGGTTGATAGCCTCTCGGTTTTTTATCAAGTACATTTCGGGGAGTGTGCGGCGGAACTTTTTAACCTGATCCCACCATCTATCATCTATCCAATCATTCTACCATCGGACAACCAGACGCTCTGCGGTGCGCCACCGCTATATGGTAGAAATACCTCCCATTCGCACAAAGCGGTTCTCTTCGACCTTTATTATGCGCACCGCCAAAGAGTGGAACGCCTTGCCAGAGTCTGTGTTTCCTGATAGCTACAACCTGGGTATCTTTAAGTCGGGAGTGAATAGGTTTCTTCTAGGCAAGCGTGTACCATCGTAGACTGCATCATCGCTTACCATCAGGCGAGATCGTGCTCAAACGCAAGCCTATTATGTATAAAAAAAGTGTTAATCCAGGTTATAATCTACATACATACTAAATTTCATCGAAATCGGTTGAACCGTTACGACGTGATTGAGTACCTAACAAACAAATAAATAAATAAACAAACATCCAATCTTTTGTATTTATAATATTCGTGTGATTTTGACAATAGTGTAAGACGTTTTCTGCGACAAAAGTGTCAAGTTAGTCTCAGAAAATGTGAAACCACTGAGTATTTTACTGCGTAGGATACAATTTTATTTTACGATTGGTTATTGAGACAGCTATTTTCTATTTCTAGTGTTATTCGACACTTACTCTCTTACTCGGAAAATCTTAAGCTTTTAAAATCATCGCAAAAAGACGACTAGTCGGGATTTGTACCCGCAACCTCCATCTTGATACGGGGTCGTCCCGTCCGGCTCGTAAGTAGGAAAAACAATAGGTACGTTGAATACATTGTGTATCATGATAATCATGAATATTTTTTTATTGACCGACCGAGCGAAGCGTCTCAGTTTCGAGATTGCCCAAAAATGCTTTGGTCCGGCTATCTGTCTGTTCCCGCCTACAGGTTGCATTTTTCTAACCGATTTTGACGAAAATTGACACACAAGTTCCTTAATTTATTTAAATTTTTAATCGCAATTTTTGATTGAGGAGGGAAATATGGAGGGAAAAGATTCCCCTCTTTTCCCCCCATATTTCCCTCCTGTTTGCTGTAGCCTTATTTATCGACGGATTTCAATCAAATTTGAGAGGCACGCTAAGAACTTCATTCTACATTGTTGCGAAAATTTTTCCAATTTTCCAATTAGACTACGCAGTCTTCTCCGACTTCATGAGACAAACCTGTAGATACCAGATAAGACCTCATAGGACCAAGTGAACGCGAGTAATCGCTAACACTTATACTCACAGATCTTGTTTTTTTGTGTTCTGTGATTATACTAATATTTTGCTCAAAAGTCAACATACTCGTAGCATACTTGTTTAGTAACTCGTTTACGGTACGAGCTATCCGATAATGGAATGACTTGCCCGTTTCCATTAGACATGCTAAATCTTTAGCTATTTTTAAAAATGAGTTCTACAAAATGTACTTAGCAGATCTTTAGATTAAACATTGTATTTCCTTTCGATATTCATTGTAAAAGTATATGTTTATATATACCTAGTCAGGTGATAAGTATTGTCACACAGTAAAAACTTTTCTTTTAGAATGCTGGCGACAAAAAAGTTTATAGAATTCGAATTTCGAATTGTTCATGGAAATAAAAATGTATACTTTTTAGAATTTTACTCATTTTTAAATATGGAGTGGACGCTTAAAGAAGACCGTGTTGCAGTTATTGCGTTGTATCGTTGCGGTTACGCGCCAATTAAAATTTTTGACATACTGAAAAATTTGAATATAACCAAAAGATTCGTTTATCGCACCATCAAACGATACAATGAAGACTCTAGTGTAGATGACAGGTCAAGAAGTGGTCGCCCTCGGTCTGTTAGGACTCCAGCAGTGATAAAAGCTGTGAAGGCGCGAATTCAAAGAAATCCCAAACGTAAGCAGAAACTGTTGGCCCTTCAGATGGGGTTAAGCAGAACCACGGTGAAAAGGGTGTTAAATGAAGACTTAGGGCTTCGGGCATATCGAAGAAAAACAGTATATCGTTTGAATGCTCGTCTAATGGACCTGAGACTGAAGAGATGCCGCGCTTTGTTGAAGCGGTACGCGGGAAAAAAATATCAGGAATTTCTTTTTTCGGATGAAAAATTTTTACCGTAGAAGAGAGCTACAACAAACAAAATAATAAGGTGTACGCACACAGTAGTGAAAAAGCGAGCAACTGTATTCCGCGTGTCCAATGAGGTCATTTTCCATCCTCGCTCATGGTATGGTTGGGAGTTTCTTATTGGGGCTTAACAGAGGTACATTTTTGTGAGAAAGGTGTAAAAACGAATGCAGTTGTGTATCAAAATACAGTCCTCATACCATGTTCAATAACAGGAACTGGGTATTCCAACAAGATTCGGCGCCAGCTCATAGAGCGAAGAGCACACAAGACTGGCTGGCAGCGCGTGAAATCGACTTCATCCGGCACGAAGACTGGCCCTCTTCCAGTCCAGATTTGAATCCGTTAGATTACAAAATATGGCAACACTTGGAGGAAAAGGCGTGCTCAAAGCCTCATCCCAATTTGGAGTCACTCAAGACATCCTTGATTAAGGCAGCCGCCGATATTGACATGGACCTCGTTCGTGCTGCGATAGACGACTGGCCGCGCAGATTGAAGGCCTGTATTCAAAATCACGGAGGTAATTTTGAATAAACTTTAGTGTCATAAGAATTTATGTTTTGTTAAGTTCATTTTGGTATATAAATAGTTACATAATTAATAAACTTGTTTCAATTATTTTATATTAAACATGTGACAGAATTTATGTGAATGAATTAGTATGTATATATTTTATATTTATTTATGTAAGTATATGTAGGTATATTTTAGATTTGGGTATTTATTTATTTTTATCCTACATAAATAGGCTTCTATACATGCTTCTTATCTAGATCTCTCTGAACAGCAACTAGATAAAATTGAGCGCTTGCAAAATTTTGGCATCCGGTTCATCTTCGGCTTGCGGAAGTATGACCATGTGTCCGAATTTCGCAGTAAGTTCAAGTGGTTACCCATACGCCTTCGCCGGGATACTCACATCCTTCAGCATTTATATAACATCCTGTTCAACCCTTCCTCACCTTCCTATCTTAAAGAACGCTTCCATTTCCTCTATCAAATCCAATCCTCGATCCTTGCGTTCATCTGACACACTCCAACTCAGGACACCTGTACACTCCTCCTCCTACTTTGATAAGTCATTTACAGTGCAGGCTGTCCGGTTATGGAACGCGCTGCCGGTGGCTATCAGATGTGCCAAGTCACTTGCCATTTTTAAACGTATGCTCAGAGGACACTATCTGAGTATTTGTCGCTAAATATATATGTATTTATTATTAATTATTTGTTTCTTAAATAAGTCTAAGTATGTATCTATAAATTATTATGAGTAGTTATTATTTAGATTCATGTAACTTTCATTTATGTAAGTTTCATATTTTTATTTTTATATAATTAGTATTAGTATGTACGTACATGTAGTATGTTAGGTACACCATTACACCCCAGGTAATGTCTACACAGTCCATTCCATCCGAAGGTTGTCTGGTAGAGATCGCTAATTAGCGATAAGACCGCCAATTGTATCCATAGATTTACGTAGTTGTTTTTTATATGTATTTGATTCGTGGTGTGCAATAAAGTATTATCTAATCTAAATAGGTATTTATTGTAACACTGCCTCCTCACATGTTTTTTCAATCCAATCCATCCAAAGGTTCCCTGGAAGAGATCACTTTGAGCGATAAGGCCGCCCATTGTATCACCATGTATTAGTCTTTAAGTTTTCTAGGTTAAGTTATTTTAATTTGGTGTAACAATAAAGAATTATCTCTCTCTCTCTCTCATACGTAAGCCTATTGAAAAATTCAAGCATCTGAAATTTGATTTAAAATTGGACTTTCTTCGTTGATTTCGTTGCGCAAATTACTTTTTGGAGTTGGGACGCGAGGTCTACTGTTCTCACAGAACCACTAGTCTTACATGTGTTCAGTCTCGCCAAACTCCGCCGCCTTTTTCACCTTTTTATGCACAAAGAGATTAGAGCCGGGTTAAGTAATCCATGACTGTATAAAACTTACATTTAATTATTAAAATTTGATGTATTCAGAGAGTTTGTAACACGAAAACATTTTAATTACAAGTTTGTAGCCTATTTTGTTTATATTGTCAAGTTATTCTTGAGACTGGGCCAAAGTTTAAGATCTCTTAGTGAATACTAAAAAGCTAACTAAGACAAGGGGTGGCGAGTTTAAAATAATTGTAATTACAAAGTGTCAGCCTTGACTGTTTGCCAAAGGCGTGAAGTGAGACGGAACGCCAAAGTATTATGTTGTTATTTACAAGATTTAAGACATACTTTTGTATTAAACTTGTGTTATAATAACAATATAACGTTTATTTTAGCTTTATTTCAACAATGTGCACACACGAAATATGATAACAAGGCCCATATCTATAAATAGGTATTGACGTGCATAAAACAATAAACTTAAAACGAACACAGAGCTTCCCTGTATCGCCTGTAAACGGTGGCGACTGGCTAGAAATCCGGAATAAGAAATACATCTTTATACTTCGCTAGAATAAGACTTGAAGTTAGTAGTCCTATTATATAGATATTCGATAAATATACAATATTATTAGGAATCAGAAGCAGTTTTATATAAAAAAATACAATTTTATTAACCTAAAAATGAGTTATTCAATAAATGAAATAATTAAAACTAAATGAACAATCTAGCCCAAAAGAAAATAAGAATTATACAAAACAAATCTATAGGTGGTACTCGGTACGTCCGTTCAGGACGGTGATTCGCAGCGAAAAGAAGGCCCTTTTTTTTTTTTTTTCGAATGGACTTATCTCGCTGTTGGCCTCTGAGGCCGTTGCAGCTTAACCGAGCTTTTGGCGAGCGCAGATGGCGCTCAGCCCTTTAATTTTATTTTTGGTGAGGCAACTAGCGCAAGGGCACCACTTAGGTACGAACCTCGGCTTGGGCTGTTGCCGGGACGGGGATAGGAGAGAAACGCCCGGGTACGTGCTTGTACCTCGTATAGGCGGCGACTGAAGGGACTCGTCGACCTCGCCGGCGAGGTCGGTGTATTTGTGGAGTGTTTGCTCTGTCTAATGTGGATGACTCACCCGCATTAGCGGAAGTGATTTCGTCATCCGGGTCTCCGAGAACGTGTCTCGGTCGACGGAGGGAAAAAGAAGGCCCTCCTCGCGTCGTCTGTATTTATAGTGTTTGCGGTAGGTAGTTCGAAGCACTTCCAACAATATATTAATTAATACCTAAGACCTAGTATAAGCCTCCGCGCACATCGAGCTACGCGCCACACCCCAAAAGCCGCCATATGAAGCAAGAAGCGGTCACATAGTAACGGAAGCGCACGACACCCACTTTTGTACTTTTTGGGGTTCCGTACCGAAAGAGTAAAACGCGACCATGTTACTGAGACTTTGCTATCTGTCTGTCCGTCTGTCACCAGGCTGTATCTCATGAACCGTGATAGTTAGACAGTTGAATGTTTCCCAGATGATGTATTTATGTGGCCGCTATAACAACACATACTAAAAACAGAATAAAATAAATATTGAGGGAGGGCTCCCATACAACCAACGTGATTTTTTTGCTCGTTTTAGCTCGATATTGATAACGGCAACAGGTAGACGCTTGAAATATTCACAGAAAATTTAGTTATATATTCACTTTAAAAATAAATAATAAAATTAAAATAAAACAAATATTTAAGACGGAGAGGGGGATCCCATACAACAAAATATGTTTTTATAGATAATAGAACGAAGCCTATTGTGCGTGAGTCCGACTCGCACTTGGCCGGTTTTTTTCTTTACTTTCGGATGGTGGCGGCCACACAACCACACGAAGCGAGAAGCGGCGTGCAGCGTCAACTGTGTGCGGCGAGTTCATATACAATGTAGGTACGAAAAATACAGTAGGTACGGCTCGTGTACGTTGTTATAAATACAGTAGGTACGGCTCGTGTACGTTGTTATAAATACAATAGGTACGGCTCGTGGACGTTGTTATAAATACAGTAGGTACGGCTCGTGTACGTTGTTATAAATACAGTAGGTACGGCTCGTGTACGTTGTTATAAATACAATAGGTACGGCTCGTGTACGTTGTTATAAATACAGTAGGTACGGCTCGTGTACGTTGTTATAAATACAATAGGTACGGCTCGTGTACGTTGTTATAAATACAATAGGTACGGCTCGTGTACGTTGTTATAAATACAATAGGTACGGCTCGTGTACGTTGTTATAAATACAATAGGTACGGCTCGTGTACGTTGTTATAAAATAAACGTGTATCTGGATTTAGCTAGATAGCAATAGGACTTTTTGATTATACAGTATGTGTTTTTGAAGGGACTGGGACCCCAATCGTAACTGTAGTACCAATGGAAGAAATGTGTTAAAAATAATAGATACGTTTGATATTAGTTTTTTTTAATAAATACTAGTGGTTCGCCCCGAACTGAGATCTCGCGAGTTTCCCGTACACAACACAAATATATTGAACGTAATCTTTGACTATTAAAATAGTACCACGAAATAATAACCAACTTACTTGACCAACAGTTTCAATAAAATCACAGGTGACGGGAGTTTATATTATTTGGTTATCTTTTTTGGGATAGAAATCACAGTTCTTCTGGATTTCAGACCTTTGCCTATATTTGTGTTACTAAAGCTACGCGCATATTAAATTTCAGCACTGTGCGGTTACTAATGTACCCTGTGAATTTTGTCAAAGATCATTTTTTAATTCTAGTTAATAACTTAAAAACTACAAGGTTTAAACTCAAAATAAAAATTACGTCGAAATGTACTGATGAAGACCTTTCATTTGATGTGCCATTGTTGTGTATTTTTTTACCCCTCTTGAACCCCTATATCTCAAGAACGTCCCGACATTTTAAACCCATATACCGAATGTCAAGATGATTGGAGCAACGCTTCGAAAGTTATGCTCGGACAAACAAACATACATACAACGCCGATTTGCCCAAGTAGATTTGGAGATCTCGTTTCGCTCGATCAATTAAAAATGAAGAGAAAAGTGGTCTTAGTGTCTTCGTAACGTATCCTACATTGTATTAACATTCTCAAAGTAAGACTTATACTCAATACTCAATCGTTTATTGTATTCCACAATGTAAGAATAGGTGGTAAATAATAGGT
The DNA here is from genome assembly GCA_918857605.2 of Philereme vetulata. Classification (NCBI taxonomy): domain Eukaryota; kingdom Metazoa; phylum Arthropoda; class Insecta; order Lepidoptera; family Geometridae; genus Philereme; species Philereme vetulata. The sequence goes on along the minus strand of OU975474.1, from coordinate 7,115,339 downwards.
ACATGTTAATTATGGATCCTGTTGGGCGCAACAATATCATGGAGAGAGGAGGACGTCATTGTTCTTGTTAGGTTATATTTATTTTAAAAACGAAAACACTCAAATCTAGTGCCAAAGTAAATAGTAGGTAAGTATCTAAAATTTGTAATTTTTCATTAAATTTATCATTAAAATATTCATCATTTGTCAAGTAAGTTTTGTTAGTTCGTAAGTATTTTAATTGTTTTATTAATGTTATATTATTAGTCTCATTTTTGAACGCGTCAGGTAGTTTGTTAAATATGTTGTTCGACATTACTTAAGGGCTTGAAGAGTGCAGTTTGAGTCGGGAAGCAGGTATCATATGCTTGTTTTTGTATCGCAATGAGTGTGTCGTATTCATTTCTTCTCGTGTTGTGTAGAAATGCTTGTATTTCCTAGCAAATTTACATACTTCCATAATATAAATACATGGTAGGGTAAGAATTTTGTGTTGTTGAAAATGGGGTTTGCAACTATCTGTTTGTTCTATGTTAGCTAATATTCGGATAAGTTTCTTTTGTAGTGTAAATAGCGTCGATGCATTTGTACTGCTCCCCCATAATTAGTTGTTATATACACATTGTTTTTACTTTATTAATTGATTTTTTTAATTTATTTATATATTGTAATTTTTTTATAGTAATTATGGATTTTTTAAGTATTTTTTCATATTTTTTGTAGTATTTAGTGAGTATTTCGTTATTTGACTTTTGTGTAAATACTGATAACAACCTCTTATTTGTACAAAATAGTTTAATACCTACAGTTAGCCAATATTTGTACAAGATAGTTTAATACCTACAGTTAGCCAATATTTGTACAAGATAGTTTAATACCTACAGTTAGCCAATATTTGTACAAGATAGTTTAATACCTACAGTTAGCCAATATTTGTACAAGATAGTTTAATACCTACAGTTAGCCAATATTTGTACAAGATAGTTTAATACCTACAGTTAGCCAATATTTGTACAAGATAGTTTAATACCTACAGTTAGCCAATATTTGTACAAGATAGTTTAATACCTACAGTTAGCCAATATTTGTACAAGATAGTTTAATACCTACAGTTAGCCAATATTTGTACAAGATAGTTTAATACCTACAGTTAGCCAATATTTGTACAAGATAGTTTAATACCTACAGTTAGCCAATATTTGTACAAGATAGTTTAATACCTACAGTTAGCCAATATTTTTTAAACTTTGTATATAATTTAACTTTATGCTTTGGTATACATTTGTTTAGAGTATTTATCAGAATTTCTTGAATTTTATTATAATTACCGTTTACATTGTTGTTTGGTGTTAATATAGTATTCCAATTGATTATCTTAAAATTAGATTTGAAGTCTTGAATGCTTGTTTTGTTAAATATTCTTTTTTCTGTGTGCCAAGTTATTTTTTGTTTTGCGTTGGCAGACACATATGCACAATCGTTCCATTGTGGTCTGAGAAACCCAGTTCTTCCACTGTAGCTAGCAGGTACTTGTCATTGAAATTTGTACATATCAAGTCTATGCAAGTGGATGTAGTGTGTGTAGTTCGTGTGGGTTTTCTTATCTGTTGGGTTAGTTTGTACTCTGACATAAGATCCAAAAGATTATTTGTATGCAAGTTTTTTTGTAAAATATTTACATTAAAATCGCCGCCGAATATGATGTTACATTTTGAATATTTAATGTTTAAGTGAATCAAAAGTTGAGTTAGCTTACTGTAAAATACGCCTTCCTCCCTTTTATTCAAATACATAGTAATAAGAAGAATATTCTGGTTTGGTAGTTCTGCCGCACATATTTCTAACACATACTCAATTGAAAACTTTGCGATATCCGGTCTTGCTATACATGGCAGGTGTTCTTGTGTAAAGATGCAGACTCCGCCGCCTACTCGGGTCTTTCGGCAGAATGATGCTGCAATTTTGTAGCCACTAAGGTTTATCAAACCAATTTTTTCCTCTGATAGCCAGGTTTCAGATATGCAGAGAGCTTGATAGGCTGGATTTAGTTCAATAAATGCTTCTAGTATGTGTTCTTTGTTATTAATGCTGCGAATATTTTGGAATAGTATTTTAAATTGTAGGTCTGTGCTTTCGAAAGGAATAGTTTCCGTTACCCATATTTCTAGGTTTGCTCTGTTAGTGCTGTTGATGATGGTAGCTTAGGTCATGTTTTGTATTTCTTTCTTGTTTTTTATCGCTGGTATTAAGTTTCGGAAAGATTTGTTTGCCGTCAATAAAAAGTTGATTGTTTCTCATTATTGCAAAATGTCCGTTTTTCCTCGCTGTAATCATTTCTTTTCTCATATCTCTTCTTTCCTTCCTTGCATTTTCGTCTTGAAATTCTGAAATAAATAGTCTGGTACCTTGAAAAATCTGTCCATTTTCTATAATGTACTTGACCATTCCCTTGCTGATGAGTTCAATCACAAGCGGGCGGTTAGTGTTATTATTTCTTCCCGTTCGGTAGGTTTCTTCAATGTAGCCTAGGAGATCGACGCGCAGGATATCTCGGAAAATTCCAATAATTCTATCATGCAGGTCGCATTCCTGTTCATTTTGCTACTCAGTTAGGCCATAGAGTACTACTTTTTTAGTGCTTATTTCTTGTATGTGGTGTGTTCTAGTAGTCCTTGACTGTAGTTGTTTCATTTCATTTTTCAGCTTCTCATTTTCGTGTATCAATTTTTCATGTTCAGTACTTACTCGTTCTATATCAGCTTTTCTTTGGTAGTTTTCGCGGTGCAATGCACTAGTTTCTTGTGTGACGTCATCTCTTAGTTTCGTTATAGCTTTGTTGATTTCTGTTTTGATTGTGTCCTTGAGTTCGGTTATAATAGATGTGTTATTCTCTTTAAGTCGTAATATTATCAGCTCGTTTAGGTTCTGCAGTGTCAATTCAGTTCTCGTATTCGTATATAGTGTGTCACCTAGAATACTCTCATCGTCTGAGCATGGGGAGTTGCCTAAATTAGACACCTTTTTCTCTGTGTGACGTTGTTTACTTCAGGTGTATTTTGGTGTTGATTTCAATTACAGTCTCTTGGACGTATAGGAGTATTTGAGTTACCTGTTTTCGGTTTCTTGCAAGTACAAGCCTGACACTCCCATGTTTTTCTACGTTCTGGTACCAGTGTGCCATTGAAGCGCGTCATAGAAACATTTGCGCAAGTTAGATCATAGTTATTTCCACAGCTCGAACAAGTACAATAAATCGTACAATTATAGTATATAGAGTATTCTAATACCAAAGCTTCATTAACCGCTGTCTCTTATACCAATAAATTAATCATAATTTAGGAAACTGTAGCTGCAACCCACAAGATTCAACGGTAACGTAATAGTTGAAAGTTAGAAGCTTCACGAGCAATGGAATTTGAACTTTGTTTTCTAGGATACATGTATGAAAGTTGCTTTTGACTCTACGCTCTTAATTATAGTCCTTACATGGGTACTTAGAGTTAAATGGTGTGTAATGGCATAAACACAGAGCAGTAAGATAAATTGGAATATGAAATATGACGTTTGTGTGGCTATTTTGAGGGAACACTTGTTATTCAGTACTATTTCTAGGATAATGAGAAAATATTTTCTTTATAATCTGATGACAGAACAGGCCAGTGTATCTTTTACATACTACGAGTATAGGTAACCCTAACTAGTAACAAGATGTGTTCTAATGAAGGGAAAGATAACACACAAAAACTTAAAAATGGTCATAGTATCATTTTTTTAACCTCTTCTTTCTTAACAAGATCTAGCAGGCTGTGCATAGGAAATCACATTTTATATGTGCCCAGGAACTATACGATCCCGCCATCTCCCTTCCATCAAAGGACAAGCAGGCGCACGGCTCAGTACCATCCGTACCTAGTTGATATACCATACCACCCATTCGCACACACCGTTTTGGTTCTACGTTCTTGATGCGTACAGCTAAGGTATGGAACACTTTACCATCTTGTTTTCATTGAGAATACAATCCGGGCCTATTTAAGGTAAGAGTAAATAGGTTTCTTCTAGATCTTTGTGCTTCATTTTAGTCATCATCGCTTACCATTAGGTGAGATTGTGGTCAAACAAAGTACTATCCAATTTAAAAAAAAAACCCTGATGAAAATATTGATATTGCACATGGTACACATATGCATTGGAAAGCAAAGCGTAGGACAGCCCCACACTATATATTGAAAATCGACCGGACCTTATAAATATTGCTGGGAGCCGTTGGGTGCAGGCCGCACAAGGTCGGTAGCTCTGGAAATCTATACGGGAGGCCTGTGTTGAGCAGTGGATGTCCTTTCACTGATACGATAATGATGATGTACCACGTAGCATAACACCTCAAATTTTTGCAAACAAAAGGAAATATCAAGTATTATAAAAAGAAGGATAATAACTTATAGCACAGTAATGGCCGCTAATGCATTAATGCTATTTCTAAGAGTACGTTTTCCTCAATGGAATTAATGGAACTAGAATAAATAACATTCTTTACCAAACAAAGTTAATAATAATAATCCTCCTAGCCGATTTCGGCTACAGAGACTTGACTTTGTGATTATTGGCCTAGGTGTTTAGCCTGTATGTGGCTGATGTACCCTATTTTTGCGCTAAAAGTCCGGTTACAATGAACACAAGTTAAGGCGCCATTAATGTAGTTGTAATTGATATTAGCCGGCGGTCGACTTTTAAGCTGATCTCGTTTTAAGTCTAGTTCTTGCCTCCTTTCTTCTTCAAACTCGTACACTTTGTCCTGAACATGACGCCTCCATTCAGGTCGTTTTTCAGCGAGAGCCTCCCAGCGCGACGGATCGATACAACACCTCTTCATGTGCCTCTTCTGTACGTCTTTGAAACGTAGGAACTGACCTCCGCGTTTCCGCTTACCATGTTCTAGTTCACAGAAGAAAATGCGTTTCGCCCTTCGCTCATCAGACATCCGAGACAGGTGCCCGCACCAACGCAGCTGACGCCGCATCAAATATGCCTCTATGCCACAGACATTAGCCCGTCGTAGAACATCGGTATTACGGACCCGATCCGACCACTTGATGTTAAGAATGTCGCGGAGGCATTTCAGATGGAATCTGTCTAACGTGCGTATGTGTCTGCGATACAGGCACCATGTCTCTGACGAGTACAAGATGTTAGGAAGTACAATAGCCATATACACCTTAATCTTGGTACTCAATTTGATGTTATGGGAGCGAAATACCTGGACTCGTAGTTTACCAAAAGCAGCCATAGCGGAGCCAAGTCTGCTGTTGATCTCCGAGTCAAGGTCGCATTTTGTTGTTATGCTGCTTCCCAGATATCTGAATGTATCGACCTGTTTTATGGGCTTTCCATCGATTTGCAGATTCAGTGGAGCTTGGTTAACAGTGTCCATGGCCATCACCTCTGTCTTTGTAATATTAATTTTGAGGCCAAATCTACAGCACGCAGCGTCAAGCCGAGTCATCAAGTCCTGGAGTCCCTCAGAAGATTCCGCAACGAAACATAGGTCATCAGCATACATCAATTCGGTAATGAGGTCATACGATACCTTTGTGTGCGCTTTTAACCTAGCCAGGTTAAAGATACTGCCATCTGTGCGAAAACGTATGCGGATCCCTTCGGTGTTGGCTTGTAAAGTCTCCCTCACGACAACGGAAAAGTACAGAGCAAAAAGAGTGGGTGCTAATACACAGCCTTGTTTTACACCACAAGTGACAGGGAATTGCTCTGTCTGCTCACCATTGACGGCTACGCAACAAGTCATGTTGTCGTGAAGAAGTCTTATCAAGCGTATAAATTTGTCGGTGCAACCAAGTTTCGAAAGCACAATCCACAAAGCTTCGCGAGGTACACTGTCAAAAGCTTTCTCCAGATCAACAAAACAGAGAAACAGAGGTTGACACTGTTCCCTGCTTTTCTCTTGCAGTTGTCTAAGAGAGAATATGGCCTCGCATGTGCCGCGATTGGGTCTAAACCCAAATTGCGTTTCAGGCAATATACTTTCAGAGAGCTCCATAAGACGATTTAAGAGTACTCTGGCAAAAGTTTTTCCTGGAGTAGACAGAAGTGATATACCCCTATAAGAGTTGCAAACAGATCGATCACCTTTATTTTTATACAAAGAGCAAATTAGTGATACGCCAAAACTAGGAGGAACGAACTCCATTTCCCACATGCGCTGGAAAAATTGCCAAATCTTGTAGTGCAACTCATCTCCGCCATATTTTAATAGTTATCCAAACAATATCCAAACAAAGTTATTAGTAAAGTAGTACAGGGTAATTCGGGATATACATATTAATTCCAAAAGGAGGTTATTGTCTTCACTTCATATCACAACAATATTTGTTATACTTTTCGAGATTCTAAGTTTGTCATAAAATAAAAACATACTTACTATGCATGACCCGAAGTCAAAAATCGTGTATATTTCCCTGTCGGCCCCGTCTCCCCCGTTGGCCCCGCTCTGCCTCATTGGCACCCCACTTTCCATATGGTCCCGTCACAACCGTTGGCTCTCTTTCCCCTGGTTACCACACTCGCGTTGGCTCCCATAACCGCGTTGGCTTTCTCTCCCCCGTTGAGTCCCGCTCCCTCTTGGCTTCCCATTTTTTCATAACAGGACTGTAGCAAGTTCAATTTTTAATTAGAAATAAGGGGTTTTCATGGTGATTGTATTTAATTGTAGCACTGAGCCTCGTTCTTACTTACTGTTTTAGGGCAGTTATCAAGTGAACTATGACCTACTTTAAAAGCATGAGTGATGAAAATAAACTTATAGTAAGCCATCAGTGGAATTGTAGTGTATCTACATATGTATAAACCATCTTACGAGTGTAAGATTATCCGGAATATTACAAACAACTCTACATCCCGATGTTTTTGTCAGCAACATTGGGCCGCGATACATTTTTAAACACAGCGTAAGTAAGGGTTCGACTAGCACCTTAAATATAAATATCGATATAAATATATAAGTTGTGTATGATGCCGTGCGTGCATAGAATACGTAATAAAGATGAGAGGTTATCACGTATTGCTTGTGAATGGGAATGACGTCTCATTTCTAGACGTAATGCATGTCTGATGTGAACTTTCTTTAGAAAATGCCACCCTCTATCTGTATGATCGACGAACATCAACTTGATTGGTTATGCACTACACATTTACATATTTTTTCTATACCTTGGAGATGGAACAATCAAATGGCCTATCTGATGTTATGTGGCCTTTAACAAATCATTGCCTGATAGGTCACGCATCGTAGGAACGTACCCTGGTACGATGCACTGCCCATGAACTAGACTCATATGGATATATGGTAAAGCTTCATGTGCCTGTAGTTTCCCTTCAAACTAAAACACAGCTTGATGGCATAAATTTAATAAATTTATTATGTATAAATTTAATTTCATATTTATTTGTTGCTTGTAAGGTGTAATACATTTACGGCCGGGCCCTAGGGCCGTAAATCACATTTACAGGGTCAGTCTTTCAGTTAAAGCAGGGAAGTTTGAAGGGTGACAACTTTTAGGTTTTTTTTAACAACTGTATCTCTACTGAAATGTAAAATATGCACAAAAAAAAAACATTTTTTATTAAAATTTAACATATAATCTACCGCTTTGTGATGATAGAAACGCGAATAATAATACTTTTCTCCATAAAAAAAAATCATAAAGTTGACATTAAATTGATATTTAAACGATCGATACTAAGAGGGTTATTCTTGAAATCATGTCAAATTTATACCAAAATATAGAACTTATTATTAAATAAGGAATTGTGAAAAAACAATATGTAATTCAGTTATTATTAATCTCTGTGAAAGAAAACTATCAAAATCTACTCGTTCAGGCGCTCGCGCCGGGTGGCCAGTGCCCGTCGAAACCTCTTCGAGGTCGGACGCACGCCGTTTGTCTCCCGAAAATTCCCCCGCGTTTCAAATTAGTGCAGTGCAGATACGTTTCGATTGGCGGGGCCTGAGGTAGCGTAAAATACCTAAAGTTCCGAAACAAGCCCGCCTTAACTATGACATACTTTTCAGAGAATGACTGTTAAAAATATTTTTTGATCGAGCGAAGCGAGATCTCTAAATTAACTTAGGCAAATTGGCGTATGTATGTATGTATGTTTGTCCGAGGATAACTTTCGAAGTGTTGATCCAATCATCATGAAATTTAATATATAAGTAGGTAGTGATAGCACAATTTTGGTGTAACTAAATGAGCTAAAAATGTTGGGGGGTTGGGTTGAGATATTGGGGTTCAAGAGGAGTAAAAAAAATGAAAATGAGGCTAACTGGTCAAATGGGACGTCAAATGAAAGGTATATATTAGTATATTTAGACGCCGTTTTTATTTTTTGTAAATTCTGTGTAGGTTTTGAGTTATTAGTCATAATAAAAACTAAACTTTGACAAAATTCGCATGGTACACCAGTGACCCCACAGTGCTGTACTTGTGTGCTGTATGTGTAGTGTTAAGTGACACAAATATAGGTAAAAGTCTGAAATTTAGAATAACTGCAATTTGTACCCCAAAAAAAAAATAACCACATTACATGAACTCCTGTTACCTGTAATTTGAATGAAACTGTAGGTCAAGTGGTTGGTTTTTATTTCGTGACACTATTTTGATAGTGAAAGATTAAGACCGGCTTGCACAACGGTCCCTACACGTATTTACCGACTAAACATGTTACATTTTTACGTATTTGTTTGATTTAACAACTCCTTAAATCATATTTAGCCACTAAATACGTTTAGGCATCGTTGCGCGAGTCGCCCTAAGAATATTTTATTTTGTGTTTTGGGAGACACGCGAGATCTCAGTTCTGGGCGAACCACTAGTTATTTATGGGCAAGATCTAAAAGTAAGTTCGTATGAGATAGTGGCCAGCTAGTGTCGGAGTTTTTAGGCCGCCCTAAGGCCTGGTTTGACGGTTTTTGTAGTGGGACCGCAGTTTAAGTTATCTGACAGGCACGGATACGCTTGAAGTAGTGATCCCATGCAACGTCGCTTGACCTAGAAAGCGCTTGACCTAGTACCAAACTACGAGGTAGGTAACTATATCAGAAAGTGTCTTAGCAAATCCCTTTAGATAAGTCTCTGTTTTGGTAAAAAGATTGTCAATGAATGGCCATAATGGGGTTAAAGAAAAGGTGTAAGGCCGCTAATGGTCGAGTCCAAACAAGGCGCAGTTTGCGTGACTTGGGCCGAATCCAATCTATCCTGGACACGCGCCAATTCAAACCTCTCACTTTGCTTCTGCCGCAGCTGAAACTTTAAACAGCTTCTTCACTCATTTGCTGAACACATTTTTAAGCAAGATATTTAAGCAAAATAAAACTACGACCACTAACTAAAAAACTACCTTATATTTCCACGCAATCAATATAAATGTCATTTATATTTCCACGCAATCAATATAAATGTCATTTATATTTCCACGCAATCAATATAAATGTCATTTATATTTCCACGCAATCAATATAAATGTCATTTATATTTCCACGCAATCAATATAAATGTCATTTATTTTTGTAACAAATGCATAATGGCGATAGAAAAACATTTAGATCGTGTTTGATGGATGTGCGACAAAACAATGTAAATTATCCAGTAACTTCGTAATAGGTATATCTGAGGATTCCATTACCACTAAGCAGCTATAGCCACCCTATTTGACAGACTCAGTAAATGATCTTAAGTGCTGCTTTCTGTACATAACCTACCGTTTATTTGTATCAACTATATTCGCTGTTTTATTTAGAAGCTGTGCTGCCATGGAAGTGGCGCTCGGGAATGTCATGGAGGGTAGCCGCTTGTGGCTCTATCAGGAAATTGTACCTAAAGATATATTGCTTGCGTAGAAATAATGAAAAATCTTTTGTTAGTAAATTGTTTTATTTATTACATTTCACGGATGATTGCAGCTTCCTTCTATTATTGCACCGCTCGCCATCGAAAGGGAATCCATCCTCACTCTTTGGAGACAATATGGTCGTGCACCGTGAGGTTCCAGGGAATTACCTCACGCGAACACTTAGTTTGAGGAATGGTCTCCCTGACGAGGTTTTCCCCAGGACTACGGGGCTAATCAAAATGAGCGTTTTACAATTTTAAAGCGTCGGAAACGCGCATGTTATACCTTTGGTGTTACAAATGTCCACGGTAACCACTTACCATCAGGTGGGCCGTATGCTTGATTTCCACCTGAGTGGTATAATCAAATATCTTTTTAGTATTTTTCAAACTTTCGTGATCACTGTACATAATTAAAACGGGTATTTATCGCGTATGTACCTTTTTTATTTGTTATCCCGACGTTTCGGCTGTGTTGCAACAGTCATGGTCTCGGGCTGACTGAATACCTTTTTAACAAAAATATAACCAGTTTAACAAAACTACTGAACTAATTTAGATGAAATTTCTATGAGACCAATATGAAAGTTGATATCGGTTGATAAATGACGGAGTTCTGAGGTAAAAACAAGACTGAATTGCGTCCCTAAAAAATTGAGGGTTGTCCTCGACTTTTTGGGATCCCACCATCAGATCTTGACTTGGTGCCAATGGGACCACCTGGAAAGTATACTATTTTATCCAAAAAAAGTACTTCTCGAATCGGTCCAGGCGGCTTCGAGTAATCGGGGAGTATACTTACATAAAAAAAAAAGATTCCGACGAATTGAGAACCTCCTCCTTTTGTTGAGTCGGTTAAAAATAAATAATAATACGTATAACGAAACAACTATGTTATAAAAGTATTATTAGAAGCAATAGAAGGTACAGAAACAAAGCTGTATTTGCGACCGATTTATGGATAGTTTTACTACTCGGTAAACGAGTCTCCAAGACACTAACTCAACACTTTTTAATATAAAAATAGGAATTTCATTATTTGCAAGTTTTCATAATTTATTTCCTCCCAAAGATCACAGGATTTAACAGTTTAAAAAAAACAAAGCCACGGTTTCAACATTAAAAAATATACAGAAAGACTTGATTAAAGCGTACAAAAAGTAACTTGCTTCACAGATTGTAGCAAAGACAGACAATATTCTTGACCTAATTACTTTGCGTACGGCAACTGCAGTGCAATTTGTTACAAGTGTAACGTGCTCCGCGACATGCAGTTGCGCCACGCACTACATTACTCTTATCTTTCATCCACACTGAAATGTGACCATATAACTCAGGTATTCTGCGAAAGTAAGTAATGTGCTCACTACTTTATCAATCCCTATGAAGGACTTCCTCAGATTTCATAGTACGTAGAACTGTAAAGGTATCGTATTTTAAAATAATCCAAACAGTACGTATAATACGATTTATTTTATTTATTTCATTTTAAGAGCACCAACATGATCAACACCAAATCTAATCTAAATATATAAAACAAAGTCGGGTTAGTTACATCATTTATAACTCAAGAACGGCTGGACCGATTTTGATGATCTTCGATTTGTTCTATTTGTCTATGCTTCAAATATTTTTTTTAAAGAAAATTCATTTTCTTATACCTACGTAGATGAAGCTAGTAAAACTTCTTTTTTAAAATATTAATTTATAAAATTGTTCAGGAACGAAAAGAAATTGCGAAAAACTAGATTATCCTTAGATTATAGATAACAACACCCTTTTGTATCTTATAACATTTTAATCAAACCCAAAATCGGACAATATTTTGTGTCGCCGCACGGGCTGAGTAGCGGTAAAAATAATGTTTTAAAGAAATGTCAACCTTATTTCGAGGCGCATACAGTAAGTACATAGTTATTTTCTGCTGCTGCCTGCCATCTGTTGTGGAATGGCTGAACTTTTTCGTAAACCGAACCTGGTAGATTCAAAATACGAAACACCGTAAATACTTTTTTTTATCTATACCAAAATGAACTCTATTCTACAGCAAAGAGGAGTGTTTTGTTTTTGCAGTTTATATAATTTAGGCTAATTTGGAAAAAGAGATATGCGAAAAATCAACTGGCTATGATAGAGAGAAAGAAAATGTGTGCTCGCACCTCTCTCTCTTGCCCCGACAGTAATATACGAAACGTAACTCTCTCTCTCTTTCTATCTTCACTAACTTATATCTCTCTCTCGACTTCCGTTCGCACTTTTCGTAACGCATTCACCAGCTTACTCTCAAGTCAAGCGTGCGTAAAGAAGTTTTACTTCAAAAACTATGAGAATCGGTTTATCCGTTTGGTAGTTACGATGCCACAGACAGACACACAGTTATACACGTCAAACATAAAACACTTGAGTCGTGCTCGAGCCGTCGTACAGTGCGGACCTCTCTGGGGCGTCGTTACGCTGCCCGTTGAATATACGAAGATTCGATCGTCGTTAGTGGTCGAGGCAACATCGCCTATAAAAGGCTCCTCAGATCGCGCGGCACGCATTCGATCGTCGTTAGTGGTCGCCGCTATAGCATGCAGCGGCCACACCTTAGGAACCTAGGCTGGTAGAGGGGGGCTCGAGTGCCGAAACACTTTGTTGTAGCAACGGCGTGTTTCGGCCCTCGAGTCGGCACGGTCACTCCCCGTGCTAGTGCTCGTTGCTTCGGCGTCAACGCAATCCACCTCAAGTGGCGAGGCAACCAGGCAACTGTAGAAGGCCTGAAGGTAGCGATAGGAGTTTTTATCGTTGCCAGATACTGCGTCCTGTTCCCTTCCAGTCGTAGCGGTTCTCCGTTCCACTGGGTCAAGGGGAGTAAGGAGGAGAGGGTGCATCTGTGTACGGCGCGCACACTTATGCAACTTAATATATCCTGCGCATCTGACTTGGCTTTGTCATTCCGAGTTTAAAAAAGTCCTGGGCTTGGTCTAATACCTGGACACGGGTGGCCTAAGGAGAGGAGAGTGGTCGCTCTAGCACTGCATCGGGGTGACAGTGTGGTTCGGCAGCACTCTTTGAGACAAAGCAGCTTTATTTAGAGAGGCACTGCTTTCCTCGCTCAGCCGGGGAGGGGGCTAGAAAAGGTGCCCCAAACAAACGCTCATTCCTCGCAATAAGAATAAATCTAAAAACATGCAGATGAATATGACTTTTGGTGCGTGGAATGTACGTACTCTTTTAGACCGACCCAACAACCTCTGCCCAGAACGTAAAACCGCCATTGTGGCTCGCGAGCTCAAACGCTATGACGTCGACATAGCCGCTCTCAGCGAAACACATCTAGCTGACGAAGGTGAGCTTGTTGAACGTGGTGGTGGGTACACTTTCTTCTGGAAAGGCACACCAGCTTCTGAGCCTAGACGGTCAGGAGTAGGCTTTGCTATTAAAACTACTTTAGCCTCTAAGTTGGAAGAACATCCAGTTGCTATCTCTGATCGTGTCATGTCCTTACGTTTCCATCTTCGAAACAATAAATACTTAAATGTTATCAGCGTATATTCGCCAACACTCGACAAAAGTGATGACGTCAAGGACAAATTTTATGAGGAAGTGTCAGAAGTGCTGACTCCGGCGCTGTGAGAAAGTTTTGCTTCTTGGCGACTTTAATGCTCGCGTCGGACGTGATTTTGAAGCTTGGCCTCGGGTGATAGGGCGACATGGCATTGGTAACATGAACAGTAATGGGCAACTGTTACTAAGCCTCTGTTCCCAATTTCATCTGGGTATTACCAATACCATGTTTAGACTCCCAAATAAATACAAAACTACCTGGATGCACCCAAGGTCCAAGCATTGGCATCTTATTGATTATGCTATAGTCCGTCAACGGGATATAGCGGATGTCAAAGTAACGAGAGTAATGAGGGGCGCAAACTGTTGGTCGGATCACCGACTTGTTGTTACAAAACTATTTTTGCGTCTTAGCCCTTGCCGTAGACCTCGCAGGGCTAAGCCTAACTGTCTTCATCTGAAAAAGCTAGAGTCTGCTGAAATATTGGCAAATTACAGGGAAGCTGTCAATACCTTTACAGCAGGCATACACCCCGAAGATGAACAGTTAGACGAGGGCTGGAAACTGTTAACTACAAATACCATCAATGCGGCTACTGAGATCTTAGGCCAAAAACCTCGTGTCTGTGAAGACTGGTTTGACGAAAATGATAATACATTGACAGTCGTCCTAGAAAAACACCGCCAGCTCCTTCGAAAGGGAAATCAGACAACTGCTTCTGAAAAAATAAAGGAGAGTACGAGCCAAATAAGGAGACTAACTCGAAACGCAAAAGATCAGTGGTGGCTGAACAAGGTTCGCTATATTCAGTGGCTTGCTGATTCGAATAGACTCGGCGATTTCTTTAACGAGATTAAAAAGTTAGTAGGAAGTCCACATCGAGTAAACGTACCACTGAAATCACTTTCAGGTACCCTCCTGGTAAGCAAAGGAGAAGTTCTTACTCGCTGGGCAGAACACTATAACAGCTTACTCAATGTGGATCGTTCTGCTGACATAAACTATTTAGCATCACTTCCTGCCTTACCACAAGCCGTAGATCTGGATCAGCCTCCTTCTCTTGAGGAAGTTATCATCGCCATCAAAGCGCAGAAAAACAATAAGGCTGTCGGCATCGATAACATACCAGGAGAACTATTAAAATATGGCGGAGATGAGTTGCACTACAAGATTTGGCAATTTTTCCAGCGCATGTGGGAAATGGAGTTCGTTCCTCCTAGTTTTGGCGTATCACTAATTTGCTCTTTGTATAAAAATAAAGGTGATCGATCTGTTTGCAACTCTTATAGGGGTATATCACTTCTGTCTACTCCAGGAAAAACTTTTGCCAGAGTACTCTTAAATCGTCTTATGGAGCTCTCTGAAAGTATATTGCCTGAAACGCAATTTGGGTTTAGACCCAATCGCGGCACATGCGAGGCCATATTCTCTCTTAGACAACTGCAAGAGAAAAGCAGGGAACAGTGTCAACCTCTGTTTCTCTGTTTTGTTGATCTGGAGAAAGCTTTTGACAGTGTACCTCGCGAAGCTTTGTGGATTGTGCTTTCGAAACTTGGTTGCACCGACAAATTTATACGCTTGATAAGACTTCTTCACGACAACATGACTTGTTGCGTAGCCGTCAATGGTGAGCAGACAGAGCAATTCCCTGTCACTTGTGGTGTAAAACAAGGCTGTGTATTAGCACCCACTCTTTTTGCTCTGTATTTTTCCGTTGTCGTGAGGGAGACTTTACAAGCCAACACCGAAGGGATCCGCATACGTTTTCGCACAGATGGCAGTATCTTTAACCTGGCTAGGTTAAAAGCGCACACAAAGGTATCGTATGACCTCATTACCGAATTGATGTATGCTGATGACCTATGTTTCGTTGCGGAATCTTCTGAGGGACTCCAGGACTTGATGACTCGGCTTGACGCTGCGTGCTGTAGATTTGGCCTCAAAATTAATATTACAAAGACAGAGGTGATGGCCATGGACACTGTTAACCAAGCTCCACTGAATCTGCAAATCGATGGAAAGCCCATAAAACAGGTCGATACATTCAGATATCTGGGAAGCAGCATAACAACAAAATGCGACCTTGACTCGGAGATCAACAGCAGACTTGGCTCCGCTATGGCTGCTTTTGGTAAACTACGAGTCCAGGTATTTCGCTCCCATAACATCAAATTGAGTACCAAGATTAAGGTGTATATGGCTATTGTACTTCCTAACATCTTGTACTCGTCAGAGACATGGTGCCTGTATCGCAGACACATACGCACGTTAGACAGATTCCATCTGAAATGCCTCCGCGACATTCTTAACATCAAGTGGTCGGATCGGGTCCGTAATACCGATGTTCTACGACGGGCTAATGTCTGTGGCATAGAGGCATATTTGATGCGGCGTCAGCTGCGTTGGTGCGGGCACCTGTCTCGGATGTCTGATGAGCGAAGGGCGAAACGCATTTTCTTCTGTGAACTAGAACATGGTAAGCGGAAACGCGGAGGTCAGTTCCTACGTTTCAAAGACGTACAGAAGAGGCACATGAAGAGGTGTTGTATCGATCCGTCGCGCTGGGAGGCTCTCGCTGAAAAACGACCTGAATGGAGGCGTCATGTTCAGGACAAAGTGTACGAGTTTGAAGAAGAAAGGAGGCAAGAACTAGACTTAAAACGAGATCAGCTTAAAAGTCGACCGCCGGCTAATATCAATTACAACTACATTAATGGCGCCTTAACTTGTGTTCATTGTAACCGGACTTTTAGCGCAAAAATAGGGTACATCAGCCACATACAGGCTAAACACCTAGGCCAATAATCACAAAGTCAAGTCTCTGTAGCCGAAATCGGCTAGGAGGATTATTATTATTATTATAAAACACTCCTCCGCTTTTTGTGCCGGGCGTTAATTAAACAAAAACAAGAAATCATTCGTTTTTATAATTTAAAATAAAGTCTATTAAAGAGATTACTAGAAGCAAAACAAGAGGCGTACGTACGCTAGAAAATGCCCTCACTTTCTATCACAGCCGAGTAAAAATACCATAAAATCGAATAAAACAGTGTACAATAGAAAATGGGATTTATTCCAGCTCCTGTTCTTTCGAAATGTAATTGGTTCATGCATTTCAAAGCATACTTACCCCGGGTGGAATTGCAGGTAATAAGTCTGTGAGGGAATTAATAAGCCAAACTGCACAACCACTAAATGTTGGAAACTTTGTTGACACCCGCTTGCGGATGTTAAATTCAAGTGGAGAGTGAACGTGACTATAATAATGTTAGTCAAAACAGTTGGAAGCGATTTATGTAGATGAATGAGGTGAATTACAATTTTGCATTGACGTTGATTGATTGACATATTTGACATTGTTCTGTTCTGTTCATTCTTTCTGTGTTGAATGTTTATGTGTAATTGTAATTTTATGTTATAATTTTCTTATTTTTAGTTGATATTATTTGTGACCCATAATTACAAGCTTTTATTTAACTTGCAATGTATGTATGTTTGTCCGGGTGGAATCTTGCAACTGAATTTTAAATCAGTTATCTTTAACCGATGGAGCTGAGATTTGGTATACACGCTTATTTTGGATGACAATGCATGCTATGTGCCGTCATTCTAATTCCAATATGGCGGATCATCCAATATGGCGAATTAGTTATTTTTTCTGCACTACCACAGTCTGGGTATTAAATGAAAGGGCTTGCTGAGGAGAACACGAAAACTAATACAACTTCGCATTAAATACAAAATCCTCATATTTTGAATGTACGGCTACACATCAAGCTATACATTTCTAGTATAAGCTGACCTTTCATTTTACGAAAAGCCTACACAATGCGAGGTTAGCTTATACTGGAAATTTATAGCTTGATGTGTAGCCGTGTGTACCTATACTATAAATCCAATATGGCAGGACCTCCAAGATGGCGGAGGATGTTTTCTAGTTTTCTGAAGTCATTAACTGCTGAATTTTAACAAAAGTATGTCTTGGTCGACTTCATACTTGTGTAATTTGGCGAGATAGGCGTCAACAGCATTGGTTTGCAATCTATCTAGTAAAAGGATATTGTTATAAAGCCCAATATGGAAGCGGTCAAAACGCCTATACATTGTGCTTACAAATTAAATTTTTGACAAGTGTTCTTCCACGGCGCGGCGTGCCGTGCGTGCGTTTGGGCTTAGAATCTGGCTAACGAAAGTAGATACTGGATTTTTTTGCAAACTTTTTATATGACAACACGAAAGTGTTCCTACCATCGGATATTTACCCTACAAATTGGGGTATTTTAAGCAAAAAGTACTTAGGAACAATTAATTCCAAAAAGGCATTTTTAAAACAAACTTATTTTAAACATTTTATAAAATGAGTTTTAAAAATTCGTACGTGTGCTAAAATTGTATTCATTGAAAATAAGTATCGTATGTACGTGTTGGATCATTTCAAGAGCAACACTAAGCCTTAGGTTGGTCTAATAAATAGCTTAATTAATTAGGTACACTATTTACTAGAGAAAAACTTGGCAATTTTATTTTAAAGAAATTAATTTTCGGCTGTTTTCCGAAAGATTTGGTAAAATCAACATCAGTGTATGGTATCCCTATCTCTGACGCAACAAGATGGCGTGTTGTTGATGTTTCGTTGTGGTTGACTTGCGTATAGTTTTGTTGTGATATATCCGTGTTAATGCTATAAAAATTAATAAAACTATAAAGAGTGAAGTGCGAAAACTATTGTTTTGTATGATTTCGAAATATGAAGAGAAAAAGCTTGTTAAACAAGCCGTATTGCGAGAAAAACAGGATTGTTTACGTACTGTGACTGATTTTTTAGGTTAGTACGGTCAAAATGTCTTGATATTTTTTTATTTTAAATAAGTACATATTAGTTTTAGTTACTTTATATAATGTTATTGTTCTTTTACAGATAGTCTTGAGGATAATACACGAACTGCTGAAATAAAACAAGCAATTGAAAAGATCACAGATTTAGATCAAAAAGATATGATGAAATCGCAGAACCAGTACTTAGAAGAACTATCTTCACTCACCGGTAAGTTTTCACTCAACGTTAATCTTAGACTAGTTTTGTAATACTTGTGTATTTTCTATTATTTTTTAATTATGAGACTCACGATAATTGACATTTTATTTTATTCTTTTTACAGATGTAAGTGTTATTACATTGAAGAGAATTAAAAAAGAAGGTGCGGTGAACGAAGGGGTCTGGAGGACTCCAGGTAAAAAACGACCACACCCTTCAAAAGTGTCGAACTTAGATAGTTTCGATATGGATGTTATTCGTAATAAAGTAAACGAATTTTACATTGTGAGGAAACCAGTACCAACATTAAGATCTTTGTTGGTAGAGTTAAAAGAAAGTATAGAATTTGGTGGATGTCGTGAAACTCTCCGTCGCATATTATTAGCCAACGGTTATGAATTTAAGAAAAACAAAAATGAACGTTCATTATTAATTGAACGGTATGATATAGCTGCATGGAGACATCGCTTTTTGCGTACCATTGCATCGAAACGTGCAGAAGGCAAGCCAATAATCTACTTAGATGAAACTTATCTCCACAAAACCTATAAGCCTAAAAAATGTTGGCAAGGTCCATCAACAAGTGGAATAATTGAAAATATATCGTCAGGAAAACGATATATTACTGTGCATGCAGGATCAGAGAAAGGCCCTGTTCCAAACTCATTGTTAGTATTTAGCACCAAATCGAAAATGGCCGACTACCACCATGACATGAATTCAACAAACTTCAACAAATGGCTTCAAGAAAAGCTTATGCCCAATTTGAATGAACCAAACCTTGTAATGGACAATGCATCATACCATTCTGTCATAATAAATAAAGCGCCCACATCTCAAAATCGAAAGTTAGAGATACAGAATTGGCTTACATTGAATGGTATTTCATTTGAAACATACAATTCAAAAGCAGAGTTGCTCTGCTTAGAAAAACAGAACACACCAGAACCTATTTATGAAGCTGATGAACTTTTGAGCCAAAACGGACATGAAGTGCTAAGACTTCCTCCATATCATTGTGACCTAAATGCTATAGAACTCATATGGAGTCTAGCAAAAAGAAATGTGGGAAGCAAAAATGTAAGCCGAACTCCAAAAGAGTTCGAGGATCTCATAAAACAATCTTTTGAGTGTATTACAGCAGATGATTGGAAAAAAATTACAGACCATGTCATTCATGTGGAAGACAAGTACAAAAGAAGAGACCATATAACTGAAAATAATTTACATAGCTTCATCATCAATTTAAGAGACAGCAGCGACTCCAGTGATTCTGACGATTCACTCCATGTTGAATTTTTAGATTCAGATTTTGATTATAGTGATTAAAAACAGTATAGAAATATATGGTGTTGTTTTCTTTGATACATACTCACATAGATTTACAAATATTTAAACTCATGATAATATTGATACTCATGATAGTGTTTGATAGCCTGTTTGTTCCTTTAATACGCCACAATGGAGTGACGTATCCGTGTGATGTTTGGTATGGAGTTAATAAAGAGTTAACAAGTGATATAAGCTACTTTTAATCTCGTCATAACGCGGAGAAAATTGCAAGCATCCACTAGTAAAATAAAAATAAATGTCAAAGTATCAAAGTGAGTTGTTCCAACTTTCCTTTTTACTTTAGGGCTGCCATGCTGATATTTTTTAAATTTGCCGCGCTTTTTCAGTATCAACTTTCATTAGCCAGACTCTATTTGAATCTGCTTGCGGTTCTGATTATTTTGGTTTCTGATTTTGAAAGTAATTTATCAACAAAAAAACTTATTACTTATTTAGTCTCGATACCTGTTTGTTTGTTTGTAATTATTATTTATAATTTAATTGCATTGTTATTGTTATTTTCAATCTGACGTAACTTAATATTATGTACAAACGGCTACACATCAAGCTATTCATTTCCAGTATAACGTGACCTCTCATTCTACGAAAAGCCTACACAATGCGAGGTCAGCTTATACTGGAAATGTATAGCTTGATGTGTAGCCGTGTGTACCTACAGTGGAAAATAAATGAAATCGGTCAGGCACCTCTTCTGTACGAAATGTATTGGCTTGACGGGTTAAGCAGCGAACTGTCAAAAATATTTTCTCTCGATTAATTTTGACTTTAGTTTTAAAATACAGACCTAACGCCTATTTATAGATTTATAAAAATTATAAAAACCGTGTGCAACCTTAAAAACTAGTCATAGTTTTTGCAAATATTTAACCGATATTTCGAACGGTTATGTACTTTAGAGCTACGAGTATCTATAGATAGTTTGCAACGGTCTTTAGATGATTTAACTGGTTCTTATGTATTTTATAGTCATGTAAATAATTGTATATTAATTCTGTTAATAAATGTATTCTTTTGTATGGTATGTAAATTAAACAAAAAATATTCTGATTTTCTGGCCCTAACTTTTCAGTGAAAAGTAATTTTTAACTCTTTTAACTTTAACGTGGACGGTAGAAAAGACACAGGAAACATTGAATTCTTCGAACTGACAAAGGCAAATTAATTAAGTCCGTTATTGACACTGTATTGGATTCGACAACAAAATAAATCAAACTTTTTCTCTCACAAAGGTAAGGATGGATAATACGTACACATTATACCTAGTCAGGTCATAAGTATTGTCACACAATAAAAACTTTTCTTTTAGAATGCTGGCCACAAAAAAGTTTATAGAATTCGAATTTCGAATTGTTCATGAAAATAAAAATGTATACTTTTTAGAATTTTACTCAATTTTAAATATGGAGTGGACGCTTAAAGAAGACCGTGTTGCAGTTATTGCGTTGCATCGTTGCGGTTACGCGCCAATTAAAATTTTTGACATCCTGAAAAATTTGAATATAACCAAAAGATTCGTTTATCGCACCATCAAACGATACAATGAAGACTCTAGTGTAGATGACAGGTCAAGAAGTGGTCGCCCTCGGTCTGTTAGGACTCCAGCAGTGATAAAAGCTGTGAAGGCGCGAATTCAAAGAAATCCCAAACGTAAGCAGAAACTGTTGGCCCTTCAGATGGGGTTAAGCAGAACCACGGTGAAAAGGGTGTTAAATGAAGACTTAGGGCTTCGGGCATATCGAAGAAAAACAGGACATCGTTTGAATGCTCGTCTAATGGACCTAAGACTGAAGAGATGCCGCGCTTTGTTGAAGCGGTACGCGGGAAAAAAATATCGGAAAATTCTTTTTTCGGAGGTAAATTTTTACCGTATAAGAGAGCTACAACAAACAAAATGATAAGGTGTACGCACACAGTAGTGAAGAAGCGAGCAACCGTATTCCGCGTGTCCAACGAGGTGGACACTCGTGAGTAGGAGGAAATTGGAAATTTGCTAGGAAAATGCCATATCATTGGGAGGTCAATGAACTTGTCATCAAGGACATGAAAGGTCGAAGGATTCCAAGGTCACAATAACGATGTAAGCGGTATGATTAGTTGAGACAATTAATTTACTTGGGGTGGCAATGCTAGTGCGGGGAGACGATTTGGCTTATATTGAGAGCAGGTATCTGCAAAAATCGTATACCAAACATCAAGCCACCACAGTCGTCTCCTAGCAACAGCGCCAAGCCTCAAGCAGTCAAACCTCTCCTGGAGTATCATTTCAAGCCCTCATCACCAAAATCACACTAGGACGAAGCACAGAATCCCAGCGCACCAAGACGTACGAAGCCGGGACGGACCGGGGCATACGGGCAACATCGTATCATCATCGCATACCATCACCCGCCCTGGTTCACCTGGTTCCGTACAAGGTACCTCGGGGTAAACTAGGACTTATATTATTATTCGAGTTGCCTTTACCGATCTGCTCGGATAGAGAACATGTAACAGGAAAACCTAAGCTTCTTCATTTGAACTATGAATATAAGCTTCCTATGCCGTGGTACCATTAGTCAGCTCCATTGTTGGTACTTTTTTGCCGTTGTAGGTACTATTAATTGTAGCACAATCTTCTTCTTTCGAGTCAATAGTTCACTTTGTTAATTTTAATTAACCTGAGATAGGGAGACCTGTGCCCAGTGGGACAACGTGTCCCACTGGGCATAGGTCTCCCTATCTCCTCTCAATCCATCGCGGTCCAATTCTAACCAATCTGGTTTGATTGCATCCAGGTTGTCTCTCCATACTTTTTGTGCCTACCACGGCTGCGTCACTCTTTCGGTATCCACTAGGTGACTAGGTTTGCCCAACATTCTGGATAGATTCGAACCACATAGCCTTCCCAATCCCATTTTAAGCGTGCTGGTTTTGGCTCGCTGTGAAATCATAATATACCTAGATGAATAGAAATTAGGCAACTTTATTGGTCTGGTAGTGGCTTAAGTCGGCTTTTGTGGCCACCAGGGCCCGTAGCCAAGTTACATTCCCTTCCCTTCGAATCGGTTCGATTTCTACACAGATTTGTTGTCAATATATCACGTGATATTTCCATAGCCTGTGTCAAATCCCATACATTTTCGGACTTATCGACTAGCGTCCTCGCTAATCAAATGTAACTTGGCTAAGCCCTCAGGACAATCGAGTATGTGAAACATGCTTTGGATGGATTTCCCGCAGTCGCAACTAGTTAGCGCAGGCTATCTTGCCAATGTACACCTGCGTGTTAGGTGTTTGGCTATTCGCCAACTGCGCCACAGAGCAGTGCGTGAAGTCATACTGGCATCATTGTATTTTGTATGAGCTATGGATTTTACTGTGCGCGCCATGCTCGGCATCACACTGCAAGACCGAGTCCCCAATACTGAAATTCGCAAGCGGACTAAAGTTCAAGACTTTAGCAAGCGTATATTGGGACTCAAATGGAGTTGGGCAGGACATGTGGCCAGGCGCGGTGATGACAGGTGGAGCAGGGTGCTGACTGAGTGGTGGCCCCGAGATGGAACTAGGAACGCAGGTCGTCCACCAAGATGGGTCGACGACATTATAACATTCGCAGCTCGTATGTGGGTTAGAACAGCGCAGGACATAGGCGAATGGCGATAACGAAGAGAGGCCTATGCCCAGCAGTGAGATGAGAAAGGCTGACGATGATGATGATGATGGATTTTACTGTAGGTAACAATGTGTCAGGAGTATTGAATGAATAATAACATCACGCTTGAAATACACAAAATAACAGCATTACTCGTAATTATATCCTTATCTAAGTGCATTATTTTAATGATGGTCATTGTATCGTTGATTCTTATATAGTCTCGTCAGTGTGGTGAAGTGAGTATTGATACAGCGCAAATATATAATGTATACTATGAGCAAGATATATCTTATTTTAATTGTTACACTATCGATAATTTATGGAATATGTGGCGGGGTAAGCTTTTGACACTTTTCTTACTTATTGCCGTGGCGCAGCGATCCAAAGTGAAACTTCGACAATGGATGGAGAATCCTGGCAGACTCTAGCTGCCAGGATTCTCCATCCATTGCCGCGTCACCTCCAGGGACCAAGTTCAACTAAACCAATCGCTTCACTATGACTGATGGTGATGGTATCGTCGCATAATGCCCGCTATAGGTATTCTACTAACATACACTTTTTTAATGACTGGCGTTGCTATGACAACAAATTTGTTGGCTTATGACAGGAAAAGCAATCATAACATAATAGTGAAATAATGGCCCCAGTTGTGGGCGCGCAGTTCATGTCATTCTAATGGGGTTTCAAATTATCTAAGAAAGGTTTCTTAGCATTGTTGAAAATACTTCAAGAGATGATGTACTCCAATTCGTGAGGGAGAGGTGCCGGGACCAGATTACGCTATAGGGAAGCAAAATCCCTCAATTAATAAGATTTAGTTTTAAGTATAACTAGCGACCCGCCCCGGCTTCGCACGGATGCAATGGTGATACTAAATATACTACAGAAGGTCTTTATTTATTAATTGTATGTTTGTATATATGTGTATAAAATTCAAAATATATTTAAGGTACTTAATTGGATAAGGATGAATGCTGTATTGTTTAAAATCGCTTCGTAAATAAGCCATTATTTCTCATAAAAAGTAAAGGATAAAATTGATTATTGTGGGTTACCCCAAGGGTTGTAGACCTTTTTAAGGTGTATAATACTGTAGTACATTATTTTGATCTATCTCGTAGGGTTCAGCCAGCGTTTGCAATGTAAGCGCAAAAACATGTGTTTATTTACTACATTACATTAGAAACCTCTAAAGTTATCAGTGTTTCTCTACTGTATTATGCATGTGTTATACATATTAATCTTCCTCGGTAATCACTCTATCAATTAAAAAAAACCACGTCAAAATCCGTTGCGTATATTTAAAGATCTAAGCATACATAGGGACAGACAGACAGCATAAAGCGACTAAATTGGGCCATGTTATCATATTATATTTTTGTATGTGCTCATTGTTACCTGAAAATAACTCACAAATAACAGAACAACAAGAACAACAATGCTTGTTTTACGACTTTTCGAAATTCAATGATTTTTATTGAAGAATCACTTGGTAAAAACGTTTAATAAAAAATCTGTGAATGACCATAGGTTTAAAAGTAATTACGTTTAAGGTTATAGACATAGACAGACATTTATTTGCTACCATAGCACACACAAATTCACACAATACAATCAAAAGCTATAACATCAAAGAGAAAGCACAGCAAGTAAGAGAAAACAGAAAATTACATTCAACCAACATACGAACAATAGAATGAAATAATAAATTTACAGTGTAGTCAGGGAAATATTAAAAAGAGGCGAGTAGGTTATAGGGAAAGCGAACAGTTTAAAATACAGCTGATTTGAAAGCAATCGAAAGTATTTCTATCAAAAGTTATTTGTTGTCCTGGGCAGAATCACTTTCTTTCGGGTTAACATACATTTTCCAGAGCACTCTAGTCCTCATTACCTACAGTGGGAGAAAGCGGTTGCAGCAATGGCATTGACACGTTTGCACATAAAACCCTCGAAATAAACAAAAAAGTAGCTCATAACTTATATCATTCAATATTCATACTTTGTTTAGATGAAGAGCAAGCTCTATTTTTTCTAATTGTTTTCTATCTATTAGGTAGATTGTTTGCAACGGTCTTTAGATGATTCAACTGCTTCTTCTGTCTTGTAATTGTAACTAATTGTATATTCATTATGTTAATATTTTTTTTTTAGATATGTAGTTTATAGAAAAAGCAAATAAGCAAAGCTTAGCGCGTCTTTAAAAAAACCCTATACAAAAATTAAAGGAATTTTGTATTTAACTTTTTTTTGGTAAAAAGGTAATTATTGAACGAACGAAGCGAGATCTCTAAATCAACTTGGGCAAATCGGCGTTGTATGTATGTATAAATGTTTGTTTGTCCGAGGATAACTTTCGAAGCGTTAATCCGATCATCGTGAAATTTGGTATATAGGTAGACAATGATGGCACAGTTTTGGTGTGACTAAATGAACTAAAAAAGCGAGGGGTAGGGGGGGTGATTGAGATATTGGGGTTCAAGCGGGGTAAAAAAAAACAAAATGGGACTATCCGGAACAAAGTGGAAAATCCGACAAATCCGCAAAATGGGACAAAGAACTTTCGATAAAGTTGCCGCTGTCAAGTGCCTTTGTTATTTACATTTCGACCTCATTTTTATTTTTAGTTTAAAACTTGTAGTTTTTAAGTTAATAGCCATAATATAAACTGGACTTTTACAAAATTCACAGGGTTCACCAATACCCCACAGGCCAGTGTTTAAATTTGGTATGCGTTGAGCTTTAATAACACAAATGTAGTCAAAAGTCTGAAATTTAGAATAACTGCAATTTGTACCCCAAAACAGAGAACCACATTACATGAACTCCCGTTACCTGTAGTTTGAACGAAACTGTATGTCAAGTAAACTGTAGTTTGATATTAAAAGATTACGCGAGTTCTTAGTTCGGGGCGAATCACTAATTTACTGAAGTATCTATTTTTTTAATTGTATCTTTAGTTATATTGTATTAATAACGACGGTAAATCTCTTGTATCAACGGTAATTAAGTCATATTATACAATCAAGTTGGTTATGTAACTTGTGAGTAAATTAATTCTATTCACGTTTTGATCAATTGTCACCTTCTTAGTTAGTTTATTGGCTTTTATTATGCCTCTGACATAAATGGTTATGTAACAACTTTTCAAGGCAAAATTTATTTGTATTTCAACATTAAGCCCGGCATGCATAACGATTAGCGTATTTGAGCACTAAACACTATAAGGGATCGTTGCGCAAGTAAATAAATGTAATAATAAATATTGCTGGATATTTCACACAGCACTATCTAGCCCCAAACTAAGCAGAGCTTGTAATACGGGAACCAGATAACTAATCGAATACTTATATACATTTATTTGTAAATACATACTTATATAAATAGAGAAACAACCAGAGTCGGAACAAATAGTTATAGTTATAGTTGAGTATATTTCTGTTTTTCTGTGCGCACATATAAGTTACGTTTCAAGCCAGATAAAATTGTTATTTTAGTTAAGTTATATTTTTTTGCTTGTAATGTGTAATGTGTGCTTTATAAAATAAATAAATAAATAAAATATCTGTAGATCATGAAAACATTTGTTCCGCGGCGGGAATCGAACCCACTACCTCCTGCGTCTCAGCCGGCTATTCGCCCACTGCGCCACGGAGGTCGTCGTCGTAAGTCGCCCTTAATTTTTCAGGAAATAGTGAGCATTTTAGTTTGCCTTAAAAGCAGTTGTTTATAAGAGTGCGCCTTGTATGCTATTTGCAATATTATCTAGAGGCATAGAGAATACACAATTAATATCCTAACTTTATCAACAGAGATTCAAACAAGAAATGGCAAAAGTATCATACATCAATTCAAAGTACATAAAGGACGTGCATGTTCTTACGGTGCGGGAAAACCGCAATTCACCTTATCTTACGTCTTTTAAAGCTACGAATCTGCTCCCTTTCTCGGACAATGTTACTGTAAGTAAATATAAATAAATTAGCTTCCGCCCTTGGCTTTGCACGCGTGGGTTCTCTATAAAAAGTAGACTATGCGTTAATCCAATAATAATCTACGTACATACCATATTTCATTGAAATCGGTTCAGCCGTTACGACGTGATTGAGTAACAAACAAATAAATAAATAAACATGCAAACTTTCGATTTATAATATTAGTGTGAATTAGTATGATAATAAATTAATATTGCTGGACATTTCACACAGAGCTATCTAGCACTAGACTAAGCAGAGCTATAGGAACTAGATAACTGATACAATACTTATGTACATATTTTTGTAAATACATAATAATATATTGAAAAACATCCAGGCCCCTTAACTAATATCTGTGGATCCTGCAAACATTGTTCGGCGGCAGGAATTGAACCCGCCACCTTCAGCGTCTCAGCTGGCTTTTCGCTCACTGCGCCACGAAAGTCGTGTATGTAAAAGTATACCGTCAGTCAATATGCCTATACCCATCAATATCCCGCCAATACGATGGTTGTGGTGCTTGACTGATTAAGTACATCATGATAAATACACAAAATATTGAGATAACTAGTAGACCCGCCCGCGTCTTCGCACGCGTTGTTATTCAACAAAATGTAAGACATAGGCCTTCCCCATTGATTTCCAGAGTGACTGAGCATGTTCGGCCTGCACCCAACGGCTCCCAGCAACAACGGCCGCACAATACCGGTCGCTGTGGAAATGTATGAAGGAGGCCTATTTTCAGTGGACGTCCTACGGATGATATGTTGTGGATGATACTATTGTCTTTCCAATAGTTAATTCTTGTTTCACAGGTGCGTTTGGAGTTCATCAATCCAAAAAAGTTTCCTATCCAACTTGAAATCAAAGTTTGCGAGGGATTGAAACTAAATTGGGCGCATGAATGGCTTCGTACGTACTCTGATCTTACTCTGAAGTGTCCATTGCCAGTTGTAAGTATACAAGTAATATTTTAATAAAAATATAACCGACTCCAGATAACACAAAAATCAAACTACTTACTCGATTTTGATGCAATGTCTATGGGACAAATCTGAAAGTATATAGAACAAATAAAAAAAAGACGAGTATGCTTTACCACACGACTGAAGTAAAACTTCTTTTTCAAAATATTAATTTATAAAATAGTTCAATTACAAAATTGTCCACATGTCTATAGGTCGATCAGTCTATGTTCATTCTGGATAGATGCAACTTTGCACTCGCAAATTAACGTTTAAAAATATACGAAACGTAACTCTCTCTCTATCTATCTTCACTAACTTATATCTCCCTCTCAACTTCCGTTCGCACTTTTCGTAGCGCATTCACCAGCTTACTCCTCAAGTCAAGAGTGCATAAAGAAGTTTTACTTCAAAAATATTTTTACAAATCTGTTGATAAATGTCGGTGTTCTGAGGTTCAATACGTAAAACTAGCAGACCGCACCGCAGCTTCGCACGCGTAGTTTTTCAATAAAAACATTACCCTCCTTAGCGCAGTTGGGTAAAAAGTAGCCTATGTTATTCAGGGTTAATGTAGCTTTCCAATGGAGAAAGAATTTTTGAAATCGGACCAGTAGTTTTTGAGTTTATTCATTACAAACATACACACAAAAATACAAAGCTTTCCTCTTTATAATATTAGTATAGATAATATATATAGATAACAGATTCCGACGAATTGAGAATCTCCTCCTTTTTTTGAAGTCGGTTAAAATGGTATGAAAATAGTAGTATGCACGTACCGTATGTCGTGTGTTGTACCACATGAGGTTGTACTCTGACTCAGGAGTCGGAGGTTGTGGGGTCAAGTCAATATTCATTTATTCATTAACACAACCATCATTTGAAACGGCGATTTTACCGCTTGTTCGTCCGCAAAGCCAAGCCAAGCCAGGAAAGAATCGCAAGAGACTAGTCTAGTTTTTCTTTTTCATGACCATTTATAACAATAGGATACAATTTTCTACGTTTTCGTTAATTCATTGATTTTCATTGAAAAATCACTTGATAAAAATCTGCTGATTTCGGTAAAAATTCTGTTATTCAACTGTTTTATGTCTAACTAGCTGACCCGCTGAACTTCGTACCACCTTAACATGCATATGACGCGGGCTGCCAATGTACGTCGCCAGTAGAATTGTCAATAGACCATCATTAGTTGCATCTATGTACGAGAAAATGATTTTTTTTTCATAATTTTATTTTGCGTGAATTTTTCTGATATTTTAATAGTTATTCTGCTATTCAGGGCAAAAACATCAAATCAAAGATCATCAAAAGCGGTTCAGCCGTTGTTAAGTTGTAAATGGTGTAACTAACCCGACTTTGTTTGATATATTTTTCATACTTGTTCAAGTTTGACATACTACGAGTAGTTTGGGACATTCCGTATCAAACGTAAAGTTTGAACATGCCTCTGACTTAGACTCTATCTCAGAACATGCAAGAGAAAGAGATCCGGGATGTTGACCATGGGGATAAATATAGTCAATATATAATATGTACATTCTCGGGACATTCTCTTATCTCTTACTCAGCATACAAACCTGAGAAGATATTCTACAAGCGGGTAGTAAGAGGCAGTTCCAAACATTAAGTTCGATACATACTCACTTTTTATACTCGCCATAAAAAGACAGAAAAAAGATCTGCACATTTATAATAAGATCTAACAATAATTGATTCAACTATGCCATCGGTTTAGCTATAATGGCAAATTGTTTAATGTATTCTCATGTATTTTTAGGGTACCTTCCACTTCAATAAATTCGAAATACCTCCAAAAAACTTCCCCATTCAATTCAGCAACATTGACTACACTGCAAAAAGTACGATATTTTTGACTGGGACTGGAGTTAAAATATGTGAAGCAAGTGTTGAATTAAGATTTAACAGCAAGAAAGGTTAATAAAATTGAATTTGTGTTTTATTTTTAAAAGCTAGAGATCATTCGGTTTTTGATACCCTCAATAGCACTGGTTGTTAGAGGTCTTCCGCTCCCGAGACCACAGGTCAGGTGGTTCCAACTATCCCGAAAGAAATTCTAGTAATAATTTCTTCGAAGGTTGAAAGAACAATACTTTTTAATGTTTTTTATTATTTATTTAATACTTTCACGCAAAACAGAATAGTGCTAGGCGGACATAATGCTAACAGCATTATCTACCAGTCATCCTGGTCGTGTTTAAAGAAGGTACATGTCGAGTTCATTTCGGGGAGTGTGCGGCGGAACTTTTCAACCTGATCCCACCATCTCCATTCTATCAACAGACAACCAGACGCTCTGCGGTGCGCCACCGCTATATGGTAGAAATACCTCCCATTCGCACAAAGCGGTTCTCTTCGACCTTTATTATGCGCACCGCCAAAGAGTGGAACGACTTACCAGAGTCTGTTTCCTGATAGCTACAACCTGGGTATCTTTAAGTCGCGAGTGAATAGGTTTCTTCTAGGCAAGCGTGTACCATCGTAGACTGCATCATCGCTTACCATCAGGCGAGGTTGTGGTCAAACGCAAGCCTATATATATATATACATATAAAAAAAAGGTAAGGTATGACACAGGAAAAAAGGTATTTCAAAGCTACAAAAAAAATTACAGACATACAGAGTCTAAATAAAAATAATAATAAATGCCTAATATAATATTTATAATATAACAATATATATATATAGTTATCTTACGTAAAATCCCATAAAAAAGTTTAAAAAAAAATAATAGAAATTACATTGCAAAACTAAGTGAAACGCAACGATGGTGTCGGTGTATAAATTAACTTTAACTTCTCAAGGAAGCGCTGACGCACCAATGTCATAAACGACTCTCGTGTCAGGTTATATCAGGTTAGAAGCAGGGAAATGCACAGCAAAATACACCCCAATGCGGGACGTCACTCGAGATATTATTTACCCCACCCTAGAATTAGCAGTACATTCATACTGCAGTTGTAAGAAGAATTATCAAAGCCTAAAGTCTACTCACACTTTATTAGTTTACGAGCAGTATCCGACCAAATTATGTCTATAGTTGGGTTTGTAAACTGTTTATATAATGTTCATACCAAATGATCAAAATCAACTGAACAAACTGAAAATCAACAAATATGACTATAGTACAGCCGTAGGTACTGTACTGGCTACGGAACCCTTTACTATGCGGTTTGACACGTGCTTGACCTATTTGTTTTTTATTTAGCTTAGTATTATCTTTCGCCCTTCCTACTCTATATAAATTTTAACTATACCAAATCTCACACTCCTTCGTGCGCGCAATAACCTTAAAAACGCGAACAAACTTTTCTCTTTACACACTTATATTAAAAGTGACAAATTTTTCCTGTTTTTATTTATTTTATGTTTGTTTGTTACTCAATCGCGTCGTAACGGCAGAACCGATTTCGATGGAATTTAGCTTGTACGTAGATTATAACCTGGATCACCATATAGGCTGCTGTTTATCCCATAAATCAGGTCCCATGGTATAAAAATGGGGTGTCAAGTCAAGTTGCAACAGCGAGTTTAGCTTTATTTCTAGGTTACCTACACATTTAGTAGTGTAACGCGTACGAAATCACGGGCAAGAGAGAGAATGAAAGAAAACATTTTATTCAAAAACCTCACAGTAATAAAGAAAAATAAAACACAACAATAAAATCTAACCTAAGCACTAACAAACTTAAAAGCTCTGTGTGGGGATGAATTGGTACTCAGCTTAGCATGATGCTACGGTATCTTAATATGCTGCAGCGCTGGTCTTCCGCTGAGTCCAGTTTACATTACCTCACGTACCTACATCTTGATCAAGGGTAGCCATAATAAGACAAACACAACTATTGTTAAATTCAAAGCAAACCATATTACGAGTATATACATTTTAACACAATTAAATACATACTATTATAACAGCTAGATATTAATATAGATTTGAATACATACGCCGCTTTCTTATTTTACGTTTTAAAATCGGTATTCCTTATCATAGTATGTAGTAGCATAATTTGACAAATCGTGGAATATCGTGGTTCATAGGTTAGAAAAATTCATAACTTCTGACACATTATTCAGATTGCTTTAATATTGTACCCATGCAAGGAACTCTCAAGAATTTTTACGCTTAAAATATCTCTCTAGGCTATGAAATTCCGGCGAGCATCTGGGCATAGTTTGTGCATTCCACTTCGCTTGTGGCCGGCATATAATTGCGGGCGGTATAACTGTGCCCGTCCTATACTTTTGAAACCACTTCCTTTGGTTGATATTTCTTTGTGGTTTGCTTTGGTACTTTAGGATGGGTTCGGTTCGTTAGTCTCCTTGCCAGTTGGATTCTAATGTGATTGCATCCTCACCTCAGGCTCTGCTTCTATTTTACTAATGGTTATTCATTTTCAACCGACTTCAAAAAAAGGAAGGTTTCAATTCGACGCGTATCTTTTTTACTGGGTGAACGAATTTTGATGATTCTTTTTTATTGATGTAACTCGAGGTGGTCCCATATAAGTTTCATTGAGGTATAACAATTTCGAAGGTACTTTCCATTAAGTTCAAGAGGGGGGGGGGGGGGGGGGAACAATATTTGCGTGTTGTTGGAAAGCTCTTTAAAATTGAAATACTCAGTTGAATAACAAGTTTTCATTTTAGAATTCCGTTTAGAATTTTTCTTTTTTTTTTTTATTATATACGTGAATACATATTCCTGGGGTGAAGTGATGTTTGAATTTGTTTAACTTGTTCCCAACAGATAATGTCAGTGTCAGAAGGTAATCATAAAACTTAAAAACGTAAAAATGTAAAACGCTTCTTCCAGATGATGAATTAGACATTATCTTGCAATAATGAGTACATAAAATATGTACGGGTTATTATTATTTTCGCTTATATATCAGCTTAGGCGTATTCGTTTCCATCAAAGTCATTTGATCCCCAATTAATGGATATTTCATGAATCAGCCGATTTGCAAGTCAAAACGGAACTGGAAGTGGCTCGCAAAGCAATCAGCGTGGTTAATTTATGACGTAAACAGTCACAATCCCACGACGCGCGACGCGACGGTCGCGACGGCCGCGCATTCCCACTATTTTGCGACATAAAATCATAGCTCTAAAACAAAAGCAGTACCACTGAAAGCCTCCTACAGGTAAGTCCTCTACAGTACCTTTATCTCTACAATGATCTCTACCGATTTATAACTTAGAATGAACCAATTAATACTCATTTTGTAGGGGCGAGCTATAGATTAATTTAGGAAATTGTTATGTTTCATTGCATTGTATAGATGTAGAGATTAGAGGCGAACGATAGGGTCGCTGCCGCCGAACTGGGCGCAGCAGCCGGGCTCGTCTCGTAATCATCTTCTCATCCCTTATGGGATGGGGAAGGAGTTTTAGGGCTCTGCCCTCTTACTCCGGCATTTCTTCACCCATAACAATGGGCGCGTCTTTTAGGTTTGTGCGGTTTCTGAACGGAGGGGCGCTAACCCCGCCGTCACTCACTTGTCCGGACGATCAGGCCTTGCCAGGTGAGATCCCTGGTTCCCCAGGGAAGGCCCAGCAAACTGATCTGCGACCGAACGAATGACCGACGATGTGTGCGTCCCCGTTGTGTTCGCGACTTCTTCTTCTTCTTCTTCTCTGGTGATCATGTCTCTAGAGTAGGCTTTCATCCTCCTACGACTGGGTTCATCTGGTGGTCTGGCATGTAACGGGGCAATCCCTTTTATGTGGGCATGCTGGGACTCATCGGCTCTGCGAAACATACTTGTGGTCAGTCTGCCCACAAAGGTCTCGATGTTCTCGTGGTTTAGCCCCCTCTGGATTGTGCTGTTACGCACGTACCGGGGGGCCCCAACTATCCTTCTGAGGGCGACGTTCTCTTGGGCTTGGAGTCTGTTTCTGTTTGTTCTGCTCAGGAACGGATACCACGCTGGCGCCGCGTAGGTCATCCGCGTCCTGAGGTAGGTCTTGTAGATCATCACTTTTGCCCTCGTTGGCAGCTTTGATTGCAGGATTGGTAGGAGACTGTTGCGTGCCCATCTAGCCTTTCCAACCAGGTAATCTGTATGTTGTTTAAATGAAAGTCTCCGGTCGATCTTGACTCCCAGATACGTTACGTTCTGCTGCCAGGGGACCTCCACATTGAGCAGCTTTAGGGGTGTCGGTTGTAGTGTGCTACCCGTTATAATCGCCTGGGTCTTCGCCACATTTACCGACATCCTCCACTTGTTGAACCATTCTGGCAGGGCGTCGAGTGTGGGTTGCAGTCGCTTGACCGCAAAGGCTGGTTTGTATGAGGATGCGTAGTAGGCTGCATCGTCCGCGTACAGAGCGAGCTTAGCCTGCCCAACGACTGGGATGTCGTCAGTGTACCAGGCGTAGCACGCGGGGGAGAGGCAGCTTCCTTGTGGTACTCCGGCCATCACGGGTCTTTCTCCTGACAGCACTCCTTCCACCGACACCACAAATCGGCGTTCGTGGAGAAAGCTTACCAGGACTCGAACAATCTTCTTTGGGGCGGCAGATTCCGACAGCTTGTACAGCAACCCCTCGTGCCATACTCTGTCGAACGCCTTCTCCATGTCCAGGAGTATTGCAACGACATACTCCTTCTTGTTATGGCTTGGGCCATCTCGTTCACCATCTTGGCGATCTGCAAGGTGGTGGAGTGTTCGGCCCTAAACCCGAATTGCTCCTCCCTCGGTTTGATATGTGGCGTCAGGTGCTTGAGCAGCAATCTTTCAAACACCTTCGAGATGGTGCTCAGCAGTGTGATAGGACGGTAGCTTCCAGGTTTCCGAGCATCCTTTCCGGGTTTTGGGAGCATCACCACTTTGCCCATCTTCCAGCTCGTCGGGAAATGACCAGAGCGGAGTATGCCGTTGTAAATTCTCGTTATTGCCACCACCGCCTTTGGTGGCAGATTTTTGAGAGTTTCGTTGGTTATATTGTCTAGGCCAGGCGCCTTCCTTCTTGGGAGCCGGTTTATCATCCTCTTGACTTGCCCAGGAGTTATGAAGACGATTCCCGGCTCGTCTGTCCCTGTGGTCGATGGTGGCGAGGCCAGATAATCAGCCACGTGTTTCTCCACTTCAGCCACATGAGTTGGGTTGCTTGGGGGGTTCGGCGAGAACTGTTCCTTCAAGCTGTCCGCCAGAATCTCAGCTCTGTCAGCTGCCTCGATTTTTAAGAGCCCGTCACTTCCAATCAGCGGTTGGACGGGCTTCTTCTTGTCGGACAGTTGACGACATAACCGATGTATAGAGGGGATATCATCGGTTATGGCGTCAATGTGGTCTTCCCAGCTTTCAGCGGCGTGTTCATCCAGAGCGGCCTTTACGCGTTCCACCAGCGCGTTTACCTCTCGCTTGAGTCGCGGGCATCTGGTCTCCTGCCATAGCTTCCTTTTCTCCCTTTTCTCGCGGATGAGTTTCCTAATCCTCTCCGGGAGAGGTTTGAATCTCTTCGCCAGTGAGGAGGTGTGCGAAGCTGCAGTGAGGGAGTCTTGGATGGCCATGGTCAGTTCTTCCGTAGCCCGTTCGACGTCTTCTGGGGTTTCCACCGGTCGGGTGGTGGTCCTGTTTTTGGCTTCGCTCTGAAACGCTTCCCAGCAGATTATCCTCCTTGGCGGTAGTGGTGCGATCCTGCTAGGGATGTTAGAGAGGGTAAGCAGTACTGGTCTGTGGTCTGATGGCAAGTCCTGCAGGACGCTGAGTTCGGGAGCAGTGGTCAGTCCTTTGTACACCACTATGTCGATGACATCCCCGGCTCCTTCCGGGGTGTAGTGGGTCCATGTTTCAGGGCCGATCACTTCGTAGTGGTGGTCCATCGAGTCTTGGTATAACGCACGCCCGTTCTTGCACACCTTGGTAGAGTTCCAGAGAGTGTGTTTCGAGTTTAGGTCGCCGGCTACGACGGTCGGGGTGTCGGTGTTCAGTAGCGTTCTCAGTTCAGTCTTGATCAGAAGATCGTTTGGTGGTTTGTACACGGCGAAGAACCTTATGTTTTCACCGGCGACATTCACAAGCACTCCAAGAGCTTTGATGGACTGGAACTCTACGTAAGGGATGAGCTGGTGTATCAACCTTCGGTGGACCATCACCGCTAGCCCACGATAGATTCTTCCCATGGGGGATGTCTCGTCCCTCCTGTACACGTGGTAGTTCGCGATGTTGTACGTGATGCCCGTTTTCAAGTGCGTCTCACTGACCAGCATTATGTCAATATTTTGCTCACGGAGGAAGATGGTCAGCAGTTGTTTCTTCCCCGTGAGCGTTGCGGCGTTCCAGTAGACTATCCTAAGAGGACCCCCCATTCTTGTTCAGGATCCTCATTAGGCCCATCAGGGTAGCCG
This sequence comes from Philereme vetulata, assembly GCA_918857605.2. NCBI lineage: Eukaryota > Metazoa > Arthropoda > Insecta > Lepidoptera > Geometridae > Philereme > Philereme vetulata. The sequence continues at coordinate 7,078,552 of OU975474.1, read as the reverse complement.
TCTCGGCGACTGTTCCGGACTGGACAGCCTCTAAAATCTCCTTTAGGACACCAATGGTCTGCCCTAATGAGTTTCTGCACTCAGCCGCTTGTGGAACCTTCCCTTCTTTGGGTTTTTGGTTCTGGCTTTTCTTCGCCTTTCGGTTTTTCTTAGGCATCTCAGTCCCCTTCTGCGGATTGGCTGGAGCCATAAGCGAGGAGGCTGCCGTCTCCTCTATGGCAGCTGGGGTGACTAGGGTGGTGCCTTTCCGGCCTCTCGTGGCGGAAGTTTCGGCCATGGTTCCACCCCTCTTATTCCTTATCTTCTTCCGGAATACCGGGCAGGATTGGAAGTTGGCAGGGTGCGCTCCCCCGCAGTTTGCGCACGTTGCCGGCTCCTCCTTTGGTCTGGGGCACTCTCCTGCTCTATGCGGCTCTTCACAGCGCACACAGGCCTGCTCTCTATGACAGTTGTGTGAGCTATGTCGGAATTTTTGGCATCTGTGGCACTGTGAGGGCCCCTTTTTGCCCCGCCATGCCTCTATGATGACGCCGGGCATCATGAGCAACTCTGTCACCTCGTATATGGCCGGCGTCAGGTCTGGCATCTTTTTTAGCAGCGCGTAGAAAACACTTCCCGGACGCCCTTGCCTCTCTTTAATGTTTTTCACGTATTCTGGAGAGAAACCTTTCTCCTCCAGGGCTTCCATGATCTCGACGACCTCCGTGTCCGTCGGGAGGCCGCGAATTGCCACCTTAAGGCTTCTATCTGCCGGCAGCGAGTAGGAGAACCAGCTGATGGCCTCCGTCTTTTCCAGGTCCGATAAGTAGGACTGGATCAGCCGGTACTCCTTCTCATCCTCTGGGCTGAACCGGATGCCTTGTCCATAAGGGCGTCCGTTCGGTGGTCTTCCCAATTTGTTGGCTAACACTTTTAAATGCGTGGACCAGTTCTCTAGCTTCTCCACAATCAAGGGCGGATACTTGGGCCCTTCTCTCACCCTCTGTGGGGCCTCCTCCTTTCCCACAGTTTGCGGGGGCGGCTTTGGTGCGGCGCCGCTTATTGGCACCGGCGCTTTCTTAAGTGGGGCCTTAAGTGGGGCCTTTTCTCTGGAGGGCCCGGGCTGTGGGGCCCCTTCCTTGAGCTTCGCTGCTTTCGCGGCGGTTGCATAGGTTGCATAGGTTTGAGGGCTGTCTTCCTCCCTCTGAGGTTTGGCCTGAGGTTTCTGCCTCTGAGGCAAGGGCTTCTGCGCCGCTAGCGATAAGGAAGCCGGTCTAACCTGTATCTTCTTCCTAGGCGGCGGGCTATCCTGGCGCTTCTCTTTCCGCGGACTCGCGGAGAGGGAGCGCGTCCTGCGTCGCTTCCTGCCTTCCTCTGGCTTCCTCTTCGGACTAAGAGCCTTTGGGCACAGGGAGACGTGGGTCGCTGGTGGGAGGGTAATGATGGCCTTCTGGGCGAATTCCAGAGCTGTCTGGTCTTCAATCGACAGCTCTGTCCCCTCTAATTCAGCCTCTTGTAGGCGGAGGTACATTGCCATCCACCGAAGCATTCCGTCCGAGAGGGCCCCGGCTTGCATAAGACGGGCGAGTGTGAGGATATCACGCTCGTACAGCCCTTTCGGAGACAATGCTTCGTAGACGTGGCTCGGTACCTCGCCTGTTCCGTCCGGAGAGACGGTTCCGGTATTCTGAGTCAATACGTCACTCATCACGTTAAGTTCGCGTTCACTATCACTTTCTTTTTCACTTTCTTGGCCCTTAAAAGGGCCTTTGGGTGGTCCCGGGACCGGGTCCATATTGGCACTCACTGTATCACTCACTACACTGACACTTTGGCACTGTGTCCGCCGCGTGACCACTGGGTCGTTGGCATCACATACCAACTCCCCGAAGTTCGTGGGCGCGGGTGATCCCCTCCGTAGCGCGGAGCTACGGGCGCGGTCGCGGTGAATTTAATTACTAAATTACGTTGACCCGCTCTGTGCGACTGTAGCAATGGTCCGTACGCGCGCGCGGCAACGGCGATCCAGCAACGGCGATCCAGCAGCCGGGCGCCGCCGTTTTGTATATTTATAGTGTGCGAGCGAGAGGGCGCAACCCGTCCCTCTCCCACACTATCGGATCGGCAGTATTATATTGCAGATACCGGCCTATAAAGGCAGCGGCGCCCGCCCTCAAAATTATTCAGCATTGTGACTTCGCTTTGAACAGTTCTAAGAAATAAATATTAATTAACAGTGATCGAAGGTTTAACTTTTACCAAATACAGTTCACAACAGTTTGGTTCTTCGAGCCGGATCAGAACAGGAATAATTCGACGGATTGAAGATTTGAAAAATCGACGACGTTACCATGGTGGTAACCCGGAGCCAAGCAGACGCCGCGGACCCAGAAAACGTCGTGCTATCTCGCTTCCTCATGCGAGAGGCAGACCAAGCGCTCCGATATAGTTACGCTCCATCTGCAATAGCAACCGCTGCCAAGAGAGAACCCAGGCCGACCATCACCGATGCCAGGCCGAAAAGGAAACCGAACGCCATATACAATGTGGCTGAAGACGAACAACTAGACAAATGCCCGATGTGCGAGAAGCCACACAAGCTACCGGACTGCCCGAAATACGCAGCGCTATCCATAGATGAACGGTGGGAGCTTGTGCGCAAGAACAGGCTTTGCTTCAAATGTTTCGCCAAGAGACACATGCGCCTCCACTGCAAGGCCAAGCGATGCAACATAGGCCTACGACCTCATCACACGAGTCTGCATCAGCAAGATAAGGAGGAACGTCCCGAAAGCCCGAGGTCCGAAGCAGGCACCGCAGAATATGTCCTAACGATGGCAACCTCGACCGCCACCAGCAAGAGGACAGTGCTGCTGAAGATGTGCCCAGTCACTCTCGTGGGACCACGGGGGAAGATCCGCACACACGCCCTCCTGGATGAAGGGGCTACAATCTCGCTGATCGATGAGGAGTTGGCGCAGAACATCGGTGCAAAGGGATCGCTGCTACCGCTACGGATGCAAGGAGTCAACGTGACACAGGAAGAAAATAATAGCAAGCTGGTCACCATACATTTGAGGGGAACAGACAGAGAGCTGTACAAATTTCAAGCAAGAACAATCAAAGGCATGAAGTTGATTCGGCAATCCATACCGAGCACGCTTCTGGAGTACGAACATCTCCGAGATCTATCGCAAGAGGAAGTGTGCTACGATACCGTACAGCCTGAAATACTGGTGGGAGCAGACCACTGGGAATACATTATGACACAAGAACTGCGCGTCGGTAAACGGAACCAGCCGGCCGCATCCCGAACTCGACTAGGATGGGTGGTGCACGGGACTGTACCACGCACCATGGTCGAAGATCGAAACAGCGTTCTGCACGTCTACACTCCGGAACGAAGAGTGGAGGCGAGAGAGCAGCAGGACAATCATCTCCACGACTTGGTGGAGCACTACTTCAGCATCGAAGCGCTCGGCATCACTCATAAGCCACATGTGAGTGACGCGGATCAGCGAGCCGCTAGAATAATGGAGCGAACTATAAAGAAGACGGACAAGGGCTACGAGATCGGACTGCCCTGGAAGGCGGACGGCATGATATTGCCTCCGAGCTATAGTGGAGCGCTCCGTCGCCTCCACAAAATTGAAGTGAAGATGGACGCTGACTCAGACTTCGCTAGAAAATACACCGAGCAGATAGAGAACCTACTGCAGAAAGGATACGCCTAACCATGCGACGGCGCTGAAAAGACAAGTCCGGTCTGTTGGTACCGGCCACACTTCAACAAACCGGGGAAACAGAGGCTTGTCTTCGACGCGGCAGCGAAAAGTCGCGGAGTCAGCCTGAACGACCATCTCCTGGAAGGGCCGGACCTACTGATGTCACTACCAGGCTTCCTGTTTCGATTCCGGGAGAAACGCATCGCAGTCACGGCAGATGTACAGAAGATGTTTCTCCAAGTGAAGATTCGTCGGAAAGATCAACCGGCACAACAGTTCTTATGGAGAGGCGCCGACAGAGAGAAACCACCTCATCACTTCAAGATGACGAGCATGATATTCGGCGCCGCGAGCTCTCCCTTCATGGCGCATTACGTACGCAACTACAATGCGAGAGAACACGCTCAAACCCACCCTCTCGCCTACGAAGCCATCACTCGAGATCACTACATGGATGACTTGGTAGCGACCTACGAGGATGAACAGGAAGCCCATCGTGTGATTTCCGAATTACAAATAGTTCACGCGGTGGCAGGGTTCACACTGCGAGGATGTAGCGCTAGCAACAATAGCGTACTGCGAGACGTACCCGAAGAACTGCGAGCGACCACGCCGACTCAACTTGGACGAAACGGGCCAGAGAACTAGATACTCGGGCTGTACTGGAACGCCGAACGAGATGAACTGGGATTCAACACTTCAATGAACAGAGTCCCCGCCGAAGTGCGTTCACGAAGTCGCGCGCGCCTACCAAGAGAGAGGTACTCAGCACGGTCATGTCCATATATGACCCTCTTGGACTGCTGAGCCATTGCACCATACGAGCAAAGATCATTCTGCAGAGCCTGTGGCGTTTGAACATCTCCTGGGACGAGCCTATCCCTGATGAGGAGAACGACCTTTTCGCCACCTGGCTCGTCCAGTTGCCGGGTTCCGTAATCCGGTTGCTGCTCGAGAACGTTCCCGACAATGTCCGACAACGTATTATGAGGGAGCAACAATCGGTTGCCTCCCTCCCGCGTCTAATGGACGTCGTCACGTCCACTCCGGCCCCTCTGGCCAAAAATGTGGCTCGGAAGCCCGTGCCGGCCCCTCTGGCCTCCCCAGCGGCTCGAAAGCCATCCCCGGCCCCTCAGGCCACTAACGAGGCCCGGAAGCCTCTGAAAGCCCCTCTGGCAGCCCCGGCGGCCCGCATGCCTGCCCTGGCCCCTCAGGCCACTAACGAGGTTCGGAAGCCTCAGCAAGCCCCTCAGGCACCACCGGCGGCTCGTAAGCCTGCCCCCTCCCCTCAACCTCCTGCCTCAGCGCCTCCCTCGTCGTCATCAAAAAAGCCCGACTCTCGAGAGGCCTCACCTCGCAGAGTCTTTTTAGACTCTCCGGAATCTCCGGACCCACCCTCCCCCGAGGACCATATGGAGATCGACCTCCTTCTACGCCCCGCGTCTTCCGCAGAGGCATCAAACTCCTCTTCCTCCGACTCGGAGGAAGATTTCACCCTCGTCACGGGTGGTAAGAGGAAGAAACCCTCTTCGAAGAAGACCTCTTCGTCGAAGAAGGTTTCCTCCGTCTCTCCCCCAGCCAAAAAGGCAACCCCTCCCTCGGCCTCGCAGCCTGCCCGCCCCGCCTCTCCCCCCGCGGCTTCCACTGCCGCGAGGAAGGAAAGGCCTCCCCCGCCCCTTTTCATCCGCGAAAAGGGCAAGTGGGACAGAGTTTCCTATCTGTGTAATGAGAATAAGATCTCATTCACAAACGCCCGCAACACTAAGGACGCTATTAAAGTCCTACTCCCCACTTCAGACGACCATCGTCGTCTCACTTCCCTCCTACGTCAAGAGCACATAGGCTATCACACCTATGCTCTCGAAGACGAAAGGCTCCTTCGAGTTGTGATCCGCGGCCTCCCTGCGGAGCACTCCACTGACTCCATTAAGTCAGATTTACTCGCTCAGTCCTTCCCGGTCAAGGAGGTCCACCGTATGCATAACGGTAAGACCACCCACAATCTAGTACTCGTAGTACTAGAGCTGTCACAGGCAGGGAAGGCCATCTTCAACCTAAAGATGGTCAACAACCTCTCCGGCCTCCGGGTTGAACCCCCCCACCGAAATGGCACTCCTAGTCAGTGCCATAGATGTCAGCTGTATGGCCACTCGGCCAAAAACTGCCACGCCCGCCCCCGTTGCGTCAAGTGCCTGGGTGACCATGGCACCTCTGACTGCAACCGCACTCGAGACACCATCGAGCCGCCAAGCTGCGTGCTTTGTGGTGCCGTGGGACACACCGCGAATTATCGTGGTTGTCCTTCGGCGCCCAAAGTCAGCAGGGTGGTGGCTCGTAGGAGTCAACCCCGACCTTCTCCGCAGTATACCAAAACAACTTCAAAGTTGACCATGGTACCCTCGCAGGAGGCGCAACCTCCCAAAAGCTCAGCATGGGCCAAGCCCTTGCCATACTCGAGCCTAGCCCTTAAGGCAACGGCCCCCCCGCCGCGCTCTTCTGAGCCAGCCCCCCCTTCTAAAATGGGCAAGTCGGACTTTGCTGCCGACTTGGCTCTCATCATAGAGTTCTCCTCCATCGACCTTGCCGAGGTTCGCGTGTTTGCACAAAAACTTAGGCAAGCAAACTCCCCCCTCGAAAAGCTGATTGCCCTTGAGGCGCACTCAGCTCTTCTCGCCGCCGTTAAGGCAGCTTCGTCCTCCTCCAAACCCTTTTAGGCCCCAAAATGGTTGTACAAAAGGAAAGGAAAAAACCGCGCTCTTTATCACTAGCGTTCTTCAACGCTGACGGTCTTTCAAGACAGCGTTCTATTATCCAAGATTTTCTAAATAGGCACCAACTTGATATCTTGCTAGTACAAGAGACAAATTTAAAGCCCGGTCATCGGGACCCAAAAATCCCTAACTATCAAATTGTTCGCAATGACAGACTGCTAGCTCAAAAGGGCGGCACTGTCATTTACTACAAGAAGGCTCTACACTGCATGCCTCTTGATCCCCCTTCTCTGTCTTACATAGAAGCCTCCGTCTGCAGGCTTGCAATGACCGGGCATTCCTCGGTCATTATTGCATCCTGCTATGTCCCTCCCGGCAAGCCTCGCTCACCTCAATTCGAGAGTGACCTGCAAGCCCTGTTCAGTCTAGGAAGCTCCGTCATACTGGCGGGTGACTTCAATTCCAAAAACGTCATGTGGAATAGCACCACGACGAACTCTAAAGGCAAACAACTAGAAAGTCTAGTTGAACCCCTTAATTTCGACATCATTGCCCCTAGAGGCATGACTCGCTTCCCTACTTCCACTCCACCCGAGCTCCTTGACATTGCACTTCTCAAAAACGTAGCCCTTCGGCTACGCTTAATCGAAGTTATTCATGAGCTCGATTCCGATCATCGACCGGTAATGCTCTTACTCGGCCCTCCCACTGACCAGCCCCCTGCCACCAAGACTGTGGTAGAGTGGCATAAACTTGAGAAAGCCCTCAAGTCTGCGCACTCGACTGATCTAGATAAGATCCCTTCTGTCATTCGGACATCTGGTGATATTACGGTAGCGGTTGACGCCCTTACCACACATATCACAAACTCAGTCAGAGACTCATCAAAGCAGGTGCCCGTAGTGGATGACCACCGGGGCCCCCTGCCAGATGATATCAGACGGCTGATGACTGAAGCTAACGCCGCAGTTAGACTTCATAGTCGCTGCCCCACTAACGACAATCGAGTCTTAATGCGCTCCCTGCACCGTGAGGTGAGAGAGCGCATTAAAGAACATCGCAATCGTGAGTGGGAGAGCCTGCTCTCGGGGATCGAGCCTAGCCATCTGGCCTACTGGAGGCTAGCTCGCTCCATGAAAGCAGACGCTCTCGCTCCGATGCCTCCCCTTATCCGACCAAATCACCCTCCAGCATTCGAAGACGAGGAAAAAGCCGATTTCCTTGCTGAAACCCTCGAATCTCAATGCTCGCCCAGTCTCGAACCCGTCGACCCTGTTCACCTCCATACGGTGAACAGCGAGGTTGACCGCTTAGCCTCCCGACCCCCTACTTCCCCACTTGATCCGATTGAGCCCTCTGAAGTCTTTGACACTATCAAGGCCCTACACCCAAAGAAAGCCCCCGGCCCCGACGGCATGTCTAACAGAGTACTCAAACAGTTCTCTGTTCCCCTTATCCATATCCTAGTCTGCATCTTCAATGCGGCTATGGAAATTTGCACCTTCCCTGATGCTTGGAAGGAAGCCAACGTCATTGGCATCCGAAAACCCAGCAAACAGGCCAACGATCCAACTAGTTATCGTCCCATTAGTCTACTTAATAGTCTAGGCAAGATATATGAGCGTCTTCTAATGAAGCGCCTCTGGGCTCATGTCAATGAGTTCAAACTCCTTCCCGACGAGCAGTTTGGCTTTCGAGCCCAACATTCATGCCCACAACAGGTGCTCCGCATAACGGAGCATGTCCTCTCCAACTGGCAAAGTACCTGGCCTTCAGATACTGGTGCCGTCTTCCTCGACGTAGCGAAAGCTTTCGACAAAGTCGGCCCCCTCCTGTTCACGCTGTACACCAGCGATATCCCCCGCACTCCTCAAGTGGAAATAGCCCTATACGCAGACGACACAGCCTTGTACACATCCAATCGGAATCCTGATCGGGTGGGTATAAGGCTGCAGGCTGCCCTTCATTCATTAGCCACTTGGTTCCGCAAGTGGCGGATCGAGGTAAACCCGTCGAAAAGTACAGCAGTGTACTTCTCACGGAGAAACCTCACTCCCAAACCGATCTCTCTATTTGGCCAGCCCATTCGCTGGGCCCCATCAGCCAAATATCTGGGTGTCATCCTTTAGGTTGCACATCACTAAGAGGTGCAACCAAGCAAAGTTCACCCTAGGACGATTGTCCTCACTTCTAGGCGCGAAAAGTAAAATGTCCCTTAAAAATAAGGTGACTCTTTACAAAGCGTGCATTCGCCCCATTATGACATACTCATCTGTAGTATTTGCCCACTCTCCTAAAGTTGGTGCCATTCAGGTTATTCAAAATCGCTTCTTGCGAAAAGCCTCAGGCTCGCCCTGGTATTTTCGCAATAACGACCTACATCGAGATTTGAAATTAGAATCAATAGCCAGGTTCATGAAGCTCGCTTCCAAGCGGTTTTATGAACTTGCCTCTAATCATCCGAACCCTTTGGTACACACCATTCCGGTTTACCCGTTGGATCCGCCCGCCAACAAAATCCTCCGTCGTCCGAGACACGTTCTCGGAGACCCGGATGACGAAATCACCTCTGCTAATGCGGAAGGTGAGTCATCTATATCAGACAGAGCAAACACTTCACAGAAACACCGACCTCGCCGGCGAGGTCGACGAGTCCCTTCAGTCGCCGCTTATACGAGGTACAGACATGTACCCGGGCGTTTCTCTCCTATCCCCATCCCGGCAACAGCCCAAGCCGAGGTTCGTACCTAAGTGGTGCCCTTGCGCTAGTTGCCTAAAAAACTTACAGGGCTGAGCGCCATCTGCGCTCGCCAAAAGTTCGGTTAAGCTGTCACGGCCTCAGAGGCCAACAGCGAGATTAGTCCATACGAAAAAAAAAAAAAAAAAATTAAAATTATTCAGCATTGTGACTTCGCTTTGAACAGTTCTAAGTAATAAATATTAATTAACAGTGATCGAAGGTTTAACTTTTACCAAATACAGTCCACAACACCTTTATTAGTGAAGTAGTGTAGTATATGCTATATATGTGTATAGTGCTAGTAGGGAAAATCAACGACAAAATTAACATCTAAAATTCTGACATTAGACTTAATACAAAAAGATTAACTAACGAATACACTCAGCTTTTTAAAGACAATGAACGAATGAATGAAAATTCTTAATTATATCTTACAAGCTAGACACAACAGATATCAAAACAAAGAGAAAACAAATACATGTTGTATACATTTATTTGTTACCAGTTGTTGCCATCGTCTTCGCCCGTGTTGTTCTGGGGTGCAAAATACATACATAAAATTTGACATTCCATTTTTAGCTCATGGGAATTGATTTATGGAAAAATGGGAAGCCTATGTGGTGATTCAGGTTATAGTCTACGTATATACAAAATTTCATCGACATCGGTTAAGCCGTTACGGCGTGATTGAGTAACAAACAACATCCAAACTTTTACATTTATAATATTAGTGTGATAATGGGCGGTCTTATCGCTTAACTGAGCGATCTCTTCCAGACAACCTTTGAATGGAGAGGATCATTGGTTAATGGAAGATTGGCCGAGGTGAAAAAAGAATAAACTTAATAATAGAAAATTAAAAATTACTTAACCTTATATACATAAATCTTAGGTACTTATGTAATTGTATATAAATTGAATTCCCCCAAAAATGGAAAGAGGCTCTCATCGTGCCCGTACACAAGAAAGGCTCTAAGCTAAAAGTTGAGCATTACCGTCCTATCTCTATTCTCAACATATTTAGCAAGGTGTTCGAAAAATTAGTTTATGGTCATATTCTTCATACCGTCTCCAATGCCATACCATCCGAACAACACGGGTTCTTGAGAGGTCGGTCAACTGTAACAAATCTTTCAATATTCACTGACTTCATACAAAAATCAATAGTTAAAGGTAAACAGGTAGATGTGATCTACACGGATTTCGAAAAAGCTTTCGACCGTGTAGATCACTTCATATTGGCAAAAAAACTTCAGCATCTAGGCATTCATGGAGATCTGCTGAGATGGGTGAAGTCCTATCTGTCTAGGCGTTCTCAAGCTGTGGTGGTCGGGGGATATCGCTCTGAATTCGTAGGGATATCCTCTGGGGTATCACAAGGCTCACATTTAGGACCACTTTTCTATGATATATACCTATATGATATCTACACATGTTTCAAGCATTCCCAGTACCTCATGTATGCCGATGATACTAAGATATTCCTTGACGTAGGCAGGTTGGATGACTGCAATAGGCTGCAGGCAGACCTTAACAACCTTAATGACTATTACCAAAGAAACAAAATCAAGATAAACGTTAATAAAATAGTCAAATTGAAAGAGTTACATTGATGCGTGACCTAGGGATTCATCTTGACGCTAAGCTTACTTTCTCTGAGCATGTACATATCATTACAGATAAGGCGTACAAACTTCTGGGCTTCATTAAGCGTACATGTCAAACTATCAACAATGCCGATTGCATTAAATGTATCTATAATGCCTATGTGAGAAGTAGCCTCGAGTATGCTAGTTGTATATGGTATCCATACTATATAACTTACACCGAACGCCTTGAGCACGTACAAGAAAAATTTATCAGGTTCCTAAACTATAAGACAAAGAAGTACTTTAAAAGTTATGAGGATGGCTGTTTCTACCACAAGCACTCTTAGTGATTGTCGAATGGTGATGGATATGATGTTTTTGTATGATATTGTACACTCGCGGATAGATTGCCCTGAAATAGTTGGCCAGATAGGACTCTCAACTCCATCTTATAGAACACGACACACTTGCTTATTCCACATACCTACATGTCGCACCAATTATTTACAGAATTCTGTTTTTGTTCGTATTGTTACAACCCAAAAGAAGAAATTCAAAGATATTGATATATTCGACTGTTCAAAGCCTACCTATAGAGGTAGGATTATAAAAGCATTACGTGGTAAATCTTAAGGCGGGGTGGTGGATGGGAGCTTTCTAGTGCGGTGGAGGGGAGGATTTGCCTAATTTTTTTTAACATGTTTTTTATAATACCTACCTTTGAAATAGCATGCGTTTTATTTTGAATTTTCTACAATACCTACCAATCTTGGGTTAATTGAAACGTGTTTTTGGTACATATTTCAACTTTTAGAGACGATTTTTTTCTTTTTACTATGCTCAGTCTTTATTTTCTAACACAATTAATTTCACATTAGATTCTTTTTATTATAAGTGCAGTGTACAACTGAATAATACTATTTTGATTGTAACTTTATATTAGGCTAACTATTATTGGTTGTTTTTCTTTTGTTTTTGTTCCCGACATCTTTTCTTTACAATGTTCAAACGTAGAAACCTGTTATTAGCCTTACGTTTAGTTCTAAGCTATTTAACCAAACAATTTGTATCGCCGTTGGTTTCTCTAAATAAATAAATAAATATCATGTACAAATTAAATAAATATGTTCTTACATAAATACATATATACATATTAATATTATAGATCAGATAGATGAATCACGATTCTTCATGCAGATAAAAGTTTTTGACAATTGCTTGAAGCCCTTGATTCGATTGAGTGACGTGTTGCTAGACTCATTGGTGATGACTCACTAGTGGAAGCCAATTTGCAAAGTCTAGAGCAGAGACGCCGAGTAGCCAGACTTTAAGTTTTTTACAAGATTCATTTTGGTGAATGTGCGCAAGATCTTCATGACGTTATCCCTGCTTCCTCCTTCCACCACCGGACAAGCAGACGTACCGAGAAGTACCACCCATACCAGGCCGGCATACCACCTTGCCGTACCAAACGATTTGCTTCAACTTTTCATGTTAGCATAAGTAAGGAGTGTGAGTTCCGGTGTATGTTTTTCCAAACCAGTATAATCTTGGAGTCGTCAAGTCCAGAGTGAATAGGTTCTTTCTAGGCAAGCGTGCTCCATCTCCGATCACACCATCACTGACCACCAGGTGAGATAGTGGTCAAGCGCTTGGCTATCATCAATGAAAAAAATCGGCCAAGTGCGAGTCGGACTCGCGCACGAAGGGTTCCGTACCATTATCTATAAAAACGACAAAAAATCACGTTTGTTGTATGGGAGCCCCCCTTAAATATTTATTTTATTCTGTTTTTAGTATTTGTTGTTATTACTGCAACAGAAATACATGATATGTGAAAATTTCAACTGTCTAACTATCACGGTTCATCAAATACAGCCTGGTGACAGACGGACAGACAGACAGACAGCGGAGCCTCAGTAATAGGGTGCCGTTTTACCTTTTGGGTACGGAACCCTAAAAAATTGCAAACGTTCTATAGATAACGCAAGCGATACAGATCACTACTAAATGAAGGTATCTCCAGGGCACCCAAACAAGCGTCAGCGTTTCGTCCAGATGCCCAATAAGACAAAATATTGTTATAGAAAACTACTTATTTCCTCGAAGCTGCGTCTATTCACAAATAGCTTTAAGTAGCAAACAAGAGCATGGCACTGGCAGTTGCTTAATGTTCCGCAGTTCTGTAACAATATTTATTGAGGAAGTTATTGGTGCAATCCGCCTTGCTGTATGGTTCTCGTCGCGGGAATACGCACCTCACATCTCTCTTCAGTTTAGGAAAATGCAAGAACTGAATGTGCAAGTGTAAAGTGAAAAGCTAGCACGTGAAATAAATAAAACTCACACATGCAAACATCCAGTGTTCTTCGTAATATGTATGTTAACCCGAAAAGGGGTCATTGTCTTCTATTCATTCACACGTACACTGTTTGTTCTGCGACGTTAAGAAATTAGATGTTTTTCATTAAAGCTACAAAAATCAGCTCTTTGGGAAAAATTCTGTCTCAAATTCAAATTCGTTTATTACTCTAGAAATAACAACAGTATAAAAGAAACTAAAGCATTGTCACTATTACGAATCAGCTTTTCAGGCGAAAATCTGAAATAGAAAGCATACGATTCAAGAAAGAGCCGCACGAAAGACGGACAACAAAGTTCATGAAAATTTCCCGATATAAAAAGTATATCGCTGTCCCCTGCGAATAAAATGGCAATGTGCTATTACGGTTGTTACAACTTTATTGCATATTCGGTATATAGAGGTCTGATTGTTTATTTTTTTCAAAATAATTCTACGACTATTTTCGGAATTACGGGATTTGTAATGTGTTTAACAACATAACTCGTTTGTACATATAATAAACTTTATGCGACGAATAAAATTATTAGAGATTATTACTAATACTTTTTATGTGTTACTTTTCCAGTAAGTTGCCGTTACGATTTTATCCTCGGGAAAGTATGCAACATACTTTAGGTAAAGTATAATACGATGTTATTATTATTATTAAATAGAAAAAATAATCGAACAAAAACAATAAAATAAAGCTTTCCTCTAGAGCGAACTAATATTACCATCTGCAAATTATTTTTTTAAAATACTCTTAAAATATCAGAACAAACAGTCTACACTGCATTAGTGAAAATAAAATGAGATGAAAGTTTAATCGACAAGAGAGGAACTCATTTAAACAGGCCCCATAAGATAAGTGATTCTACAAAAGAAAGCGTAAGCATATTGAAATATTTCCTGTCGTAGAATCCCATTAAGTCAGAAAAGAGACGCAGCGACTGTTATTATCAGAACAACTAAACATTTCCAAAATGTGCCGATTATTGGCGCGTTCCTATATCCGCCGGTAACCGACGACGACTCGTATCTCCTTGAAAAAGTGTCAAACTAGTGCCAAACCTTGACACTAGTTTGATACTTTTTTAAGGAGATACGAGTCGTGGTGAGTTACCGGCGGATATAGGAAGGTGCCATATATGAGCTCTCGTTCCCAAATCAAAATTATTCTATAGAACAGAAGACTAAAAAGCGACATTATGAACGAAAATTTATCTGGAGGCAAAGTATAGGGAACATTTGAAAAGGAAATTCAAAGTTCGCCAGTTCAAAAAAGAAGAAAAAGTAGCAGTAGACCAAAGAAGTACAACTATTGCTTGATCTCTAAAAGGTTCTTAGCATCCCTCTGTCTGAAGTGGGGATTTTTCATTGCAAGAGAAAATACCCCACCTATAATTTTACCGTTTACGACACACTGCGCAAATCTGGGCATTGCTTTGTCTGGCATTTGTCTATTGCCAAAAGATGGTCAATTGAAATAAGTAGTTGCTTTAAGTTCATCGAAGAAGAGAAACTCCGAGGAATAAAACATATATCTGTTTATTCCGATGGCTGCGTTATTCAAAATAAAAACAGGTTATATTTTTGTATTATATCTTTGCGCCTTAAAAATTCATGATCTAGGGAATATAATCCACAGATTTTTTGAGACCGGCCACAGCCAAAATGAAGGTGATAGCATGCATTCATTCATAAAAGAGCCATGAAAAATAAAGTATTATTTACTCCCGACCAAGTGTATAGCGTTATCATGAATGCTAAAGTGACCGCAGAAAAATATCAGGTAAATGAGATGCAACAGCGCTATGTTTACGACATAAAAAGCCTTATTACTGGGAAACCCTGGCTAAAAGCTACTCAATGAAACCAAATCAAATGGACGAAAGTAATGGAAGTGAAGATATTATATTTATAACTTCACATTCTACAATTTAAATATGATTTCAAAGAAGAATATTTTGAAATAGACACAGAGCATCAAATAACTAGACCAAGGCGAGGGCGAAAAGGGCCACCATAAGTAGCGACACCAGCTGAATCAATCTACATGGATATACAATAGGCTTACGAACAACAAGTAAATCGCTGCGTACAGATTTACAAAGCTTGTGCGCAAGTAATGCAATCCCACAGCACTACCATGCATTTCATGACTCCCTCACGAGCTTCGAGTCAACCCAACCGAAAATTCTGACTCTGAACTAGAGGACGAGGAGTAGAGCTACCTAGGGCACCTTCTTGTTGTGCTAACTTTATGTAAACGGTTCATAATGTATTGTTTTTAATAAATAGTTCTCAGATATAAATAAATAAATCATTAATCAACAGATTACTTTTATTTTCTCGCATATTACCTTGCACTAGTACAAATATTTTGATTCAATATTTGGTGCTTACCTTCATTACGTAAATAACATATTCCCTGGAATATAGACATAAGTTGATATTACCGCAACTTCTGTTTGATTCTTAGTCAGCAAATAAAACGGTAACAGTTGATTAGGATGTGGGATCTTATCACAATTTGGATGTTGGTTAATATTCTCTTTATTCTATCTAATGGAGGTTTTCATAAGTCCTTTAGTATAGCATTCATAAATTAGCCACTCACAACCATTTAGATAATTCATCCGAGTCTACGGGACGGCTCTTAACTACTCCAAAGGCTAGAAACATCAAATTTACGATTAAATATTAAATGACTCACGCACTCCTATAGTCCTGCGTCTAAAGATTAACTAGTTACTATCTTAGGTAGTGAGTGAGCTAACCTACATGACTTATGTTTATAGTAAAATAAACTATAAATATTGGTATACATTTCACACAGCGCTATCTAGCCCCAAACTAAGCAGAGCTTGTACTATGGGAACCAGATAACTGATAGAAAACTTATATACGTTTTTTTTTTGTAAATACATACTTATAATATATAGAAAAACATCCAGACGCGGAACAAATATTTGCAGATCATGCAAACATTTGTTCCGCGGCGGGAATCGAACCCGCTACCTACTGCGTATCAGCCGGCTATACGCCCACTGCGCCACGGAGGTTGTCAAAAATAGTCTTTAAACGCTAGGTATTAGCTGACCCGCCCGCGGCTTTGCAAGCGTGCTTTGTCAATGAAAACATTACCCTCCTTCTGTAAGTCTGGTTAAACATAGCCTACGTCTCAACCCCGGTCATAATCACATTTCTATACGATATTATAATGATAATCTATACTATATATGATAATCTATTTGTATTTTTGTGTGTGTGTGTATGTTTGTAATGAATAAACTCAAAAACTACTGGCCCGATTTAAAAAATTCTTTCACTGTTGGGAAGCTACACTATCCCCGGGTGACATAGGCTACTTTTACCCAACTGCGCAGACGGAGGGTAATGTTATTATTGAAAAACTACGCGTGCAAAGCTGCGGATTAGTCAGCTAATATATTATAAATGCGAAAGTTTGGATGTTTGTTTATTTGTTTGTTTGTTACACAATTACGTCATAACGGCTGAACAGATTTCGATGAAATTTAGTACGTATGTAGATTATAACCTGGATTAACACGTAGGCTACTTCTTATCCCATAAATTAGGTCCCATGAGATAAAAATGGGGTGTCAAGTCAAGTAGCAGCAGCTAGTTTAGCTTTATTTCAAAGTTACCTACTACACATTTAATAACGCGTACGAAGTCGCGGGCAACAGCTAGTATATCTATATATATATATATATATATATATATATATCCAAGTTCACCGAAATCGGTCCAGCTTCTAGTCGTGAAAACGCTATAGACAGACAGAGACAGAAGGAACTCTGTCTGAGTTGCTTTCGAATTTCTAATAGTTATAGTGTTTCGCCCCGAACTGACATCTCGCGTAATCTTTATCAAAATAGTGCCACGAAATAATAACCAAATAACTTGACCTACACTTTCATTTAAATTACAGGTAACGGGAGTTCATGTAAATTGGTAAATCTTTTTTGGGATACAAATTCCAGTAATTCTGGATTTCAGACTTTTGCTTATATTTGTGTCACTAAAGCTACATTCATACCAAATTTCAGCATTGTGGGGTCACTGGTGTACCCTATAAATTTTGTCAAAGTTCAGTTTTTATTATGACTAATAACTCAAAAACTGCAAGGACTAAACTCAAAATAAAAACGGGTCGAAATGTACTAATGAAGACCTTTCATTTGACGTTCCACTTGATCTAATAGTCTCATTAAAATTTTTTTTTACCCCTCTTGAATGCCAATTTTGCAACAACCTGGTGTGACCAAATGAGCTAACAATGTAAGGGATATTTTTAGCTCATTTAGTCACTCCAAAATTGTGCCATCTTTACCTACCTATGTATCAAATTTCACGTTGATCGGATCTACGCTTCGAAAGTTAGATTAGATTCGATAATTTATTTATTGCACACCATTAAAAATAAAACAAACAAAAGAGAATACACAATTAAATCAAAGGTACAATGGACGGTCTTATCGCCAAAAGTGATCTCTTCCAGGCAACCTTTGGATATCCAAATAAATTTCTATGGTTATTCTCGGACAAACAAACATACACAGGTACATATAACACCGATTTGCCCAAGTTGCTCGATCAATTAGATTAGATATGGATATCTGTACCTTCAACTTGTGACGTGTCAATGGACCATGTAGAAGTGCTATGGGTTCGAGTGATGACACCGCTTGCTTTTCGCTTTGTGAGTTATATTTCCTGACGTGTCAATGGTTCATGTAGAAGTGCTATGGGTTCGAGTGATGACACCGCTTGCTTTTCGCTTTGTGAGTTATATTTCCTGACGTGTCAATGGACCATGTAGAAGTGCTATGGGTTCGAGTGATGACACCGCTTGCTTTTCGCTTTGTGAGTTATATTTCCTGACGTGTCAATGGTTCATGTAGAAGTGCTATGGGTTCGAGTGATGACACCGCTTGCTTTTCGCTTTGTGAGTTATATTTCCTGACGTGTCAATGGACCATGTAGAAGTGCTATGGGTTCGAGTGATGACACCGCTTGCTTTTCGCTTTGTGAGTTATATTTCCTGACGTGTCAATGGACCATGTAGAAGTGCTATGGGTTCGAGTGATGACACCGCTTGCTTTTCGCTTTGTGAGTTATATTTCCTGACGTGTCAATGGACCATGTAGAAGTGCTATGGGTTCGAGTGATGACACCGCTTGCTTTTCGCTTTGTGAGTTATATTTCCTGACGTGTCAATGGACCATGTAGAAGTGCTATGGGTTCGAGTGATGACACCGCTTGCTTTTCGCTTTGTGAGTTATATTTCCTGACGTGTCAATGGACCATGTAGAAGTGCTATGGGTTCGAGTGATGACACCGCTTGCTTTTCGCTTTGTGAGTTATATTTCCTGACGTGTCAATGGACCATGTAGAAGTGCTATGGGTTCGAGTGATGACACCGCTTGCTTTTCGCTTTGTGAGTTATATTTCCTGACGTGTCAATGGTTCATGTAGAAGTGCTATGGGTTCGAGTGATGACACCGCTTGCTTTTCGCTTTGTGAGTTATATTTCCTGACGTGTCAATGGTTCATGTAGAAGTGCTATGGGTTCGAGTGATGACACCGCTTGCTTTTCGCTTTGTGAGTTATATTTCCTGACGTGTCAATGGACCATGTAGAAGTGCTATGGGTTCGAGTGATGACACCGCTTGCTTTTCGCTTTGTGAGTTATATTTCCTGACGTGTCAATGGACCATGTAGAAGTGCTATGGGTTCGAGTGATGACACCGCTTGCTTTTCGCTTTGTGAGTTATATTTCCTGACGTGTCAATGGTTCATGTAGAAGTGCTATGGGTTCGAGTGATGACACCGCTTGCTTTTCGCTTTGTGAGTTATATTTCCTGACGTGTCAATGGTTCATGTAGAAGTGCTATGGGTTCGAGTGATGACACCGCTTGCTTTTCGCTTTGTGAGTTATATTTCCTGACGTGTCAATGGTTCATGTAGAAGTGCTATGGGTTCGAGTGATGACACCGCTTGCTTTTCGCTTTGTGAGTTATATTTCCTGACGTGTCAATGGACCATGTAGAAGTGCTATGGGTTCGAGTGATGACACCGCTTGCTTTTCGCTTTGTGAGTTATATTTCCTGACGTGTCAATGGACCATGTAGAAGTGCTATGGGTTCGAGTGATGACACCGCTTGCTTTTCGCTTTGTGAGTTATATTTCCTGACGTGTCAATGGACCATGTAGAAGTGCTATGGGTTCGAGTGATGACACCGCTTGCTTTTCGCTTTGTGAGTTATATTTCCTGACGTGTCAATGGACCATGTAGAAGTGCTATGGGTTCGAGTGATGACACCGCTTGCTTTTCGCTTTGTGAGTTATATTTCCTGACGTGTCAATGGTTCATGTAGAAGTGCTATGGGTTCGAGTGATGACACCGCTTGCTTTTCGCTTTGTGAGTTATATTTCCTGACGTGTCAATGGACCATGTAGAAGTGCTATGGGTTCGAGTGATGACACCGCTTGCTTTTCGCTTTGTGAGTTATATTTCCTGACGTGTCAATGGACCATGTAGAAGTGCTATGGGTTCGAGTGATGACACCGCTTGCTTTTCGCTTTGTGAGTTATATTTCCTGACGTGTCAATGGACCATGTAGAAGTGCTATGGGTTCGAGTGATGACACCGCTTGCTTTTCGCTTTGTGAGTTATATTTCCTGACGTGTCAATGGACCATGTAGAAGTGCTATGGGTTCGAGTGATGACACCGCTTGCTTTTCGCTTTGTGAGTTATATTTCCTGACGTGTCAATGGTTCATGTAGAAGTGCTATGGGTTCGAGTGATGACACCGCTTGCTTTTCGCTTTGTGAGTTATATTTCCTGACGTGTCAATGGACCATGTAGAAGTGCTATGGGTTCGAGTGATGACACCGCTTGCTTTTCGCTTTGTGAGTTATATTTCCTGACGTGTCAATGGACCATGTAGAAGTGCTATGGGTTCGAGTGATGACACCGCTTGCTTTTCGCTTTGTGAGTTATATTTCCTGACGTGTCAATGGTTCATGTAGAAGTGCTATGGGTTCGAGTGATGACACCGCTTGCTTTTCGCTTTGTGAGTTATATTTCCTGACGTGTCAATGGTTCATGTAGAAGTGCTATGGGTTCGAGTGATGACACCGCTTGCTTTTCGCTTTGTGAGTTATATTTCCTGACGTGTCAATGGACCATGTAGAAGTGCTATGGGTTCGAGTGATGACACCGCTTGCTTTTCGCTTTGTGAGTTATATTTCCTGACGTGTCAATGGACCATGTAGAAGTGCTATGGGTTCGAGTGATGACACCGCTTGCTTTTCGCTTTGTGAGTTATATTTCCTGACGTGTCAATGGACCATGTAGAAGTGCTATGGGTTCGAGTGATGACACCGCTTGCTTTTCGCTTTGTGAGTTATATTTCCTGACGTGTCAATGGACCATGTAGAAGTGCTATGGGTTCGAGTGATGACACCGCTTGCTTTTCGCTTTGTGAGTTATATTTCCTGACGTGTCAATGGACCATGTAGAAGTGCTATGGGTTCGAGTGATGACACCGCTTGCTTTTCGCTTTGTGAGTTATATTTCCTGACGTGTCAATGGACCATGTAGAAGTGCTATGGGTTCGAGTGATGACACCGCTTGCTTTTCGCTTTGTGAGTTATATTTCCTGACGTGTCAATGGTTCATGTAGAAGTGCTATGGGTTCGAGTGATGACACCGCTTGCTTTTCGCTTTGTGAGTTATATTTCCTGACGTGTCAATGGTTCATGTAGAAGTGCTATGGGTTCGAGTGATGACACCGCTTGCTTTTCGCTTTGTGAGTTATATTTCCTGACGTGTCAATGGACCATGTAGAAGTGCTATGGGTTCGAGTGATGACACCGCTTGCTTTTCGCTTTGTGAGTTATATTTCCTGACGTGTCAATGGACCATGTAGAAGTGCTATGGGTTCGAGTGATGACACCGCTTGCTTTTCGCTTTGTGAGTTATATTTCCTGACGTGTCAATGGACCATGTAGAAGTGCTATGGGTTCGAGTGATGACACCGCTTGCTTTTCGCTTTGTGAGTTATATTTCCTGACGTGTCAATGGACCATGTAGAAGTGCTATGGGTTCGAGTGATGACACCGCTTGCTTTTCGCTTTGTGAGTTATATTTCCTGACGTGTCAATGGTTCATGTAGAAGTGCTATGGGTTCGAGTGATGACACCGCTTGCTTTTCGCTTTGTGAGTTATATTTCCTGACGTGTCAATGGACCATGTAGAAGTGCTATGGGTTCGAGTGATGACACCGCTTGCTTTTCGCTTTGTGAGTTATATTTTGTGTGTTTTATTTATAGCTTTATGAATTTTTACGCATCATATTTCTGTAATTTATCACCTAAATTGGCAATACAAAGTATTTTCATATAAATCTACTTTTATTGAAGGCTCAAGGTGTCCTACCTGGACATAATACAATACCTACAATCTAAATAGTGTTTACTTTTGAAAGTAGTAAATAACTTTAGTTCGTATACAATACAATACAATAATTTATTCATAAATCCAAATTTACAAGTTAATACACTAAGTCTGTATTTATTTTATTTGATGTGTTAATAGATTTACCCAAACTACTTTTGATAACGTTGGGTGTGGCCTCGTTGAAGTCATCCCTTGTGCAGGTAGTAGGACACAAGGGGCAAGAGACCATGTGAGTCATCGACTGAATGGAAACTCCACAGTATATTTAAAAAAAACAT
Organism: Philereme vetulata; assembly: GCA_918857605.2. Lineage (NCBI taxonomy): Eukaryota > Metazoa > Arthropoda > Insecta > Lepidoptera > Geometridae > Philereme > Philereme vetulata. Next base: position 7,056,691 of record OU975474.1, on the reverse strand, counting down.
ATGTAAAAGGCAAATAATATTAAGCCCTTGTAAAAATTAAATCCGTCGCTCAACGAAAGAAAACAGTTCTCAACGAGAAGATGAGTGTCTAAAGATAGAGCACATTTCCTCCGAAACAACAAAGTGAGGCAGTAAAAGAAATTTTGAACAAGTAGGCGTTTTTACACAGCTTTAGATATAAAGTTTATACCGGTTCTGTTTCAAAACTTATAGTAGCATAAACCAGAGCAATTTTATATCATAACAAGTTTCAATGGCACCGCCCGAGGGAAGCGTCGCATAAACTTGTGAACGACACACAGTTTGAAACCTAGGGAATAAACTCGTCTTTTGCGGGGAAAATCCCAAAAATCACACGTTTGCACTTTTATTCTGAGATAAATAAGATTTAAGTTTTTACTAACGAGGGTTGAGATTTAAATAATAATGTTCAATGTTTAGCGTTACCGCACTTGTGATGTAATAAAAAAGTTCGTTTTGTATTTTTATGAAAAACACAATGCCACTTTGCAGGGGTTTTGTTCGAGCGAACCCCGAGTTTTCCTTATTTTCCTGCCACGTTTGCGATCTTACGCCAAACCACTGACAGTGTGACGAAGTCAATAACCTCGGGAATCTAGGCAAACTTTACAAGAAATAAGATTAGTTAGACTATGTATAACAAAAGCTTTTAGCCTATTCTGAACAAGACTTTTCAACTGAAAATGTTCGCTTGCAATAATAACTCAGTGAATTATGGTCTGCTGATAATAAAACTGAAGTGGGCTTTTATCCCAGCTTGTAACCGCGTTGTCGCATGTGCAGTTCATTAACAAAATTAACGTTCTGCGTTTCCTTTGCACTGTGTAATGTGTTGTATAATGCATCTGATGTGTGTACGTACTCGTACATTGAGTGGATAAGATGCGGGTTGTTTGACCACTATAAGGAGCACTGGAGCATTGTGGAGCGCAATTAATGTAAGTACATAGGTACTACATGCTTGCTCGTTCTTATGAGCTAGTGACTGCGATAATCTAGGTGAGATACTACATGTGATAAGACTCTCAATAACTTCAACTGATACAAGTACTCATCAATATAAAGAACTATATAATGTATTTTGGCCTAGTATATAATTATTGAACTATTGTGTGAATTGGATCATGAATTCGATGAGTCGAATATCGAACATGGAACATGAATTATTTTGCGCCAACTGGGTTTGTCCAAAGTGAAAGTTTACTACTGGTAATGTTTCTTCACGCTTTCAGTTTTTTTGAATTACGTATTACATAGAATAAGTAAGAGCTATATTTTGTAAAAACTATTAGTGGACGAGCTATTTCCAGACGGCATGCTCGAAAATGAGCAGCATATTTCATGTCATAATTTGCGAAGCACTGAAAGTTTTTACTTGAACTAAATGAGAATTTTCCTTGAGAAAATGGGCCATGGAATCCTTAAGAACGGTAACATCTCTTGAGACAATATAAGATAGTTGCGTAATGAAATGGGCGAAATGGCGGTTGCTCCATTAGAATCTAAATCGAATTTCCCGACAAATTAATTTATAATGATAATGGATGGCCAAATTAGTTTGAAACTTTTGCAAACTCCGATATGTTCACAACTAGGCATTTAACAATTTCAGTTGGACATTTTCTGGCGTTGGGTAATGAGTTAAATTAGAAACGACTTATTTATTTGTCGTTTTAATATACCTTCGAAGTTTATCAGGATCTGGACATCGCTCGTTTGGGTGGGGTGGCAATTGGGCCCGGGCCCGCGGGCCCAGACTCCACCTTATGAATAAAATATTAATCTAGTGTGGTCATTTGGGTCCACCTGCAATTTGATTATTAAGTACTGCCAACAAAACAGTAGTCTTTAATAACATGAAATTTGAACTAAAAATATACGACTGTTTTTTTATCTAAAGTAAACGTGGAAGTAGTCTATATTTTACAAAAAAATTGCTGAACCCCTACTTAGATAAAGAATAAATGTAACAGAGAAATCAAAAAATGCACTGAAGGATGGCTGCTTTCGATAAACCGACGACAGTGTAACTATCGCCGGGAATGAGTGGAAGGAAGCGCATAGAGCGTTGGTTGTGGCACTCTTTGGGGCCATGGCTACCGGTAGATACCGGACTTTGGTAATAAATATCATAACTTTTAACTAAGATATATCTTAAAATTCTAGTAAAGAAAAACCATATATAAAGACCTTTGAATTGAGCTGTCGATAACAGGTATTGGTAACAAGGTAGGCATTATAATAATAATAATAATAATCCTCCTAGCCGATTTCGGCTACAGAGACTTGACTTTGTGATTATTGGCCTAGGTGTTTAGCCTGTATGTGGCTGATGTACCCTATTTTTGCGCTAAAAGTCCGGTTACAATGAACACAAGTTAAGGCGCCATTAATGTAGTTGTAATTGATATTAGCCGGCGGTCGACTTTTAAGCTGATCTCGTTTTAAGTCTAGTTCTTGCCTCCTTTCTTCTTCAAACTCGTACACTTTGTCCTGAACATGACGCCTCCATTCAGGTCGTTTTTCAGCGAGAGCCTCCCAGCGCGACGGATCGATACAACACCTCTTCATGTGCCTCTTCTGTACGTCTTTGAAACGTAGGAACTGACCTCCGCGTTTCCGCTTACCATGTTCTAGTTCACAGAAGAAAATGCGTTTCGCCCTTCGCTCATCAGACATCCGAGACAGGTGCCCGCACCAACGCAGCTGACGCCGCATCAAATATGCCTCTATGCCACAGACATTAGCCCGTCGTAGAACATCGGTATTACGGACCCGATCCGACCACTTGATGTTAAGAATGTCGCGGAGGCATTTCAGATGGAATCTGTCTAACGTGCGTATGTGTCTGCGATACAGGCACCATGTCTCTGACGAGTACAAGATGTTAGGAAGTACAATAGCCATATACACCTTAATCTTGGTACTCAATTTGATGTTATGGGAGCGAAATACCTGGACTCGTAGTTTACCAAAAGCAGCCATAGCGGAGCCAAGTCTGCTGTTGATCTCCGAGTCAAGGTCGCATTTTGTTGTTATGCTGCTTCCCAGATATCTGAATGTATCGACCTGTTTTATGGGCTTTCCATCGATTTGCAGATTCAGTGGAGCTTGGTTAACAGTGTCCATGGCCATCACCTCTGTCTTTGTAATATTAATTTTGAGGCCAAATCTACAGCACGCAGCGTCAAGCCGAGTCATCAAGTCCTGGAGTCCCTCAGAAGATTCCGCAACGAAACATAGGTCATCAGCATACATCAATTCGGTAATGAGGTCATACGATACCTTTGTGTGCGCTTTTAACCTAGCCAGGTTAAAGATACTGCCATCTGTGCGAAAACGTATGCGGATCCCTTCGGTGTTGGCTTGTAAAGTCTCCCTCACGACAACGGAAAAGTACAGAGCAAAAAGAGTGGGTGCTAATACACAGCCTTGTTTTACACCACAAGTGACAGGGAATTGCTCTGTCTGCTCACCATTGACGGTTACGCAACAAGTCATGTTGTCGTGAAGAAGTCTTATCAAGCGTATAAATTTGTCGGTGCAACCAAGTTTCGAAAGCACAATCCACAAAGCTTCGCGAGGTACACTGTCAAAAGCTTTCTCCAGATCAACAAAACAGAGAAACAGAGGTTGACACTGTTCCCTGCTTTTCTCTTGCAGTTGTCTAAGAGAGAATATGGCCTCGCATGTGCCGCGATTGGGTCTAAACCCAAATTGCGTTTCAGGCAATATACTTTCAGAGAGCTCCATAAGACGATTTAAGAGTACTCTGGCAAAAGTTTTTCCTGGAGTAGACAGAAGTGATATACCCCTATAAGAGTTGCAAACAGATCGATCACCTTTATTTTTATACAAAGAGCAAATTAGTGATACGCCAAAACTAGGAGGAACGAACTCCATTTCCCACATGCGCTGGAAAAATTGCCAAATCTTGTAGTGCAACTCATCTCCGCCATATTTTAATAGTTCTCCTGGTATGTTATCGATGCCGACAGCCTTATTGTTTTTCTGCGCTTTGATGGCGATGATAACTTCCTCAAGAGAAGGAGGCTGATCCAGATCTACGGCTTGTGGTAAGGCAGGAAGTGATGCTAAATAGTTTATGTCAGCAGAACGATCCACATTGAGTAAGCTGTTATAGTGTTCTGCCCAGCGAGTAAGAACTTCTCCTTTGCTTACCAGGAGGGTACCTGAAAGTGATTTCAGTGGTACGTTTACTCGATGTGGACTTCCTACTAACTTTTTAATCTCGTTAAAGAAATCGCCGAGTCTATTCGAATCAGCAAGCCACTGAATATAGCGAACCTTGTTCAGCCACCACTCATCTTTTGCGTTTCGAGTTAGTCTCCTTATTTGGCTCGTACTCTCCTTTATTTTTTCAGAAGCAGTTGTCTGATTTCCCTTTCGAAGGAGCTGGCGGTGTTTTTCTAGGGCGACTGTCAATGTATTATCATTTTCGTCAAACCAGTCTTCACAGACACGAGGTTTTTGGCCTAAGATCTCAGTAGCCGCATTGATGGTATTTGTAGTTAACAGTTTCCAGCCCTCGTCCAACTGTTCATCTTCGGGGTGTATGCCTGCTGTAAAGGTATTGACAGCTTCCCTGTAATTTGCCAATATTTCAGCAGACTCTAGCTTTTTCAGATGAAGACAGTTAGGCTTAGCCCTGCGAGGTCTACGGCAAGGGCTAAGACGCAAAAATAGTTTTGTAACAACAAGTCGGTGATCCGACCAACAGTTTGCGCCCCTCATTACTCTCGTTACTTTGACATCCGCTATATCCCGTTGACGGACTATAGCATAATCAATAAGATGCCAATGCTTGGACCTTGGGTGCATCCAGGTAGTTTTGTATTTATTTGGGAGTCTAAACATGGTATTGGTAATACCCAGATGAAATTGGGAACAGAGGCTTAGTAACAGTTGCCCATTACTGTTCATGTTACCAATGCCATGTCGCCCTATCACCCGAGGCCAAGCTTCAAAATCACGTCCGACGCGAGCATTAAAGTCGCCAAGAAGCAAAACTTTCTCACAGCGCCGGATTTTAGTCAGCACTTCTGACACTTCCTCATAAAATTTGTCCTTGACGTCATCACTTTTGTCGAGTGTTGGCGAATATACGCTGATAACATTTAAGTATTTATTGTTTCGAAGATGGAAACGTAAGGACATGACACGATCAGAGATAGCAACTGGATGTTCTTCCAACTTAGAGGCTAAAGTAGTTTTAATAGCAAAGCCTACTCCTGACCGTCTAGGCTCAGAAGCTGGTGTGCCTTTCCAGAAGAAAGTGTACCCACCACCACGTTCAACAAGCTCACCTTCGTCAGCTAGATGTGTTTCGCTGAGAGCGGCTATGTCGACGTCATAGCGTTTGAGCTCGCGAGCCACAATGGCGGTTTTACGTTCTGGGCAGAGGTTGTTGGGTCGGTCTAAAAGAGTACGTACATTCCACGCACCAAAAGTCATATTCATCTGCATGTTTTTAGATTTATTCTTATTGCGAGGAATGAGCGTTTGTTTGGGGCACCTTTTCTAGCCCCCTCCCCGGCTGAGCGAGGAAAGCAGTGCCTCTCTAAATAAAGCTGCTTTGTCTCAAAGAGTGCTGCCGAACCACACTGTCACCCCGATGCAGTGCTAGAGCGACCACTCTCCTCTCCTTAGGCCACCCGTGTCCAGGTATTAGACCAAGCCCAGGACTTTTTTAAACTCGGAATGACAAAGCCAAGTCAGATGCGCAGGATATATTAAGTATAATATTATATATAAGGCATTATAATATTAGGGGTTTAAATATGAAATTTCCGTTTTAACATAGTGGCCACATCGAATTAAAATTAAACCTGCATGAGATTCGAAAGTGTAACTTATTTCACACGATAACTCTAACATTCTAAATTTGAAAAATGTACAACATTTCATTGTTTGACTTTCAATTGTTTTTTCATTCAACTTTTAAAATAAAGATAGATTCATCGAAAATTAGAGTAATTTTTGAATACGAGTTCCGCAGCACTATTACGTAAAACTTTGCAGTAGCGACAGCAACAGCAAAGCAACAGCGACCGCTACGCAATCGGTTGCAAAATGTTACCAGAAACTGTATTACAGAAGCCTGTCGCCCGCTTACCGCAAAGTTGTCGCTGAATGCACTTTGCACGTGAACACTAGCGCCACTAGCGATCGAGCAGCAATTGGTGGAAACAAATTAATTTAGTTTTAATGTTATCTGTGGTAAATTTTTTATTCTGTGCGTGGGTATTTCTTGATTTGATTTAATGTTGTTTTTAAGTGGTTTTCCTATATTTTGTAGATTCACTTGTAATTTAGATCTAAAAGTAAGTTATCAATAAATTATATAGGTAATTCGTAGTTTTGTTTTCTGTCTCTATCATGTTCTTGTAATTTCAGTGGAACATCGAGTTTCAGCCGGCCAGCTAGACGAATTGATGCAGCACCTCGTGACGCACTCGAGCCTTGCCAAAGGCGTTGGCTTGGGAGCGAGGTCAAAGGAGGCCGTAGATCGTGAGTGGAATGATCTCGCTAGCAGACTAAACTAACCGTCGCTCACGACGGACGGAGGTGCAACATAAACTGGCCAGCGCGCTGGCCAGCGGTGGAAACGTGTATGAATTCTTTGTTTAAATTTAGATCTCATGCTCATGTACTCGTATCATGCTTGGGTTACCTTAGTTACAAAAACGGTTTCCTTCTTATTTTCTTATTACTGGGCGGACTTGAAGTTTAGGGCTAAAAATGGGGCCGCCTTAAGAAGACGCGAAGCTTCTGGCACTGGTGGTAGGCCAGTTACCCTCGACGAATTGTCGGAAACGGACCGAAATATTCTAGCTATAATCGACGACGGTGCTGTGGATGGTGACACTCAGCACAGAGTTACTGCATTTGTAAGCTTTACTTTAATTTCTCTACTTCTAATTTAAGATTTCATTCCATACTACAATAGAAATTAAATTTAATACCTAGTAAGGTGTGTGCCACTCAATGATTTAATAAAATATTATCTGTCTATTTCAAGCATCTCAAACTCAGCCAACTCAAAGTACAAGTACTACTTTGAGTTCAAGTATTTTGGAGATTTGCAGTAGCCTTAGTGATTACCACGATGAAGTGGTAGTTAATACATTAGGTAAAAAAACATCATATATTTTCATAGCAGTAAGACAAAAGATATTAATTAAGTATTTAATAGTTCAACTGGCTGTTTCTTTCCTAATCTTGTGATTTTTATTTTCACTTATAATCACCACCACCAGCAAGCTTCCAGTCTCCATCTATCAGAGGGCATACCAGTAGAGTTTGTAAGTTGATTTTCTCACTTTTATAACTCTACTCATTTGGTGTCTGTATACATTCATTTTTTGGTATAATTATAGATCCTAATATTTTTCTTCTATAATTTTCAGATATAACTGATGCGACTGCAGCAGCTCCAGACAGGCAACGACCTTTAACACCTAGGAAATTCCATGGTGGGTTCTGAAAATAACTAATTCAACATGGTTTAAACATAGCCCCATTATTATTATATAATATTAACTTGTTTCCGAAAACTAACCCAAAGTAATTTTTTTTCAAACTGATAAGGAACGAAGTTGAATTCGTACATCTTACAAAATGTACCTACACTATTTATATTATTTTGTTGATTCCAGAAAGCCCAGTTTCTCGACAACCACGCGGGTCCAGAAACCAAAACAGCAACAGTGTCACGAGAGTAGCTGTTAAGACTGGTAAGTCTTACATTTATTTTGGTATGTTTTCTCATGAAAATTACTATTGTCATCAACTGCTGTCCTTATTTATTTTAATATTATATTTTACAGAGCAAAGAGTTACTCCAGGTCAAACGCCGCAACAATGCCCTAAAGCGAAGATTACCCATAGAAAAGCGATGGTAACTGTTTGGTGTAACTCACTACAACTTCCTTAGATCCGAACAATGACGGTGAAACTCGCAGCGAAACAGCCCTCAGACTCGTCAAACCGATCTTCACCACTATTGCTCCATGATAGCGCAAGACCTCGCACTGCTCGAGAAACCGTTTTAGCACTACAGCACCTGCAGTTAGAAACCATCCGTCATCTTCCGTACTCGCCGGACCGGGTCAATGCCGACTACCACTTTTACGTGATTTGCACATTGACATGGTGAAAAATTTTCTTCGCAGGAAATAGTACAAAATGCCTTCACTCAGTTTGTTGAGTCTCCAGAGTTCTACCGCAAAGGCATAAATGACCCTTCCATGAGATGGTAGAAATGTATAGACAGTGAGGGTAAATACTTTCATTAAACAAATTGTTTTAATTTTTCAGTACAGAACGGCAATTTTATACTTTCACCACTATTATTAATCAAATATCAATTCTAAAGTGTTGTTACGTGTGTTATCTGAAGTTTTCAAGCCCAAAATAGAAAGATTATCATCAGCTAAGTAAATAACCTAATTAATGAGTAAAGGCTCGGGTCGAGATAGGAATTCAAATGGATTCGGTCGATTATTGGAAATAGCTCCGGGCTGAGTGCTCGATTTGTTTGCAAAGTTTTTGATTCCCGACGGAACAATGAACTTCACCAGGCGAATGAGTCTACGGTCAGCTTATAAATTAGCCCTTTTATTGTGGATACTGTTTTGCGTGTTCTTTTTAGTTCGATTGTTTTGCATGATTGCGTAATTTTGAATGACAATGTTTCGGAACTTTGAATCAGTCGACAATTATTTAATTGGTTTGTCTTTTTGCGGATATTATTTTGTTATAATGATTATTATTGTACGTTATCGTTTTGGTAATGTGTATTAGTGTTAGTGATATAGTGGTTTGTTGCATCTCCTGGTTTCTGGCATGGATATAGTTTTGGATGCGGCGTTAGTTAGTATTTATTGGTATTACAAAGTCAATCGATAAATAATTTTCTAAATTACAATCCACAATCCACATTACACAATGAATAAAATCATGAAATATAAATGCATAGTTCGTTTCAATCTTGAATATACACGCTCGTTATTGAATATAACGGCGTGCGATATTATGAAAAATTTCTGCAATTTTACTCCGATATTGCGCAAAAGTATTTCATTTGACATAATCCGCTTTTAGTTATAGTAATAATTTTAAATTTCTTAAGGAATTTAAACTTCCCGAGAGCCCAGAGTAGATATTATTTTAATTTAGAAAGTCGATACTGCATGTTAGTAGAATATTTAAATACCTAAGTAAAATAGCTTTTATAGCTGATAGTAATGGATAAAAATCTTTAAGTATAACAAGATTTGTGAGTAAACTGCAACTTGAGCTTATCCAAAGGAGCTAATTTTCAAAGCAGTGAGTGTTTTAATGCAGATTTATAAAGCAGGGTCAGGCAAATTCATTTCGAGCTAACCGCAGAAGAAAATCTGGTTTAAGTATTTAAACAATTACTAAAGCGTTGTTAATCTTCTCATTATTAATAAGGGCACATAGATTATGAGGGGAAATTACGAGATTAAGTGCATGAATACGGATAATAACGAGAAGCTGGTGAAATTATAATTTTGAGTAAAATAATATAAGTATTATAAATAACAATGGATTCCAAGTTTTGAACTGACGGTATAACAAAGTCTAAAACAAACACTATGATGTTGCTATTTTGAAATTGGAAAATAAAGCTTTCAGAGAAAACGGATAGGCACAATCGACTCAAAATCACTAGCTATCAAAAGGTGATAGGTTGAGTACGTAGAACAATAAACGGAACGAATGCTTTGTAAGGAATAACGGGTAAAAAGCTGCAGTTTTAGAGTTTACAGTCCGTGAGCGTGGAGCAGATTGTTTCACTGCAAAGATTCGCTAAATCGTGTCACCAGCAACTAACTATACTAAAGCGCATTACATTTGAGGTTGAATTTTCGGGTGTTTAGTATTTTTGTGGATTTTCAAGAAAAAACGTAGTATTCTAATTGAATTTAATTAAACTGATTATCTCTCAAAATACATTTATGTATAGTGTAATCTACTGTCTTTATTATGTATTACCTAAGGCAATCTATGCATAATACTTTGAGTAAATAATCACACAAATATTATAAATATGAAAGTTTGGATGTTTGTTTATTTATTGGTTTGTTACTCAATCATGTCGTAACCGCTGAACAGATTTCGATGAAATTTAGTATATACGTAGATTATAACCTGGATTACCACATATGCTAACTTTAATCCGATAAATCAGTTCACAAGGGATAATAATGGGGCGTCAAGTCAAGTTGCAACAGCGAGTTTAGCTTTATTTCTAGGCTACCTACACATTTAGTAGTGTAACGCGAACGAAGTCGCTGGCAACAGCTAGTAACTAAATATATTCTGTTGCTGAAACAACTTTCATCATTTTCACCCCTACAATTTGACTTTCAGTTTAGCTAATTTTCCACTTTCCCAAATAGGATGCAATTCCACGGATAATCCAAATGCTATTTAATATTAAACAGGATACGGTAAGAGATTTTCTCCGGAGGAATATTCGGGCCGCTGTAGTGTACTCGTAACTATACGCTTTAGTTATTCAGAGGGTGGTGATAGCGCTTACTTTGGCGCATCAAACCATGAGCCCTCCATCTAGAGTCCTAGTATTCGTCTCACGGACCTCACATAAAGTTTCATGGGTAACTTATTGCGTATTTGTGTCGAAAACCAATTACCTACGCGAGAGCCCGCATCCCTTTTTTCGCTTTCTTTTAACGAAAAAAGGACCGATGCTTTTAATTTGGAAATAATATTGGCCACTAAATTTTTGGACGTTATATTATTTTTTGGACGCAATAAAGTAAATTTTGGCTTGTACTTAAAATATGGTAGTTTTTTTATATAAAAAAGTAACAGACTTCCTCTTGCTAGGCACATATACAATCTATACTAATATTATAAAGAGGAAAGATTTGTATTTTTGTGTGTATGTTTGTAATGAATAAGTAAAGATACATTCACCCTCAGTAACATAAGCTACTTTTTACCCAACAGTGCAGAAGAAGGGTAATGTTTTTATTGAAAATATACGCGTGCGAAGCTGCGGATTGGTCAGCTAGTGTAATATAAATTAATATTGTGTATGGATTTCTATTATATATCTCCCTACAGAGGGACGTTAATTGCATCATAAAACTAGTGCTCCAAACAGTATAGGTAGGTGAATACGTGGATTGGCGAGTCTACGATAATACGATGTACCGCACCTGTCTGGTGGAACGCAAACTGCCCTGTGAGCGTATTAACAGTTTAGGTTCAGAGTAATTAAGCCTAGTCGACCAAAGAAGGGTTATCTTTTAGAAGTATCCATTTCCTATTGTAGTTCTACTCTGATAGGCAACTTAAGGAGAACCAACGTACCAAGTATAATTTATAAGGCGATCAAAACGATGTTCATCGTTCTAATAAATTAAGCAGTGTTCGTCTTTGAGGAGATAGATAGGTAGATTAACGGCTTATTGTACCCCAGGACTACTTATTTTTAATTTTATTTTTGAAGTAAAACTTCTTTACGCACACTTGACTTGTGGAGTAAACTGGTGAATGCGTTACGAAAAGTGCAAACGGAAGTTGAGAGGGAAATATAAGTTAGTGAACATAGAAAGAGAGAGAGTTACGTGTCTTATATTATTAAATGTTAAATTGCGAGTATGAGTTGCGTCTGTCTAGAATGAACATAGACTGATCGACCTACAGACGTGTGGACATTTTTGTAATTGAACAATTTTATAAATTAATATTTTGAAAAAGATGTTTTACTTCAGTCGTGTAGTCTAAAGCACATCAATCGAGGAAAGTACCTATTGTACGATGAGGACCAAATAAAGTTTCCACATATGAAATCAGATAACTAGTATTGAAACGGTAACAATAAACGACAGAGAACTAGTTTATGCTAAGTATGGTAATAGACGGCCTTATTGCTGAAAGGAATTTCTTGCAAGCAGTAATGAACAATGCAGTGACTATAACGAAAAATAACATACTTTACTAAGCTGCGCTAATAAAACGGATATTGTTTGAAATTCTCAAATATTTAGACTAAAAATTTCAGAATATTTTATAGTTAAGGTATTGTAACTTATCGCAATTTTATTACGTGATTCAAATACATTTAATATCTAACTAGGGGTTGCCCGTGGAATTGCCTGTATGCCTATGATTCGATTTTAGTGTATTTTTTTTTATTAGTTATAGACTAATGTATGACTACTACCTTAAAATTAAATAAGGCTAAGTGACAATGTGATTGTGTTGTCATAGATTATAATTGATCGAGCGAAGCGAGATCTCTAAATCAACTCGGGAAAATCGGCGTTGTATGTATGTACGAGTATGTTTGTCCAAGGATAACTTTCGTAACGTTGATCCGATCATCGTGAAATTGAATACGTTGGTAGATATTGATGGCACAATTTTAGTGTGCCTAAATCAGCTAAAAATAATGGGGGGTTGTTGAGATATTGGTGTTCAAGAGGGGTAAAGAAAAATGAAAATAAAGCTATCAGGTAAAATGTGACGTAAAATGAAAGGTATTTATTAGTAAATTCGGACTCTGTTTTTATTTTTCGATTTTTTTTATTCTTTTTGAGTTATTGGCCATGATAAAAACTGAATTTTGACAAAATTCACAGGGTACACTAGGGACTCCACAGTGCTGTAATTTGGTATGCGTATAGCGTAAGTGACTCAAATATAGGCAAAAGTCTGAAATCCAGAATAACTGCAATTTGTACCCCAAAAAAAATTAACACATGAACTCCCGTTACCTGTAATTTGAATAAAACTGTAGGTCAAGTAAGGTGGTTTTTTTTCGTGGCACTATTTTGATAGTAAAACATTACATATACCTAATATTATTCTGTTTTAATCGGAGAGTCGCGAGATCTCAGTTCGGGGCGAACCACTAGCACTGAAGAATATTAATCATAAAAAATAAACATTATTCCAATCCGATTTCTGTTTTGGCATCTCATCGTGAACTTCTCTTAAGCACCGTCTTTACATATTGGTATCAATATTAGTATTGCATTAAACTTATCCACATTATACACATTATTCAGATACATGTACACAAGCAACGATCAAGTTCGTTAGTTTATTTTAAAGAATTACTACTAAATGTCTTCTACTAAATGTAGAATAGAATAATAAATACTTTTTTACTCTACACCATAAAACATAACAATAAAAATGACAACGTAATTTTAGGTTTAGTATAAGGTTAGAACTTCTTAAATTTTCGCGTACTATACTCATGTTTTTAAGACAAAACGGGTCTTTTCGCGCACAGATTTATATCAAAATTATAATTTTGATGACATATGGAACCGAGACGTGGTTCTTCACTATTGGCCTTATGAATAAGCTCAGAGTCGCTCAACGAGCTATGGAGAGGGCTATGCTCGGGGTTTCTCTACGGGATCGAACCAGAAATGAGGAGATACGTAGGAGAACTCAAGTCACCGACATAGCCCGACGGATTAGCACGTTGAAGTGGCAATGGGCAGGCCATATAGCGCGCAGAACAGATGGCCGATGGGGCCGAAAGGTTCTCGAGTGGAGGCCACGGACCAGCAAGCGCAGCGTAGGACGTCCACCCACAAGATGGGCAGACGACTTGGTAAGAACCGCAGGTCGGCGTTGGATGCAGGCCGCTTCCAACCGCAGTTCCTGGAGATCAATGAGGGAGGCCTTTGTCCAGCAGTGGACGTCCTACGGCTGATATGATGATGATGATGATGATAATTTTGACTAACCTCGACGTTTCGGCCAAGTTACATCAGCCGTGGTCACGAGTGACTTGTATAAGGTTGGCGGTCTTGACGCTGAGCAGTGATCTCTACCAGACAACCTTTGGATGGATTGAACCGATTTTTGAGATAGTTTTCAAAATTTGATGATGGAGCCAGGAATCTAAAGAACCCCTCAATGGATAACAGTAGAACGGTCGTGTTTGGGTTCTTTTTTAACTAACACGCTATGAAAACGTCTATTTTCGTCACAGGGCGCCACTTTGTATTAGTTAGTTACAACCTGGATCAAGTCGCGAGTGAACAGGTTTCTTCTAAGCAAGCGTGATCAATAATCGCTTACCATGAGGCGAGATTATGTTCAAACGCAAGCCTATAATGTATTAAAAAAAGTCAACTTCTTCGGCTACCTTACATGTTTAGTAGCAAACGAAGTCGCGGCGGATACAGCTAGTAGGTAAATTAATAATTGCGGTGATAGATCTGTAGAATCAGCAGAGTTGAGATCTCGACTTGTTTGTTTTCAAAAGCAAGTGGGTGGTATGATTATGTGTACCTTTCATTTCCGTGTATTATTCCATAATTCCTTGCCACATAATTTCCTAACACACATTACAACTCAGTTGAATTCATAAAGGAAGCGGCGCAAATTTCTTAAAGACAATTTATTTTTGTATTGACGTCATCAAAAATGAGTTAGTTTAAAAATATTTAAAACAAAATATGAGTACTAAAATCATATAAATGTTGTCACAACAGAAATTCATTTCAACTCAAGATAAGTTAGAAAACACCTAGAACAAAAAATACCTATAATTGTAACATCTTTAGTATGTAGCTAGCTATGTTCACGAGTAAGTATTTGAATTTGAAAAAAACTTTTATCCAATACTATAAAATGCAACAGCACCCCGTGTATGGCAATGTGATCGGGTTTATTACGTCTGGTGGGCGAAACAAGAGGTTGCTTGTTCGATTCCCGATGCAGGCCAATGTTTGCAAGACCTGCAATATTGGTTGCGATACCAACTATGGTAATCGTGGTTCCTGATATTTAAAATACCGGGAATCATAGGATGTGGCCAATATTATGTACTGCCTGTGTTTTGATGTTATTTATTTAATTTGCATTTCATTTTAATAGATTTTTACATTTTTATGTTCCAGAGATATACTAACTATTATAACGGAGCAAAACTCAGTTTTCTATATTAAATTTTCAGCGTAGAGTACCTATATTTCGACAGTGCTCTAATTAATAACGCTAAATCAGGTGCCTTCTGGACGCTTTGAGACAGGGACTAGTCACTGCTTTCGTTGCTGTGAAAATTTAACATTTTGGCTTAAACTTTAATCTTGTAGCGGAAGTCTTTGCTGGCGGAATGAAAAAAAAAATAAAAAAAACGTTAAGTTCTTCGTTTTAACGTTTGTTGAAAACATCAATAAGTTATAATGGATTTGGTTTATTGCGTTGTGTTCATCTTCGTATTGGTGTACGTTTCAATGAAAGAGCTTATGTACATAAGCATTCATTGAAGCGTGAAATGTTCAGATCAATACATTGTCACATTTTGTAGAATTGCCAGGACGGCATTGATTGTATAAAATGTGGAAAATAATTAGTAGTTAAGAGTTTGATCATGCCATTGTTCAATTTTCTACAAGGCTGGAAATAGGATCCCATTTCCTAAGTAAAACATTTTTACGCCATAACTTTTTATCAATGAGTTGGCATTTTAGCGATAAGGGAAGATTACCCTTCATAAGTTCCTCCATGGACCAGTACCTTTTCCAGGCGTTGTCGACACGACGGTCGACTTCTTTGTCCTGCCTGTTGTCGAAAGAAGCTAACTGTCCCAAGTAGATGCACTCATACGTATATTCTGCCTGTCCTAACCTGCGGTGCCCAGTCTTGGTCACTGACTGAGTCTCAGAAGTTCAAACTAGGAGTTTGCCAAAGAGCGATGGAGTGCAGCATTTTGGGTTTAAAGCGGATCGACCGGATTCCAAACTCTTGGCTGCGCTTGAAGACCGGCATCGCTGACGTGGGCATCAAGGCTGCAAAGATGAAATGGGACTGGGCGGGTAATGTCTCCCGTATGCATCCCGATAGGTTGGCCAAGAAGCATATGGACTCCTAAAGACGGAAAGCGACGCCGTGGAAGGCCTAAAAAGCATTGGATCGATGACTTGGACGTCTTCCAAAGAGACTGGTGGGATCTGACTCTAGACCGTGAAAAGTGAAAGGAAGAGGGGGAGGCCTTTGCCCAGCAGTGGGACAGTACGGGCTAGTAAAAAAAACTTTTTATCAGTTTGGCTTTGTTTCAGGTTTGTTATTGTGACGAATATGCTGTGTTGCAGTTATAAAAACAGTAAAAATATAGCAAAGAATCTGTCATATACTTAATCCACTTAAAACGGATGTTTTAATTTCAAAACAAATCTTCTTGTAAGAAATTAAAAGCTTTTATAGCTTTAACCGGGAAGAAATGCAGTGATTTAATTGTTAGAAAATGTCTAAATCTTTTTGTTCAAACGACCATCGATTTTTACGAGAATTGCACCATTCGCACGGCATCAAGATGCTTCTTGTACAAACGAGTTTAATTAATTGCTTTTCCGCTCCAATGGAAGATTTAAATCCAGTGAAAATGCTTTTATTTCAACTCTACACTCAATTTCCGACTAAGTCTAGAAAGGAAATTGAATAGTACTTTAAATTTCTGCTTTTGATAAGTTTAATTGGAAATCGATTGGTAAGTAATGTGTTTATTTACCCGGCGCTGCGTACAATTACGTTATTTGCATCGAAGCAACTCAACATCTCTCTTTCTCAATTCGGCTATCACTTACAAGTATTAAGAAATAAATACGATGGCACATAGAGTGAATATTTACTACTGTTAGTAAAGCCATTTTAAAATATTAAATCAGTTTATGGGTAAAACAAGCAGGATCATGGTAGGTAGCACAGACTCAGCGATACTGTACCCAGCAGTGATGTCGGGCTATGAATGACGATGATGATGTCTTCCAGCTAATATTATCCCTAAAGATAAAATGGATAACATCAAAAAAAGTAACCTATTTCAAGCCACCTGAATCAAAACAAATGGCTGTCCGTCTTCATAATGTGTATGGTCAGGAGTCTATTTTGGTTGACGAATGAACGAGCATTTGTTATTTCTGGTCCCCCTGTATTTTGAAACACTGGATCGTTAACTATACTCTGCATCGACCCGTCCGTCAACACGTTCGCACTTGACAAGAGTTCCACATTCACCCGATGGTTTATTCATGGGCCCGTGAGTCTCTCAACCGCCAAGTAAGTGCACCGAACGATGGATTGTTCGCTTCGTGGCTTCGGGATTACTCCGACCCGCAAAATATAACGCTTTTTATTATTCTACCTGGCTATTAGTGCACAGGAGGATGACATAAAATGTACGGCTTTATTAATGTCGCTTGCTGTTGTTTGGTTTTTAAGCTATCGTACCTACATATCTAACGTGCATATATCGTCTGCGATGTCTTAAAGTATGCGATAAGCGTGCTTAATGCGAAAACATAAAACAAAAACTTGTTGAACCTGTTTTCCAAAGAATCTTCTTTTCCCCAGAATGAAGTTACTTAATTGAAGAACGAAAAACAAAGCGCCTATTCAAAAATTCCTCGCAGCTCTCACAATGAAATTAATATAATTTTATATAAAAGGAATGGGCCACGCGACACAAGGAACATTCGCTCCTGTTCGCATTATCCCGAACCACATTGGACAAATTGCTGGACCAAAACAATGGCAACTTCGCAAGCACCCATTACGACGACGGCAACGGTTACATTATCCTTTGTACACCAATGTGATATAAATCCTAGATATTCACGGTCATTAGTAATAAAAACTATAAAACGAATTTATTCTAATTGCTATAACTGAGTTTTTTGTAGTTTAGAGCTGTCTGTTGTGGTAAACTGTACGTAGGTATTACCCGTGCGCGATAAGTTGGGACCTGAGCGCGGTGACGTCATATTGGCGTGTTTGTACCGCCCGCAAAAAAGCAAACATAACAAGCAGCCGCCCGCGGCTTCGTGTTTGTTTTTTTTAACCTAATTTATTATGTTACTCAGGGAGGACGCTGCTTTTTATCTAATCTTTTTTACACTATTTGAATAAAATAAAAATACAATGTTTAAGTTCATACATTTATTTTATCTATTATTTACATTATCTCATCTTCGTCACTACTTAGTGGTACCTCGTCCTCAGTCTCACTATAATCACGCGACGAAGAGGTATCCGATAAATTTACAATTAATTGCGATTCATTCGTCTCTTGTAAGAGGTCATCGTCCCAATACTTTTGTCGAAGCCTGTCCACATGGTTGACTTCTTTTTTCCAGACAACAAAACAATAACACAAACGAAAACTAAAATAATTCCAGAGCGCCTCGTTACGTGACGTAGGCCAGTACGAGACTAAAAACCCTAGTGAAAAATAGTGATGCGAACGGTACAATACGGGCGCCATCGGGGAAGTGCAGGGGAAGCGGTGGGGGAATCGCATTCCTAGCAGGTCCCAAGTTATCGCGCACGAGTAATACTACTTATTTCTATAAGCCAGAACTATAACCACACCGGCGGAAGTGTGAGGAGGCCTTTGCCCAACAATGGAACAATATGTTTTTAAAAGTAAAACAGTAAAGGCGTATATATTAGATTAGATAGATCATATATATTTTATTGCACACTATGAAACAAATACAAATAAAAAAAATAACACCGTAAATCTATGGATACACTTGGTGGTCTTATCGCTATATAGCGATCTCTACCAGGCAACCTTTGGATGGAATATACCTAACTACACCAAATACAACAATTATTTACACCAAAAAAAATACAAGCTCAATGTGTGTAATAATATACGTAGACATTGTTTATACCTGTTTTCCGAAGGCGGAGGCAGACCTGGCCCTAGTCCAAGATGTCTCCAATTTTGTTAAAAACGTTTGCCAATGCCCCACTCGTCCAACAGTCTCATTCGACTAACCAATCTTCTTACGTCCATCCTCTCTACATGCACAAACCATCTGAGCAAAAACAAAGTGCTGCTGGCTAGCCAAATGCAACACAAACACTAATAAGTTATAACTCACACACGGACTTCAGGCGCTGGTGTAGCTAATTTAATACAATTATACTCCCAGTCGAACCTGTAAACGCTTCCAAATATAATTGGGGTTGAACGAAATTTCATACAGTTTGTGGCAGCATCCCACAGTACTAAACAGTGCTGCTAATTTGTTGATTGTTATCGTAGATGTAGGAATTCGTGAGAGAAGACAGACTTTGGTTGGTTTAAGTTAGGTAACCAATAATAGTCTATGATGTATTTGGTTCGTACTATGCTTAGTAGAATGCGCCAAGAGTACCGTTGATAACATAGTTTTACTATTCACGACAGTAGAATATTTTTATGCTAATAAGGATTCGTCAGCGTGATAAATAAAACTGCACTTCGCTACAAAATAGGTCAATTCAAGAAAAATAAACCCATTGAGTTAACTGTACCGTAAAATAGAAAAAACCAGTTCTTTATGAAACGAGCGCTCGTCTAGAACTCTTCTGAAACTGACACATTAATTGGCAACAATAAAACTCCTATAAAACTTCAATGTAAATAATCAGACAACAATTTGAGCGCGAATAAAAAATATGTTGCTAATAATTCATTGAGAAAGCGAACTGTGAGCACAGTTTGTTTCACAGTTCTGGTTGTTTAGCTACAAGAACGATGAAAATAATTTATTTTTGTTAAATTAAATGAACCAACCACAGACATGTATTGAACTAGACGACGCAAGTTCATCTACTTTGCGTGCTCTATGTTAGAGCTAAGCTCAGACGTAAATATAAATAATGCCTAATTGCGCCATATTAAACTGCAAAAACTCTTCGACTTTTGTTATTAAACTACGAGTAGCTGGTATTTATAAAAATAGAAGATTTTCAATTGAAGTGGTTTTGTGTCAATTTTACCGCCAGTGATTTAATCTCCACTGCGGCAATAAACGCAATAAAATAACTTTACTCAACGCTATAAACGTGATGCGTTTTATAATCACGCAATTAAATTTCAAGCTAACGATACTGTAGTCTGCGCGTGAATGTTGCGGTACACAGGATTTCAAGCTTACGATACTGTTGTCTGCGCGTGAATGTTGCGGTACACAGGATACTGTTGTCTGCGCGTGAATGTTGCGGTACACAGGATACTGTTGTCTGCGCGTGAATGTTGCGGTACACAGGATTTCAAGCTTACGATACTGTTGTCTGCGCGTGAATGTTGCGGTACACCGGATTTCAAGCTTACGATACTGTTGTCTGCGCGTGAATGTTGCGGTACACAGGATACTGTTGTCTGCGCGTGAATGTTGCGGTACACAGGATTTCAAGCTTACGATACTGTTGTCTGCGCGTGAATGTTGCGGTACACAGGATACTGTTGTCTGCGCGTGAATGTTGCGGTACACAGGATTTCAAGCTTACGATACTGTTGTCTGCGCGTGAATGTTGCGGTACACACGATTTTAAGCTTACGATACTGTAGTCTGCGCGTGAATGTTGCGGTACACACGATTTCAAGCTTACGATACTGTTGTCTGCGCGTGAATGTTGCGGTACACGCGATTTGAAGCTAACGATACTGTTGTCTGCGCGTGAATGTTGCGGTACACACGATTTTAAGCTTACGATACTGTAGTCTGCGCATGAATGTTGCGGTACACACGATTTCAAGCTTACGATACTGTTGTCTGCGCGTGAATGTTGCGGTACACGCGATTTGAAGCTAACGATACTGTTGTCTGCGCGTGAATGTTGCGGTACACACGATTTCAAGCTAACGATACTGTTGTCTGCGTGTGAATGTTGCGGTACACAGGATTTCAAGCTAACGATACTGTTGTCTGCGCGTGAATGTTGCGGTACACAGGATTTCAAGCTAACGATACTGTTGTCTGCGCGTGAATGTTGCGGTACACGCGATTTGAAGCTAACGATACTGTTGTCTGCGCGTGAATGTTGCGGTACACACGATTTCAAGCTAACGTTACTGTTGTCTGCGCGTGAATGTTGCGGTACACAGGATTTCAAGCTAACGATACTGTTGTCTGCGTGTGAATGTTGCGG
The DNA here is from genome assembly GCA_918857605.2 of Philereme vetulata. NCBI lineage: Eukaryota > Metazoa > Arthropoda > Insecta > Lepidoptera > Geometridae > Philereme > Philereme vetulata. Next base: position 7,035,694 of record OU975474.1, on the reverse strand, counting down.
TACACACGATTTCAAGCTAACGATACTGTTGTCTGCGCGTGAATGTTGCGGTACACAGGATTTCAAGCTAACGATACTGTTGTCTGCGTGTGAATGTTGCGGTACACACGATTTCAAGCTTACGATACTGTTGTCTGCGCGTGAATGTTGCGGTACATACGATTTTAAGCTTACGATACTGTAGTCTGCGCGTGAATGTTGCGGTACACACGATTTCAAGCTTACGATACTATTGTCTGCGCGTGAATGTTGCGGTACACGCGATTTGAAGCTAACGATACTGTTGTCTGCGCGTGAATGTTGCGGTACACACGATTTCAAGCTAACGATACTGTTGTCTGCGCGTGAATGTTGCGGTACACAGGATTTCAAGCTAACGATACTGTTGTCTGCGCGTGAATGTTGCGGTACACACGATTTCAAGCTAACGATACTGTTGTCTGCGCGTGAATGTTGCCGTACACACGATTTCAAGCTAACGATACTGTTGTCTGCGCGTGAATGTTGCGGTACACAGGATTTCAAGCTACCGATACTGTTGTCTGCGCGTGAATGTTGCGGTACACAGGATTTCAAGCTAACGATACTGTTGTCTGCGCGTGAATGTTGCGGTACACACGATTTCAAGCTAACGATACTGTTGTCTGCGCGTGAATGTTGCGGTACACACGATTTCAAGCTAACGATACTGTTGTCTGCGCGTGAATGTTGCGGTACACACGATTTCAAGCTAACGATACTGTTATCTGCGCGTGAATGTTGCGGTACACACGATTTCAAGCTAACGATACTGTTGTCTGCGCGTGAATGTTGCGGTACACACGATTTCAAGCTAACGATACTGTTGTCTGCGCGTGAATGTTGCGGTACACACGATTTCAAGCTAACGATACTGTTGTCTGCGCGTGAATGTTGCGGTACACACGATTTCAAGCTAACGATACTGTTGTCTGCGCGTGAATGTTGCGGTACACACGATTTCAAGCTAACGATACTGTTGTCTGCGCGTGAACGTTGCGGTACACACGATTTCAAGCTAACGATACTGTTGTCTGCGCGTGAATGTTGCGGTACACAGGATTTCAAGCTAACGATACTGTTGTCTGCGCGTGAATGTTGCGGTACACAGGATTTCAAGCTAACGATACTGTTGTCTGCGCGTGAATGTTGCGGTACACAGGATTTCAAGCTAACGATACTGTTGTCTGCGCGTGAATGTTGAGGTACGCACGATTTAAAGCTAACGATACTGTTGTCTGCGCGTGAATGTTGCGGTACACACGATTTCAAGCTAACGATACTGTTGTCTGCGCGTGAATGTTGCGGTACACACGATTTCAAGCTAACGATACTGTTGTCTGCGCGTGAATGTTGCGGTACACAGGATTTCAAGCTAACGATACTGCTGTCTGCGCGTGAATGTTGCGGTACACACGATTTCAAGCTAACGATACTGTTGTCTGCGCGTGAATGTTGCGGTACACAGGATTTCAAGCTAACGATACTGTTGTCTGCGCGTGAATGTTGCGGTACACAGGATTTCAAGCTAACGATACTGTTGTCTGCGTGTGAATGTTGCGGTACACACGATTTCAAGCTAACGATACTGTTGTCTGCGCGTGAATGTTGCGGTACACAGGATTTCAAGCTAACGATACTGTTGTCTGCGTGTGAATGTTGCGGTACACACGATTTAAACCTAACGATACTGTTGTCTGCGCGTGAATGTTGCGGTACACACGATTTCAAGCTAACGATACTATTGTCTGCGCTTCACGGTACACAGGATTTCAAGCTTACGATACTGTTGTCTGCGCGTGAATGTTGCGGTACACAGGATTTTATTATTCCTTTGTTATATGTAATAACATAACTCGATTGGTGATCGATATCGGAACAGGAGCAGAGGAATGATAGTTTTCGATGGCAAAGTTTTGCCATATTATTTCTTCCTAAATCTGACCTTATCTAGTTATAGATATTTTGTCAATAACGTTACCTTTAATGTTCCTGTTTTATTATTGATCGAGCGAAGCGAGATTTCTTAACCAACTTGGGCAAATCGGCGTTGTATGTATGTTTGTTTGTCCGAGGATAACTTTCGAAGCGTTTATAAAATCATCGTGAAATTTAGTATATAGGTAGGTAGGTAGTAATGACACTATTTTAGTGTGACTAAATGAGCAAAATTTTTGGGGGTTTGTAGAGATATTGGGGTTCAAGAGGGGTAAAAAAATAAAATGAGACTATTAGGTCAAGTGGTCAAGTGGTACGTCTATTAAAAGTCATTTAAGAGTACATTTTGACCCCGTTTTTATTTTTAGTTTAAAACGATGAGCTAGTTGATGCAAGGCTCTTCAGCCTGGAGCATCGACGAAAGGTTGCTAGCCTCTCGGTTTTTTATCGAGTACATTTCGGGGAGTGTGCGGCTGAACTTTTCAATCTAATTCCACCATCTCCATTCTATCAACGGACAACCAGACAACCGTCTGCGGTGCGCCACCGCTATATGGTAGAAATACCTCCTATTGGCACAAAGAGGTTCTCTTCAACCTATATTATGCACACCGCCAAATAGTGGAACGCCTTGCCAGAGTCAGTGTTTCCTGATAGCTACAACCTAGGTATCTTTAAGTCGCGAGTGAATAGGTTTCTTCACAAATATATATATATATATATATATATATATATATATATATGTTAGGTATAGTCTATTTTTTTTGTTATTAAGTATCTTAATTTAAAAAAGTATTTTGTGTACGTTTTTTTTTATATTTTATGGTTAATTTTATCTCTCAGTTCTATTGAAATGCTATTTTTTAGTCTAGGTATAATGTAGTCTGTGGTTCTCTCTCCGAAAAAGTTTTTAGCTAAATTTGTGTATAGTGTATATGCACTAAATTATCACATCTTTAGTCATAAGTTTCACGCTTCTGCTAGTTTTATTAAATTTCTTCACTGTTTTGCAGAAGATCAAATGCACATACAGGCCACATTGGTACTGGTTCGCTACTGAGTGTACTGAGTGAGCACGACCTTCGCTTCAAAAGGGAGCCCCACGGGCTGTCTCATTATAACTTACACCAATTAAAGTGATTAAGCTTAAGTTTTCACGTAACTATTCGTCTCGAAAGTTATTGCGATAACTGTTAAGCGTAAGTTGTTTCGTAAATGCGTGTAGAGTGGAGCTCTACCCTCTTGTGGGCAACGGACACACAAATCAAATTAACCGACCCTTTGACTAAAGTTCGGGTTTGTTCAGCTACGCTAACTGTGAATTTATCAACTAGTTTGGTGTCTAGCCGATGTATCTGTAGGATATCACAGGTGCTAGTTGTTGTATCTGTAGGATATCACAGGTGCTAGTTGTTGTATCTGTAGGATATCACAGGTGCTAGTTGTTGATGGTTTTAATTTTGTTTAAAGTTTGATAAACTTAAAATTTATGGACAAACTGATTGTATAGGCAATATTAACGTTAGTAAAACAAAGACAGGTATTTCATCGAAAAATAATACGAGTGTTTTAATGCTACAACTATTTGATCTTATCCCGTCGTCGAGATTTTACCACCGCACTTCTCGACAACGTAATAAAGCTCATCCACATATCATCGACAATTGGGTATCGCGCACCGCACGCTTAACGCAATCTTTTCTACCCCACACTTGCAAGATGTGGAATGAGCTACCATCTGAGGTTTTCCCATTAGGCTACGACATAGCACACTTCAAGAGAAATGTAAAGAGGTTTCTACAGTGAAGGGAACGCATCGACAATACCCCGGGTGTTGCCGGTGTCAAAAGGCGACGGTGACCGCTTACCATAAGGTGGGTCGTAAGTCTGTTTCCCCACAAATAACATAAAAAAATATGTAATAAAGCTGATTGCACAGTATAAAAGTGAGCACCTACAAAGCAAGGTACCTCGTAAAAATAACTTTGTCACATTGCAGCCAGTTTGGTAGCATCCAGTAAACTATGAAACTATATTTTGTAAATTAATTAAAAACTTTCTACAGCAAGTCGGTAACTGAAACAGTCTTGTTAATTAATTATGCTCTTGCGTGCATTTTCTTGAAACTAAATAATAGTGCTTATAATCTATGCGTATTTTCTTTAGCAGTCATTTTTCTTAATCTGAATTGGAGCAAGTTAATTTAAATCAAGAATTTTCCGCTTTCGGCTTATAATTTAATTCAGCGTGAAACAACAACGATATATTACATAGTGGATTATAAGAAGTTGAAAATTATTATTTTTATTAAAAAATAATGTTTAATATCAAGGCTAAGCATTATGTACGGTTGATAATAAAACTGGATTACCACCCCTAATTAGCATTTAAATATTACGTTCAAGAGAATAATGATTTTAGTACGACCAAGTCTATCACTTAATTTTTGAATGTTTATTTAGTAGTAATAATTATAAATCCATTGTTGGGAACTTCCCCAAGTTTGTGCCATCCGCCACGATCCTGCGCTAGTCTCATCCACTGACAGCCCGCGACCTTTACGATGTCGTCCACCCCTCTCGCTGCTTGTCGTCCTACCCTTCTATACCCGCTCCTCGGCTACCATTCAGTCACTGTCCTGATCCATCTGTCATCACCACGTCTAGCCAAGTGTCCCATCCAAGACCATTTGAGCTGCGTAACTCGAATCCCAACGTCCAATGGGTGAAGTCAGACTGTGTGAATTATAAATCATCTCTCTCTCTCTCTCTAGCTTCAAAGATTTGCTAGAAGAAGTTTCTAATGGTTTCTTAACCTTAGTACGCCTTACCTCAGTAAGATCATCATCTCTTCCTGTCTACAAACATGTGTTTATTCATTTTAAGGGTTCCGTACCTAAAGGGTAAAACGGGACTATTACTAAGACTCCGCTGTCTGTACGTCTGTCACCAGGCTGTATCTCATGAACAAAGTTAGACAATTGAAATTTTCACAGATGATGTATTTCTGTTGCCGCTATAACAACAAATACTAAAAACAGAATGAAATACATATTTAAGGGGTGCTCCCATACAACAAACGTGATTTTTTTGCTCGTTATTGACAACGGCAACAGGTAGACATCTGAAATGTTCACAGAATATCGAGTTAAATTATTCACTATAAAAATAAATAAATAAATTAAAATAAAATAAATATTTATGGGAGGCTCCCATACAACCAACGTGATTTTTTTGCCGTTTTTATAAATAATGGCACCTACCTTCGTGCGCGAGTCCGACTCGCACTTGGCCGGTTTTTCTTTCTTACTCTCCGCGCTACTACTTTATTGTTATGTTTATCTTATTAATTTTTTTTACATAGGTATATTTTTATTAGGATGTATTTGTAGGTTTATGGTCATAGGTACACTGCTGCCTTTGATTTTGTGTTGTCATGTCTACACAAAGGTTGTGTGAAAGGGATCGCTGTCAGCGATAAAACCACTCATTTGACTAACATTTATTTTTGTGTATTTTTTTGTCATTTTAATTTCGTTTGGTGTGCAATAAAGAGTATGTCTATCTATCTTTATTTATCTTTGTAGAGTTACATACTCTACTATGTATGCTCCATCAACGGTCGCAGCGTCAATAACATCAGCTACGCGGACGACATGTTTCTGCTGAGTCCGTCGATTAATGCCCTTACACGATTGCTGGGCTTTTGTGAGACTTACGCAGTATCCTATGGACTCAGGTACAATGTCAAAAAGAGTGAGCTGATGCTTTTCAAGGCTGGTAATAAAAGCTACCAAGTACCGTCAGTAAAGCTCTACGGAACTCCTCTGAATTGGGTAAAACAATTTAAGTACCTGGGTCACTGGGTAACTAATGATATGTCAGACGCTGCTGACATCGAGAGGGAACGTAGGGCGTTGGCGGTAAGATGCAATATGTTGGCTCGTAGATTTGCGCGTTGTACTGCGCCAGTTAAAATTACTCTGTTTAGAGCGTATCTTTTTACACGTGCAGTCTATGGACCAAATATACGCAGAAATCCTACAATGCCTTACGAATCCAATACAATAACGGTTTCAGGATGTTGTTGGGGCTGCCAAGGTTCTATAGCGCATTAGGGATGTTTGCAGACGCGCGTACCGATGACTTCTACGCGATGATACGCAAAAGAACCGCATCCCTGGTGAGCCGCATGCGTGGAAGCACCAACAGCTGCCTGACCGTTGTTGCCGGGAACATGAGCGCATATATCACGAGGCACTGGATGGCTTTGCTTAAGCTGATCACATGCCTGGTGTCTCAGTAATGCGTTCATGTTCCAATGTTGCCGCATTTATTTTATCTTGTCTTTTTTTTTTTTTTATCTTGTCGTTTTGTGTACCTACTAACAATATTTTTAAGTAAGTTTTTATGTGTTACTAACAAAAACTATGGATTGTATAGTCTGTTCAATAAGAGAAGAGTCGTAGGAATTGAGGTCGCGCGTGTGCCAATTTACTACTTTTGTTGTGTTGACAACACTGCTCTGTCATTGCCAGTACGACGAAAAGTGTTTGATACTTGGTAGACAGACATGCATAGATACCAACTGTTGTCATCAGTAGGTACTTACTTGTTATTAAGTAGGTAGGTTGGTACGTATCTTCGCATAATATTGATTAAAATTGGTTACCATAGCACAGCACAGGTGTTATGTGATGAGCCAAAAATAATGGACATGCATGATTCTACTGAGGTTTAAGTGCTGGCTTTAATAAAAAATATTTATATAGGATAGTGGCTAGCTATGTTATAAGTCTAACTTGCATCCATGGAGCATGACCTTTCTACTCTTCTAGTACCTATTGATGAGTTGCACTGGACTGCATACCCAGACTTAAAAAATTAAACATGGAGAGATTTTATAATTTTATTAACATTATCTTAATATACAGTAAAAATTGACAATTATTGATAATACAAGGGTAAAAATACTTCAGCAGATTATCATCTCGACATGAATGATGAGAAATTTACGAAATGGGTAACACAAAAACTTATACCCAATCTTACCGAACCATCGGTGATTGTGATGGATAATGCATCTTATCAATGCAAGTTTTTGCGTAAAGTGATGGATAATGCAAGTTTTTGTGTTACCCATTTCATAAAGTTCTCATCATTCAGGTCGTGATGATAATCTGCTGAAGTTTTTTTACCCTTGTATGCAAGTAAACAATTATCTACAAATCCATTCCAGGTAGCATGTACGATAATACATCTTTCACCAAGGGAAATGGCTTTAGATACCCCAGGTTTATCTGGGCCTTGTCAGCACTTATTGACTTCCTGCGCAGTATGGATGTATGTCTCATCTACATAAACAATTGGTTTTTCTGTTTCTCTCAAACGGTTCATGATCCGCTAATATTTGGCACGCCAAGCCACAATATCATGCCGTAAGTATTTTTCGTTTTGACTGACAGTTTTAATATTGATATCCCATTTCTTTCAAAACACTGTGCAGACTAGACATTCCACCACCAAAATTTATGTCTTCTTTTAGTACTCTATACAACTTCCTTAGAGTCGGTAACTCTTTTCGAACAGTATAAAATTGTTTAATATTGCTCCGTATGGCACATTTGCCAAAATCGTCCAGAGTTATTGTCTTGGGCTGGCCTTTGCTTTTTTCCCCTGCAGTGCACCACATACCTCTATTTACAGCACCCTCTTTTTAATTCTAGTCACAGTGACTCTACTAACACCTGCAACATAAAATGTTCATCATCAGTTTAATATCTAAAAACGCAAAGTATCAATATCTGTTAGTCGTACTATAAAAATAGGTTAGCTTAGTCTCGAGTGATTTTTACCTATTATAGTATTTCCGTTTACGCTAATCACACACAAAACAATAAAGACGCTGTTTATTTCGTCTAAGAAATCAATGCACAGTCCAAAAATACCACAAGAAAGCGATTACATACCAGTCATTGTGACTACTCGTTCCGTAGCTTTTTTCAGGTCAATGATAGGGCTGTTTGACGCTTTTTCGCGTAGACAAAACTGTATAACATTATATATTATTTGCCTCACAGAGCTGCGTAACGTTTTTCCTCTTTTTAAAGTAATTATCAACAATAATATAAGAGACAGATGACAGCTGGATTGGGTTGCCATATAAAATTTTTAATGTTAGTTCACCAAAACGTCACGACTCTTCTCTTATTGAACATACTCTATGGTCTGAAATAAATGTTTTTATATATTATATAAATCATTCAATACTCCTTGATTTCCTTGAATACACAGCTAATAGTTGAAATGCATTGAATCAAGTTCAATTCACCTGTAGTCACGAACGGTCCAATCTCTAGACGTCAACAAAGCACATTTATGTCCTATCAAAGTGAATAAATTATACAAAGATTGGGATATATATACTTTACTCTGCGATTGTAACTTGCAACTCGACACAAACTAAGAGTAAAACAAAGTAACCAGGTCTCTTTCCCCCACTATTGTTAATTAACGTCTGAAAACTCAATACTTTTATTATTTGACAACCTCCGTGGTGCAGTGGGCGAATAACCGGCTGAGACGCAGGAGGTAGCGGGTTCGATTCCCGCCGCGGAACAAATGTTTGTATGATCTACAAATATTTGTTCTGGGTCTGGTTGTTTCTCTATATATTATAAGTATGTATTTACAAAAAAAAAGTATATAAGTATTCTATTAGTTATCTGGTTCCCATATTACTAGCTCTGCTTAGTTTGGGCCTAGATAGCGCTGTGTGAAATGTCTAGAAATATTTATTTATTTATTTAGTAAGTATGCTGTATAGGTTTTATAATTCAATCTGTTGACATCTATTTCAATTCTTCTCCTTCTTAGCGTGTCAGTAGTTCTACTTATATTGTGTTAGATAGGTACTTGACTACATTGATGGCGTCATGAGAAGTCATTTTTAAGTCAACCATTGTGCAGGTGTTCTGGCACAAAGGGCACATTAACAGGTGTTTCATCGACTGTGCAGGATCACCACAGTCGCATTGCGTTTGTCTGGGATCCCTGAACCCCCATTTGAACAAATTGACTCTGCAGCGACCAACCTGTGTTGGTCATTTCATTTCTTAGTTGTATGAAGTTACACTTGATCATAGCGCATGCAACTGTGCTGTCAAAAAACTCATGGTATGAATGGTTTTAATGAAAGTAGTGTTTATAACCATTGTACGGGAATTCAATAAAAGGCCGATGCGAGCGACTGACCTTGGTTTACTCCGTCTTGCGTTCCGCATGCCCTTATGAACTCCGCAATTCCTCTATCCATAGGCTGCTGTGGTTAATGGTAGATGTATGTCGTCTTTTTGAGGGATGTAACACGCGCGAAAACTACCACTTGGCAACCGGCCGGTGCTGTACACTATTTGATATTTGGTAGGTGCTTGCATTTAGAGTGGCGCGTGAGGACAGATCGGCCCGTAGGGACGCATCGACAGTCTTCTGGTATGTCACTTCGCTCAGCCAATGAGGGTAGGTATATCAAGAAAAATGAGGGATGACGTACCCGTCAAATTGTGTGATCTATTACTAATCAATTCCGATACAGAAAAACCATAATAGTTTCAAAATTAACCTCGACATCGGGACGTCCAGAGTTTGATTTTTTCAAGCCTTGGCTCAAGTTTCTTGTTACTTTCTCCAACTGCATCTACTGGAAACAAACTAGCAACTGTAAATTAAGATTAAAGCTGCAAGAGAGAACTTGCACGAAAATATTTGTCGTTTTAGAAACTAGTGTGTTCTACACGGAGAGTTTCTAGAACTTTCCAGCGGCGAACTTTCTTGGCTTGGAATGGGAGCGTGGTATAACTGCACTGAAAAAAATGCACATCTTAGGAAAAAATAAAGTTGTACTTAATTTTTAAGGAATATAGTTTGATAAAACTTGGGAAAAATTCCCAGTAGGAAACGAGATATCTATTACTGGTTTTCCTAAAATATGGCTAGGGGAAAAGCAGTACTACTTCGTATAATGGCCTAGGTCAGTGGAAATTAAACAGTGTCACTTTACAGCAATTGCACTATTTATTACAACTTCACTTGAAATATTGTACACGTGTTACTTCGTCCAGCGCTCTACCCAGAATGACCGTCGTTTTGTGTTCTGTGGTCCGACACGTCACCGTAATAAAAACGAGGTGAGTTGTGATTGGCCGACGTCTCTGATTCGTCGACGTCTCTGATTGCCTTCCGTAAACATACACACCGTTAACTTAACAGACAATACACTTTCTAGCTTCCGGATAATCAATTGATAGATTGTTATAAATCAAGGATACTAATTATACATTTTAAGTGTTCAAAATAGTACTTAGTTAATTTACTTGTTACTTATGCAGAGTAAACGGTATTTTTACCGGCAATAACTATCATATCTAACACTCGCTAGTGTAATCAGGCTTACATGATACCAGCCAGTGACCATCATTTTAAACTGATACTACGGTCTAATTTTGTAGTACTGGATGGTTGAAGATTATTACCATAAACACAAGCTATAAGTAGTATATAAGGCTATAAGTACTTATATACTACGAGAACCAACACTAAGTGCAAAAAAATGACGATTTATGAATCGTTTCAAAAAAATGACGATTATGCCAAGTAGGCATTGAATTTAGGTGAATAGAGATACGTTTTATACACCCTATAGAGTTTTGCTTTATATATTATGCAAGCATTGAAACTTATCTCAAAAGAGAGAATCAGGAACCAGCCTCGACAGTCGTCATTCAAATATTTTTATTCAATGAAAGGCAAAGTTGCATTTTGCATAAGGCCATCCATATGCATGAGGTGACGGAGCAGCAGCGACCGGCCCGGCGCATGTAAATTCGATAGACGATGCGCCTACGAAAATAACGCAGCGAGTCAAATCCGTTTCATATTAAACGAGTGAATGATTCCCATAAAGGGTATAAAAAGACCCGCCAACATATAAACCTTTGACATGACTTTCGACTTAGCCGCTATGCAAACGTAGACTTTTTTTTGCTGACACAGGAAATTCATTACCGAAAACCATGGTTTCTGTGTCCAGCAACGGCAACCAGATGCAATTGGCGATTGCTACTTTTGGACACTGGTAACAGTTGGATCCTGTTATAGTTCAGTGCTTTTTGAAGTAAAACTTCTTTACGTACGCTTGACTTGGGGAGTAAGCTGGTGAATGCATTACGAAAAGTGCGAACGGAAGTTGAGAAGGAGATATAAGTTAGTGAAGATAGATGGAGAGAGAGGTACGTTTCGTATATTACTGTAAAAGCAAGAGAGAGAGGTGCAAACACACATTTTCTTTCTCTCTTTCTCTCATAGCCAGTTAATTTGTCGCATATCTCCTATCCTAAATTGGCCTAAATTATACAAACTGCGAAAACAAAACACTTCTTCATGCCGTAATTTTGCTATGGATAAAAAGAAGTATTTACGACGTTTCGTATTTTGAATCTACCAGCTTCGATTTACGAACAATTTCAGCTATTCTATAACAGATGGCAGGCAGCAGCAGAAGTTTTATTTCAGTCGTGTGGTCTAAAGCACACTCGTTTTTTCCGTCAGTTTTATTATGGATGTTGATGAAGAAACATCTCTTTTGATGTGTGTTGATTATCCGTAAACGCAGACATGGCATCGTCGCCGTCAATTTATGGAAATATATTACAACTAGCTTTCGCCCACAGCTTCGCACGCGTGTTTTGTCACTAAAAAGTAACCTATATGTTAAACTAGGTTATAATATAAGTACGTACCAAATTTCATCGAAATCGGTTCAGCCGTTACGACGTGATTGAATGACAAATAAACAAATAAATAAACAAACATCCAAACTTTAACATTTATAAAATTAGTGTGATTATATGGACATATTTTATTAAAATTGCTGTGCTTTAAACTATCATGATTTCGTTTTTGGTGCTTACACAGAACACTTTTTGATTGGCAATCCGTGTGTGTCAAGTCATCAAGTGGAAGCTACTGGATACAAAAAGTGTTTACGGCTGCGCAGTTAGTGGTTCATTTCACATTGAACGTATGAAAATAAATCTGAAATCAGAACGTTTATTTGCCAGAATATAGGTACATATATGTTTCGATGTTACATTTGGTTGATCCTTATATAGGATGTTTGATAATATATGCACAAAAATGAAAGGGGTTATTTTGATGAGCATAATAAATAAATTTGTGAAAGGTTTACAATAGAAATGTGAAATGTATTTTGGCATGTAATAACAAACTCTTTATTAAACTTATGTTGTGCTATTGCATAATGCTTGCCATCTAACCACAGATATTGTATTGGTGACGTCTCGAGATATCTCTCGTTGTCCCTTTCTGACCCAAAACCCACAGCCATTTCCGAAAGAGATATCAAATCGGCCTCTATTTTTGGATGTCGATTGCATTAATGTTTTGAGACAGTTTCTCAAAACATAAAGACTTCTTGAAAAAAAAAACTACTAGTTTTATTATCAAATTTTAAAGAAAATCGACTATGCTTGGGTGATTAATTCGGTATAAAACTTACTGCCCGCTCTTGCAATTTACATCCATGTGTACATGTTATTTTTAACTCTTTTAATGTTTATTGAGTTTTAAATGTACTTGTTATTTTAAACTCAATAAACATTATAAGAAGGGCGCGCCCAGGGAAGTACTACAACCATACATACATTGCAGTGTTTCGATTTGAAGGGTATGGTTGCCGGTGAAATTACAGGCACATGAGCACTATAATTGTACTCTAATTTGTAGTCTATAGTTTGAAGTACTCATATTATTTTGGGAAAACCAAATGTAAAAATCTAACATTAAAAAACACTTTCAGTTGTTACATTTATGTATAATCTTTATGACCAGGAGATACAATAATAATTACAGACAAGACCGTTAGGCTTCACAGTTCCAGCACGAATGCCGGGTGCTGTCGAATTTATGATCAAGAAAAAAATCCTTGGAATGACACGTCATTCCCCAAGTTTTTCAAACTTCAACTTGTCGACAGCAACCGGATTTCAGTTGATTTAAAATTTAAAAATTGATTCTAAAATTGTATTATTTATTTAATAACTTTTAAATAAATAACCAATTATTTTAAACAATGTACTATAAGATATAAATATAATTATAGTTTACTTTCGTCAATATTTCATTAATTATAAACTACTAAATCAATAAATTGCAATCAAATATTAAATTATAAACAAGCCAACACAAAGAACGACCTAAAAAGTTTTGACACAACATTGAGTATTTCATCAGCATTGCTTGCTGGTTACACCCTGTATCGTAGCATTGTACAGCACAGCCCGCAATTCATGTGTTAAATGAAACCCTTCATCATAAATTGTTTTATAATTTTATTACGGAACATTACAAACAGATGGTTGGTCATTTCGCAAGTTTTAAAGTTGAAAACAAGGAACAACGAGCACCGAACTCCATTGTTGAACACGGTGGGTTGCACATGTTATTTATTAATAATTTGCTGCGTAAATTGAACACGTAAAATTACGAGCACATAAAGCACTGAATGCATTTTCAATTACTGGATGATTCCTTTGAGATTACTGAAAATAGAGAGCATACACAATTTGGGTTATAACGGTACTCGTTCTAAGCAATTATTCGCTTTGTTGACGGCTGCTATTTATTACACGTGTTGACGTAAGACTATACAACAAGCAAAGCCTTTTCAGCAGTTCAACATCACATTTAAGTACTGTTAAAAGGCTGTTTGGCACAAACATTTTTTATACTGAGAGTTATAAACATTCTCTGTATCCATAACCAATTGTAAGTTCTACCAGTATAAATAAATAAATATTGCTGGACATTTCACACAGCGTCATCTAGCCCCAAACTAAGCAGAGCTTGCAATATGGGAACCAGATAACTGATGGTACTTATATACTTTTTTTTTTGTAATACATACATATAATATATAGAAAAACATCCAGACCCAGAACAAATATCTGTAGATCATGCAAACGTTTGTTCCGCGGCGGGAATCGAACCCGCTATCTCCTGCGTCTCAGCTGGCTATTTGCCCACTGTGCTACGGAGGTGGTCATCTATGTTTGGTAGGTTCGGGCGTTAGGGGATTACTTTAAATTCAAGCTGACGTAATAGGCTTTGTTGTTCTCACAATGACCTGACGTCAGCATTTATTTCTCAAGGAATTGGTCATTTCTAAAGGTTTGTTTTGCGACGTTTGAAGTCGCCGGTGCTGCCATTTGGCTAAATCACCTCTTACGGAGACACTGCACCTACAAAATTATAAGTAGATGGATAAATCGATTGAAACTTTGTATAAACCCTTTATAATTTGGCATTTGGGCTTTGTATGAGGAATGTTTCAGTCAAAAGAAGGAATAGAAACGAAGTGTAGAAACCTTATCAACTTGCCCTGCTATTTTACACGACTTGTACACAAGGCTACACATCAAGCTATACATTTCCAGTATAAGCTGACCTCTCATTCTACGAAAAGCCTACACAATGCGAGGTCAGCTTATACCTTGCAATGCAATGTATAACTTGATGTGTAGCCGTGTGTACATTACATACATATGGGAAGTTGATAGGGAAGAAGGGGGAGTTGTACCTAGTTCAGTCTAGTTCAGCCTATCATTTAGTCATTTTATTTATTAACTAGCTGACCAATCTGCAGCTTCGCACGCGTAGTTTTTAAATAAAAACATTACCCTCCTTCTGTCCAGTTTGGTAAAAAGTAGCCTATGTCACCCGGGGATAGTGTAGATTCCCAACAGTGAAATAATTTTTTAAATCGGTCCAGTAGTTTTGGAGCCTAATCAATGCAAACAAACAATCAAACAAATCTTCTCTCTTTATAATATTAGTATAGATTAGAACGGCGATTTCCAAGTACAATAATTAATTTATCAATTACAATTTACATACAAACAATAAAAACAAATAAGATATAATTACAACTTTTAAAATAAAAACAAAACAAAATGTCAAAGTTAATAAAAAATCGGTCATTCATCCCTCTCACTATAGAGCAGACAAACTGACATTAGGGCCATCCATTCATCCCTCTCACTATAGAGCAGACAAACTGACATTAGGGCCATCCATTCGTCCCTCTCACTATAGAGCAGACAAACTGACATTAGGGCCATCCATTCGTCCCTCTCACTATAGAGCAGACAAACTGACATTAGGGCCATCCATTTGTCCCTCTCACTATAGAGCAGACAAACTGACATTAGGGCCATCCATTCGTCCCTCTCACTATAGAGCAGACAAACTGACATTAGGGCCATCCATTCGTCCCTCTCACTATAGAGCAGACAAACTGACATTAGGGCCATCCATTCGTCCCTCTCACTATAGAGCAGACAAACTGACATTAGGGCCATCCATTCATCCCTCTCACTATAGAGCAGACAAACTGACATTAGGGCCATCCATTCGTCCCTCTCACTATAGAGCAGACAAACTGACATTAGGGCCATCCATTCGTCCCTCTCACTATAGAGCAGACAAACTGACATTAGGGCCATCCATTCGTCCCTCTCACTATAGAGCAGACAAACTGACATTAGGGCCATCCATTCGTCCCTCTCACTATAGAGCAGACAAACTGACATTAGGGCCATCCATTCATCCCTCTCACTATAGAGCAGACAAACTGACATTAGGGCCATCCATTCATCCCTCTCACTATAGAGCAGACAAACTGACATTAGGGCCATCCATTCGTCCCTCTCACTATAGAGCAGACAAACTGACATTAGGGCCATCCATTCGTCCCTCTCACTATAGAGCAGACAAACTGACATTAGGGCCATCCATTCGTCCCTCTCACTATAGAGCAGACAAACTGACATTAGGGCCATCCATTCGTCCCTCTCACTATAGAGCAGACAAACTGACATTAGGGCCATCCATTCGTCCCTCTCACTATAGAGCAGACAAACTGACATTAGGGCCATCCATTCGTCCCTCTCACTATAGAGCAGACAAACTGACATTAGGGCCATCCATTCGTCCCTCTCACTATAGAGCAGACAAACTGACATTAGGGCCATCCATTCGTCCCTCTCACTATAGAGCAGACAAACTGACATTAGGGCCATCCATTCGTCCCTCTCACTATAGAGCAGACAAACTGACATTAGGGCCATCCATTCGTCCCTCTCACTATAGAGCAGACAAACTGACATTAGGGCCATCCATTCATCCCTCTCACTATAGAGCAGACAAACTGACATTAGGGCCATCCATTCATCCCTCTCACTATAGAGCAGACAAACTGACATTAGGGCCATCCATTCATCCCTCTCACTATAGAGCAGACAAACTGACATTAGGGCCATCCATTCATCCCTCTCACTATAGAGCAGACAAACTGACATTAGGGCCATCCATTCATCCCTCTCACTATAGAGCAGACAAACTGACATTAGGGCCATCCATTCATCCCTCTCACTATAGAGCAGACAAACTGACATTAGGGCCATCCATTCATCCCTCTCACTATAGAGCAGACAAACTGACATTAGGGCCATCCATTCATCCCTCTCACTATAGAGCAGACAAACTGACATTAGGGCCATCCATTCATCCCTCTCACTATAGAACAGACAAACTGACATTAGGGCCATCCATTCATCCCTCTCACTATAGAGCAGACAAACTGACATTAGGGCCATCCATTCATCCCTCTCACTATAGAGCAGACAAACTGACATTAGGGCCATCCATTCATCCCTCTCACTATAGAGCAGACAAACTGACATTAGGGCCATCCATTCATCCCTCTCACTATAGAGCAGACAAACTGACATTAGGGCCATCCATTCATCCCTCTCACTATAGAGCAGACAAACTGACATTAGGGCCATCCATTCATCCCTCTCACTATAGAGCAGACAAACTGACATTAGGGCCATCCATTCATCCCTCTCACTATAGAGCAGACAAACTGACATTAGGGCCATCCATTCATCCCTCTCACTATAGAGCAGACAAACTGACATTAGGGCCATCCATTCATCCCTCTCACTATAGAGCAGACAAACTGACATTAGGGCCATCCATTCATCCCTCTCACTATAGAGCAGACAAACTGACATTAGGGCCATCCATTCATCCCTCTCACTATAGAGCAGACAAACTGACATTAGGGCCATCCATTCATCCCTCTCACTATAGAGCAGACAAACTGACATTAGGGCCATCCATTCATCCCTCTCACTATAGAGCAGACAAACTGACATTAGGGCCATCCATTCATCCCTCTCACTATAGAGCAGACAAACTGACATTAGGGCCATCCATTCATCCCTCTCACTATAGAGCAGACAAACTGACATTAGGGCCATCCATTCATCCCTCTCACTATAGAGCAGACAAACTGACATTAGGGCCATCCATTCATCCCTCTCACTATAGAGCAGACAAACTGACATTAGGGCCATCAATTCATCCCTCTCACTATAGAGCAGACAAACTGACATTAGGGACATCCATTCATCCCTCTCACTATAGAGCAGACAAACTGACATTAGGGCCATCCATTCATCCCTCTCACTATAGAGCAGACAAACTGACATTAGGGCCATCCATTCATCCCTCTCACTATAGAGCAGACAAACTGACATTAGGGCCATCCATTCATCCCTCTCACTATAGAGCAGACAAACTGACATTAGGGCCATCCATTCATCCCTCTCACTATAGAGCAGACAAACTGACATTAGGGCCATCCATTCATCCCTCTCACTATAGAGCAGACAAACTGACATTAGGGCCATCCATTCATCCCTCTCACTATAGAGCAGACAAACTGACATTAGGGCCATCCATTCATCCCTCTCACTATAGAGCAGACAAACTGACATTAGGGCCATCCATTCATCCCTCTCACTATAGAGCAGACAAACTGACATTAGGGCCATCCATTCATCCCTCTCACTATAGAGCAGACAAACTGACATTAGGGCCATCCATTCATCCCTCTCACTATAGAGCAGACAAACTGACATTAGGGCCATCCATTCATCCCTCTCACTATAGAACAGACAAACTGACATTAGGGCCATCCATTCATCCCTCTCACTATAGAGCAGACAAACTGACATTAGGGCCATCCATTCATCCCTCTCACTATAGAGCAGACAAACTGACATTAGGGCCATCCATTCATCCCTCTCACTATAGAGCAGACAAACTGACATTAGGGCCATCCATTCATCCCTCTCACTATAGAGCAGACAAACTGACATTAGGGCCATCCATTCATCCCTCTCACTATAGAGCAGACAAACTGACATTAGGGCCATCCATTCGTCCCTCTCACTATAGAGCAGACAAACTGACATTAGGGCCATCCATTCATCCCTCTCACTATAGAGCAGACAAACTGACATTAGGGCCATCCATTCGTCCGCACTCGGTCGAATGGATGGTCAAACTCTCCGGGAAAGTGAGAAAAAGAAGGTAGACGCTCTCGAGATATGGTTCGGGAGGAGAATGCTTGGGGTATCATGGACAGAATTCCGTACCAATCAGTCCATACTTCAAGAACTCGGCATCAAGCAGCGTCTCTCTTCCACGGTACAATTTCGCATCCTCACCTTCTTTGGACACGTGTCTCAGCGCAGGGAGCTCTCCATTGAACGCTTGGTGGTGCAAGGGAGGGTTGACACGTGGCAGATCACCTATGAGATGGACGGATCACATAAGGGCTGCCATAGATGTTCCTTTGAACGAGTGTACCAGAAGAGCAGCTGTGCGAGAAGAGTGGCGAAGGGTACTTAAGCGCGCCACAATCCTGACATGAAAACCAAGACCACTCTGCCAAGAGTGCTAGAACTAAGAAGAATATTCGTTCGCAAATATGTCGTAGTCCGGGAAAACGTTATGTATTCCGTTGAGGGCGTCGAGAGCGTGAGGCAGCGGCGATGGTGCCCTACAGTGCGGCAAGGTGGTAAAGGAGCCTGACATTTCTACCTCGAATATAATTATTTCATAATCATAATCAAAGGTTGCCTGGAAGAGATCGCTTTTAACGATAAGGCCGCCCATTGTACCTTTGATTTAATTTTGTATTCTCTTTTGTTTGTTTTAATTTTAATGGTGTGCAATAAAGAAATTATCTATCTATCTATCATTTATTGCCAGAATATAGGTTATACAGAAAGATGTAACATTTAATATAAAATAGTTTCACTATACTCTACCCCACTCAGGGGCGTGCAATAAGCTTGTAAAGCTTTCATATTTGTATGCTTATAAATATATTGTTAGTAACATTACACTATTTATGTCAAACATTCAGTATTCAATTATAATTATTCTCTGTCAAATTAATCATGTCATTATTTATTAAAGTATTCCTCTAATGTATAAAAGGTCTTATCTAAAAGCCATAATTTTAATTTGTGCCTAAATTTAAAAAGTGGCAGCTCTTGAATGTTCTTTGGTAAATTATTAAATATTTTTACAGCCATTACATATACATTCTTTTTATAAATATCAAGTTTACAATGTGGTAGATAAAGTCTATTATGATGCCTTGTATCCCTTTGCATTTTGTCAGAGTGTTTTAGAAATCGTTCTGAATTTTCTTTACCTAAGTTACATATACCATTTATATACATACAGGCAATAGGCATGATTTTATGTTCCTTAAAAATAGGACGACAGCTTTCAGTAAAGCAGGCTCCACATAATGCGCGAACACATTTTTTTTTTGTGCTATAAAAGCTTTATTAATGTCTGTCGAGTTTCCCCAAAGAATAAGACCATAAGAGAGAATGGAGGAAACATAGCCATGATAGGCACTTAGCGCAGCTTGTTTTGATACATTCAATCGTAGTTTTCTGAGTGCAAATACAAACCGATCCAATTTATTACATACAGAGTCAATGTGCGCCTTCCAGTTGCAGTTCTTGTCAACTATTAATCCTAAGAATTTTGTTGTACTTACTTCTTCTGTTATTTCATTTTTAAAATTAATATTTAATGTCAAGTGCTTTGAATTATAATAATATGTTTGAAATTGTATTAATTGAGTTTTTTTTAAGATTTATTTTAAGATTATTGTTGTTTAACCAATTGTCAATTTTATTCATTGTTATAGTAATTTGATTTTTTAAATCATGGTTGTTTTCTGCTTTAATGGCAATTGTAGTATCATCAGCATATAAAGTGCACTCATGTTTAGTTATGTTAGGAAGGTCATTAATGTACGTTAGAAAAATATATGGACCTAATATACTTCCTTGGGGTACCCCACATTTACTCAATCTCAACTTTGAAGTATACATTTTTTTTACATTGCTTGAAATTTTTGTTATTTTTGTGCATTGACTGCGATTTTCTAAATAACTTTTTAGCCATGCAAAGGCGAGGCTACGTATTCCGTACTTGTATAACTTGTTTAATGCTATTTCATGATTGACAAAATCAAACGCTTTTGTCAAGTCAAGAAATAAGGCCGCCATTTTAGATTTCTCATTAAGCCCTCTGGTGATTATCTCAATTAAGTTGAAGCAAGCGAGAGATGTCGAACAGTTTTTGCGGAACCCAAATTGCTCGTTCTTCAGCAATTTGTTCACTGACATAAAACTACTAAGTCGTTTCAACATGGCTTTCTCGAAAATTTTTGAGATTACGGGTATGAGAGTGATGGGTCTATAATTGTTCATATCATTTTTTTCGCTACTTGTATGAAGCTGCGGATTGGTCAGCTAGTAGATTTAATAAACAGGGGCACTTAGATCTAACAATTGAAGATGATTTGATGAGCGCGTGGTGCCAAGTCGTAGCTTTAGCAGGTTAAGGCCGCAGCCGCTATAGTGCCCAGATTGGAGATTACCTTTTTTGTATTTAAATTACCTGTCTATGTAGTGGTCATTTCTGTATATACCATATACCTATATATATAGGTAATAGAACTTTTTCAATTTTCGCGAACTATACTCATGTTTTTAAAACAAAACGGGTCTTTTCGAGCACATTTTTATTTCAAAATTATAATTTTGACTAACCTCGACGTTTCGGCCAAGTTACATCGGCCGTGGTCACGAGAGACTCCACGAGAGAGATCACGAGAGAGTCTCTCGTGACCACGGCCGATGTAACTTGGCCGAAACGTCGGGGTTAGTCAAAATTATAATTTTGATATAAATCTGTGCGCGAAAAGACCCGTTTTGTCTTAAAAATATACCTAGTCAGGTCATAAGTATTGTCACACAGTAAAAACTTTTCTTTTAGAATGCTGGCCACAAAAAAGTTTATAGAATTCGAATTTCGAATTGTTCATGAAAATAAAAATGTATACTTTTTAGAATTTTACTCATTTTTAAATATGGAGTGGACGCTTAAAGAAGACCGTGTTGCAGTTATTGCGTTGCATCGTTGCGGTTACGCGCCAATTCAAATTGTTGACGTACTGAAAAATTTTAATATAACCAAAAGATTCGTTTATCGCACCATCAATCGATACAATGAAGACTCTAGTGTAGATGACAGGTCAAGAAGTGGTCGCCCTCGGTCTGTTAGGACTCCAGCAGTGATAAAAGCTGTGAAGGCGCGAATTCAAAGAAATCCCAAACGTAAGCAGAAACTGTTGGCCCTTCAGATGGGGTTAAGCAGAACCACGGTGAAAAAGGTGTTAAATGAAGACTTAGGGCTTCGGGCATATCGAAGAAAAACAGGACATCGTTTGAATGCTCGTCTAATGGACCTGAGACTGAAGAGATGCCGCGCTTTGTTGAAGCGGTACGCGGGAAAAAAATATCTGGAAATTCTTTTTTCGGATGAAAAAATTTTTACCGTAGAAGAGAGCTACAACAAACAAAATGATAAGGTGTACGCACACAGTAGTGAAGAAGCGAGCAACCGTATTCCGCGTGTCCAACGAGGTCATTTTCCATCCTCGCTCATGGTATGGTTGGGAGTTTCTTATTGGGGCTTAACAGAGGTACATTTTTGTGAGTAAGGTGTAAAAACGAATGCAGTTGTGTATCAAAATACATTCCTGATGATCTTGTGGAACCTGTTTCTCATACCATGTTCAATAACAGGCACTGGGCATTCCAACAAGATTCGGCGCCAGCTCATAGAGCGAAGAGCACACAAGACTGGCTGGCGGCGCGTGAAATCGACTTCATCCGGCACGAAGACTGGCCCTCCTCCAGTCCAGATTTGAATCCGTTAGATTACAAGATATGGCAACACTTGGAGGAAAAGGCGTGCTCAAAGCCTCATCCCAATTTGAAGTCACTCAAGACATCCTTGATTAAGGCAGCCGCCGATATTGACATGGACCTCGTTCGTGCTGCGATAGACGACTGGCCGCGCAGATTGAAGGCCTGTATTCAAAATCACGGAGGTCATTTTGAATAAACTTTAGTGTCATAAGAATCTATGTTTTGTTAAGTTCATTTTGGTATATAAATGGTTACATAATGAATAAAATTGTTTCAATTATTTTATATTAAACATGTGACAGAATTTATGACCTGACTAGGTATAGGCAATGTCTATATTTGATCAACTCTTCAACTCTTTATTATACATACATAACACCGATTATTAAACAAAATACAGCAAACTTAACACTTCTTATTGCTTAAAGCGATTTCTTCCAGACGACCTTAAGACAGAGAGGACTTCTATATATATATTAAAAGGATGTATTAAAAAATAAGTATATAAGTATACTATCAGTTATCTGGTTCCCATAGTACAAGCTCTGCTTAGTTTGGGGCTAGATGACGCTGTGTGAAATGTTCAGCAATATTTATTTATTTATTTATGACGCTGCTCTACGTTTCGCGTCTTCACTATTCCACGAAGGTGGAGGACGTGGTGGAATATGTGAAGAAGAAGGCGAATGTCCAGTTGAGGGTCGAACAGTCTGAATCGTGCCACTATGATTTCAAATTTTTAGTGTTGCGTGTTCCAACTACAGATCTTTCGACCTTTACAAAGGAAGAGTTTTGACCGAAAAGTGACCGACACGACACAGCGCAAGTGCGTCACGCGTCGCAGAATAAACGTGCTAGCAAATGGTTTTAAGTATTATAATATGTATGTTATACTAAGTTAAATATTTATATGGGCCGTAGAATTAAGTTTTAACATCTTGTAATTTTCTATCGTTGCCTGAAATAAAGATTTATTATTATTATTCTGTAGTATAAAATGTTATACATACCATCAGGTTATGTCAAGTTTGGTAATGAATTCGCTTGCAAACAGATTAAAACCGAGCAGTTTAAACTGAAATAGATCCGCGTGTCCCAATCCAATTGGAACGAATGAGTCAAAACAAACCCATCAATCACGTAGTTTTGCAATTTGATTTTTGGTCCGAATTTATTACCAAACTTTGTTTCGCTCTCGTTATGTGTTTTTAACATATAGACACTGAATCACGTTTTAAAGCGATACAATTTATTTGAAACGCACTGGAAAAATAACGATATTGGTGTGGAATTGGTGGAGCTATTCAACTCTACCGAAACTGTGATCCGATTGCGTCAAACAAGTTATCGATGATCCGTGTTTTGAAGTGAACGTCTTTATTAGCTATACAAACTAACTGAAATAATTAAAGGAATTTAATCACTATTTTACCTATAACTTTCCGGATTGCAGTTCGGTTGCGCAGGTACGCGGTGCTGACCCTCATCAGTGCCAGTGCGGTTCGGCAGTCGAACAGTTTGGTCACCATGGATTGCATGGCCGCTGGTAGGATTTCCCTTCACGTTAGCCATGATGATATCATCCGCCGGACTTTTTGCAGCGTCAACGTTCCAGCCGTTCCCGAACCGAACGGTCTGATACGTGACGATGGTAAGAGGTCTGACGGTATGGCTCTTATACCTTAGAAGAAGGCCTTTGGTGTGGGACGCCACGTGCGTCGATACCCTTGCGCCATCTCATCTGTCTGGTTCAGCAGTTGGGACCGGTGCGGTGGCAAATTCAGCCGAAGATCTCAAGCGGCGCAAATATGGAAGTCTCGACAGAGCTTACGTATTTGAGCCATTTGGGGTCGAGACCCTGGGTCCATGGGGTATTGGGACCCATCGCGTTTTCAAAATTCTTTCTGGGCGTCTGGTCAAAGCGAAGTGTGATCCGAGAGCTGGTGCTTATCTGGGTCAACGCATAAGCATTGCAATTCAGCGGGGCAACACAGCCGGTGTCTTGGGGACATTTCCGCCTGGTAGTGATCTGAAGCAGTTGAGCTATCTATGGATCGTTTGCAGCGGTCTTTAGATGATTCAACTGTTTCTTTTGTATTTTATTGTAAACAATTGTATAATCTTTCTGTTATTAAAAAATACCTATAATTTAATTTCATGTTACCTCTCAGCTGATTCAATATTAAACCACAATAACTTAAATTCTGTTGTGTAGTCATCCTGGATTGTTACAGATTAAAACAACTTAAACTAGTAAATATTATAAGCAAGAAAAAAGTACAGAGACTTTTCATATAACTCTAAAATAAATCTTGCAAAAAAGAAACTGCTTTCTACACAAAGGTTAAAACAGATCAAAAAGTTGAAGACGAACGCTAAATATATATTTATATTATTAGAAATATTCATCCATTATAGCTAAAGTGGATAGCTAAACCCTACATTCTAATATAGAAAGGCTACGACTGGTATTGGAGCACAATAGCTCTATAAAAGAATATTCGAGTACGAATAACCTCAAATACCCTCTAAAACTAGATTGTTACACGAATTGAAATACATTTTGTGACACAGACAACTCAAATACTCGATTGACAGCAAATATAAGGACAGACTCAAAGTAAACATTCGATTGTTATCTATTGATTTTATAACAAGCCAAATCGAAGGACGATACGTTACATCAGCAATGGTTTTGCTCTGTCGCTCCTAGCTGGTCATTAGCGTCGGCATTGTAATGCCTACGCACATGGAAATTCAGAGCTTGGGAGCCAGTGATCAGTTTCTTACTCCATGTTTGATGATTTTGTTTTAGGGATACCTCGTAAGAAAACTAATAATGCTATTTTGTTTGTCGTTATATCACTTAACAAAAAGTGGTCCATTTGCTTGTTCCATCTCCATGTAGTATGTACATAAACGTATATACACTGTAATTCTTATATGCAGTCTTATTTGACAATGTCAGTAATATAACACACTATATACTTTTCCTCCGAATTCAGTCGCTAAGTTATCGCTAGTTATATCAAGACTTCCCACGAGGTGCCTGGATGGAAGTATGCGTGCTGGAGCTAGCAAAGACTAGATGAGAAAAGCCAATACTAGGACTTAGTGATGTACTTTGTGTAAAATCTACCCTGAAGGTTGCTTAAGTTGACTATGATTGCAGAGTAACAATACTATGTAGCTTATGTAGGACCAGACTGCCTATTAGTCTTTTTGAATGGTTTTTAACTTGGGATGTTAGAATATTCTTTTTTAAACTGTAATCTTCGTTTGACCACAATCTCGCCTGATGGTAAAAGATCTAGGAGAAACCTATCTACTCTTACATTAAAGAGGTCCGGATTGTATTCTTTAGGAACAGCAAAAAAAAGTGTAAAGTGTTCCATACCTTAGCTGTGCGCGTCAAGAACGTAGAACCAAAACGGTGTGTGCGAATGGGTGGTAATTCAACTAGGTACGGATGGTACTGAGCCGTGCGCCTGCTTGTCTATTCATTAAGTAGCTTGACTTCAGCCATATGCTAAAATATGCGAATAAAAATTAACATGATATTTTAGTCTTAGGTGAACCTATATTGCAGCTGGCTGGGATTTTATAAGCTCTATCGGATGTCCAGTAGAGTCAAGTGAATAAGGGTGTGGCTTATATGTAGGGCACACAGAAAAACACATCAGCATCTAACAGTTTTATGTTTACGGTCACTTGCGTGTGAGTTTAATTCTATTTCGGGGGGGGGGGGGGGGGGGGGGTTAGATCTGCACTGAAGTGTATTGTGCATTACCCCCTTTCTAATCTGTCTCCAGCCATTCTAGCTCCTTGAAATATCGGTTGCATGACTTGGGGTTGATGGCTGCAGACTCCAAGATCCCCGTGGATGTTGCGTGTGAGTGTTCTTTCGAGTAAGTTTCAGCATGTTTATAGTAAAATTACGATACACCTGATTGGGGCTTACCAAAAATCAGACAGAATTTTTTAGGATGATTATAATCTTGTTCCATTTTTATTGTGATTTAGTACCTATACGTGGATTGAGTTATTTCTTTAATTGTTATTTAGTCAGAAGCTGCGCGTATTTGTTGCTTATTTATTTAAATTAGATTAGAAAATTCTTTATTGCACTTATAAAATAATAGGTCCATAGGCGAACTTAATGCTAATTAGCTTTTTCTTCCAACTAACCTTTGTGTAGTGTGGATAAAGTGGTAGTGCCAGAAAATAGAAAGGTAAACCAACTTTAGCTGAGCTGTCATAAAATAAACTTACAAAACTTAATATAATAATAATAATTATACACACGCATAAACGAAATACATAAATATACCTACATAAAGTGCACAATTTTGTTGAATATCTTGAATAGAGATGAAGTGTTTACAAAGTTAGTTTATTTATTACCAACTTCTGCAATAAAGACTTTTTAAAACCATCTCTGACACTCAAAAATTAGAAGTCTTAGGATTTCCCGTAATTGTTCAATATCAATATAAAAAAACTCAAATAAGATTAAGATTCGGCTCTCACTTTGAAATAAACAACTTGCTAATATTTTAACATTTCCATGTGATTTTTGAAAATGATATCTAGCTCCGAAACCGGCAATATCTAACCTGCTATATCACTGTTGACAAATGAGAACGATACTGCATCTGACAGCAGTGCGGCCAGCCTCAATGGGTTTAAATTATGTATCGGAGCTGGGTCGTACGACGGAGCTTTTAGGGTGTTTTGAGGAACTACTCGTTAATGCAATACTATTCGGAAACCTTCCGTCTCGTGTTGAACATGCACTCTCCACTCATAACATGTTAGGTTTCGTCATAAGAAACAGTAAACTTTTTAGAAAACCCAGTACCAAAATACTATTATACAACACTTTGGTCCGAAGCATACTGGAATACTGTCCTGTTGTGTGGAGACCCCACTATGCAACTCATACACTGAGGATCGAGCGGATTCAAAAATGTTTTCTGTGGCATCTGGCCTACGCTGTAAATATTGCAAGAAAAAGTATCCTATGCAGAGAGGCTAAAGTATTTTAAAATATCGTCTCTGGAAAAACGTAAAACGCAGCTAGACCTCACATTTCTATATAAAATTTTGAATTCACAAACAGATTCTCCTCAACTACTGCAAATGTTTGACTTTTTAGAGCTCCACGCAGAACGCCTCGCCAACCGATTGCACCACTTGCCCCTCCGCTCCGCACTACAGTCTTTGGTAGCAACTCCCCAATCCCCAGGCTTTGCAAAGCCTTGAATAACTTTGAACTTTGATTTAAATAAGTTCCGTCGTTACTTAGATGAGAACTTACACAATTAAAATCAGATTACAATGTTTAGTAATTGTTTTTGTACTGATGTACATCGCACGTTACCTAATTTATTACCAAGTTCATGTCTTAGTTCTATTTTATAGTATAGTTATTCTTAGGTTTATTTTCATTTGCATGCAGTGTTGACCTGTAATTGATTGTGCAATCAGCTCTAATATGTAATGTAAAATATTAATTGAATGTATCGTTGTAACTATCGTTGGTTGACCTAAATCAATAAAATTAAAAAAAAATAAACTAACAACATACACTCATACATATATCGCAAGATAATTACTTATCCAAGTTATTATTTTTCTTAAGTATAAAACTACAAAAAAATTATTTGTTGTAACAAGTATGAAATTATTACAATATGGTTTTAGAAAGATTCTTAATTAGGTAAAAGTAAAACCTAATCATAACATAACAGTAGGTATAATTTGTAAACGAGCTCGCTAGCTCCCACCCTAGGAAAACCTGTGTTGCGGGTAGCTAGCCTCTTTCGATTCGATCACTGTGGCCGTAAATATCATAAAGAAATATGCAGATATACGTTTGGAGAGAGCGCGACAACATGTGTTAGACGATTACATTCTATACTTATATTTAATAAAATAAACAAATAAATATTGCTAGACATTTCACACAGCGCTATCTAACCCCAAACTAAGCTGAGCTTGTATTATGTGAACCAGATAACTGATAGATACTTATATACATTTTTTTTTGTAAATACATACTTATAATATATAGAGAAACAACCAGACCCGGAATAAATACTTGTAGATCATGCAAACATTTGTTCCGCGGCGGGAATCGAACCCGCTACCTTCTGCGTCTCAGCCGGCTATTCGCCCACTGCACCACGGAGGTCGTCTAACATATAATTATAAATAACATTAATCTACATATTTATATATGTAGTTTAGTTTATAAGTTTTATTCGTTATATATATTTTTCTTTCTCTCTTCAATTGTTTGTATCAGTGCTATTTTTGGTAAATATGAAACTATCATTGATAACCGACCATTTGCTGTACAGTTTAGTCCTAGAACAGGGAGCATCAGTCAATTTTTATATGCGAAATATTATTTGTATCTGATAGTGTTCAGGCGTGGGCGTGGGCGTGGGCGTGGGCGTGGGCGTGGGCGTGGGCGTGGGCGTGGGCGTGGGCGTGGGCGTGGGCGTGGGCGTGGGCGTGGGCGTGGGCGTGGGCGTGGGCGTGGGCGTGGGCGTGGGCGTGGGCGTGGGCGTGGGCGTGGGCGTGGGCGTGGGCGTGGGCGTGGGCGTGGGCGTGGGCGTGGGCGTGGGCGTGGGCGTGGGCGTGGGCGTGGGCGTGGGCGTGGGCGTAGGCGTGGGCGTGGGCTTATGTGACTATCGAGTGCTTTATCTTTACCAGAATTGAGTTTATCAGCAGGTATGAATACGGCTAAATATAATTTATTTTACAATGAAACAAAATACAATTTTTACGATGTTAGCTAATTTAATACTGGTTATTTCATACAGCGCTATCTAGTCCCAAACTAAATAAATCTTGTATTATGGGAACCAGATAACTGATATATATTATATACATAAAATATACATGCTTTGAAGTGGGATTTGGCGGGTCATGACTCCCGCATGCAACCAAATAGGTGGGCTAATGTCGTAACTGGATGGATCCCTGTGGATCGAAAGCGACACCGTGGAAGGCCTAAAAAGTGTTGGCGTGATGATTTGGATGCTTTTTATAGAGACTGGCGGGATTTTGTACAATATCGAGAAAAGTGGAGAGATGAAGGGGAGGCCTTTGCCCAGCACTGGGACAGCATAGGCTAGATAAAAAAAAACATCCAGAACTGGAACAAATAAATGTAGATCAAACAGACATTTGTTCTGCGGCGGGAATCGAACCCGCAACCCTCTACGTCTCAGACGGTTCTTCGCCGTCGGCGCCACGCCTTATTTTGATTATTTTTTAATGAGGAATGGCATGGATAAGCTTGTATTTACTCTCAAGCATGTAGACGCTGCTGGAAAAATATAATGGAAATATTACTCATACAATTTCATTTCATGTCTAGAACCTACGTCATAAACACCCTGATTCACAGTTATTTTAGATTCTTTTATATTTGTAACACCTTATTTGGCGATGTGTCTCCCTATTGGGACCTGCCCTCTGCAGAATGGATGGCGTTGCTCACGGTGTGATAGCCAGTGGTGAGCAAATCTGGTCACTCCAATACATAGGTCCTCGTGATCTTCTATCCTTCCTGGCCTAAAAACTCTATTATTTGACGTTTCTTTGTAGTTGAGTCCGCTTTTAAAATTGCGTGATGCAAATGGAACAGTGGAATGTTTACGGTAATTTCTTACGCACAAATAATTAATAAAAGAGGTATAAGTACTTTGTGTTAGGAGAAACAATCTAATGAATAGAATACAATAATCATTTATTTGGTACACACAAAATGACACATGAAACAATTATAAGGAACAATAGATACAATTGAATCCAATAAAACAAGTTCGACTCATGTGTCTGCGTACCAAAATGGCGTTCAGCTCAGCATAATGTTGGATGTTAAGCTGCTTTACAGCTGAAACCAGAAGCAAAGGTAGTGCAGCAGCTACGAAGTCAAGTGAATAAATAAAAATAAAACAAATATTGCTGGACATTTCACACAGCGCTATCTAGCCCCAAACTAAGCAGAGCTTGTATTATGGGAACCAGATAACTGATAGAATACTTGTAAATACATACTTATAATATATAGAAAAACAACCAGACCCGGAACAAATATCTGTAGATGATGCAAACATTTGTTCCGCGGCGGGATTCGAACCCGCTACCTCCTGCGTCTCAGCCGGCTATTCGCCCACTGCGCCACGGAGGTCGTCAATAAAGAAGTAAGTAAATAAAAGGTGTGTGCAGTTTTATTAAAATGTAGATATCAATTTAAGAAACATACTTTTCTAAAATATGTGACATTATATATATATGACTTATGTAGAATCTAAAGGTTATGAAGGTAAATGATTATATATAAATAAATATGGGTAACTATTTAAAATATATTGATTTAGATACATTTGTAAAAAGGATTAATTGATGACTAGATCAAAGAGAGGTCGACATTGATGTTACTATGTCGTATTTGGGGTTTTATTAGAAATATTTTTAGTATTTTCTAAAGCTGTTGCCACTTTTGGCAATTCTGATTGGTAATGGTAAACTGTTCCAACACTTGGAAGCCGCATATTTGAAACTAAGGTTTTTTATGTGTATTTATTTAATAAGTATGTGTTAATTTATTATTAATGATTTAATAAATATGTATAAGCGCACTGGCTGGTGAACCGCGCTAAATAAGCGCCGGTGTATAAAAGATTGCCATCGAATTTCTATGGAATAGCTTCCTAGCAATCATCATCATCATATCAGCTGTTAGACGTCCACTGCTGGACAAAGGCCTCCCTCATTGATCTCCAGGAACTGCGGTTGGAAGCGGCCTGCACCCAACGCCGACCTGCGGTTCTTACCAAGTCGTCTGCCCATCTTGTGGGTGGACGTCCTACGCTGCGCTTGCCGGTCCGTGGCCTCCACTCGAGAACCTTTCGGCTTCATCGGCCATCTATTCTGCGCGCTATATGGCCTGCCCATTGCCACTTCAACGTGCTAATCCGTCGGGTTATGTCGGTGACTTGAGTTCTCCTACGTATCTCCTCATTTCTGATTCGATCCCGTAGAGAAACCCCGAGCATAGCCCTCTCCATAGCTCGTTGAGCGACTCTGAGCTTATTTATAAGACCAATAGTGAAGGACCACGTCTCGGTTCCATATGTCATCACTGGTAACACACACTGATTGAAGACTTTCGTCTTAAGGCACTGAGGTATGTTGGACGAAAAGACGTTGCGAAGTTTCCCAAACGCTGCTCATCCGAGTTGGATTCGACGATTGACCTCTTTCTCGAAGTTGGACCTACCTAATTGGACTGTTTGTCTTAGGTATACATACGCTTATACATACATATTCCTAGCAATAGCTAGTAATAATAACTAACTAGTTAATAGCTAACTTTGGATTTCCGAGCTTTTAACCCACTGAATACAGTGGGTTAAAAGCTCGGAAGTCTACAGTTGGTTAGAAAATTAACCGTGTAATTAAAGCAGCGTGAAAATCCACTTATAGATAAGTGCACATATTCCGATATAAAGTACCTAATAAACATTATTCAATTCATAAACCCAAAAGCAATATGTTGAAAGATTAACGATATTTTCAATGAATATAGGGAGCTTTTATCCTTTTTGTATATATTGACGGTAATAATATTTGACGGTATCCAATCATTATTTCAGAAAGTTTTTTAAATTTATTTAACTAAATAGAATTAAGGCTAATGTATAAAAGTTCTGTATTCTTGTGTTTTGCTGTAATATCTTTTTTTTTAAGTATAAATGTTACTAACTAAAATCAAGTAAAGAGTGCAAAAACGACCAAAAAGCGAAACGATCTTAGTGTTCGATGCATCGATCACACAGATACGAGTAGGTATATTAGCATCATCAGCAGTTTGACCTAAGTAGGTTACTCATACCGCGAGTGCGGCCGGGGCGCCTACAGAAGTCAGTGCACCAGCAGCAACCATCCATACCGCACTCATAAATAGTCGTAGTTTTATATATACAATATAGCTTTTGTACAGTAAACTCGACTTTTCTATCAGCATCCCGGGAAGAGCTAGCCGCGATTCCTACATGGTCCTTCGAGATACCGTTCGAGGATTCATAGCGCGATCGTAACAAGTCGTACCGTGAGTGCTTCGGACGTACCAGCAGCTATTAGATTCAGTGATCTTAGCTTTACCAGTGAGATTATTGGAAAGCTATCATCGGCACCTGACGTGAGGAGCTACCCATTCAGGCCAGCAGCAGCAGTGAGCGAACCGCTCGCGCCCTCAGCATCTTCAGCCAGCACTGCGGTGGGGAGCTACCCATTCAGGCTAGCAGCAGCAGTGAGTGAAACGCTCGCGCCCTCAGCATCTTCAGCCAGCACTGCGGTGGGGAGCAACCTACACAAAGTCCGGCAACAGCCGTAGGACAAACGGCTTACAAGTAAGAGCGTTCCTTTTCATTCATTCGAACGAACGTGCTCGAACTTTCACCGACGTTATGGAGGCCCTTTATTCTCAACAAAAAGATTTAGCGGAAAATATAAGGAAAGTCCTTATTAATTTTAAAAAGGATAGCAGCGAGCGTAAGTCTGTGGAGTTCGGTATACGCAAAATAGACATTCTGGAAGCATATTGGAGAGAGTATGAGCAAAACCACGAAAAGCTTTTGCCTTTCGAAAGTAAAAGTCATAAGTACTTTGCCGATTCTGAGTTTGAGCGAACTAACAAGTCGTACCTAGCAGCGAAAACGACGATCGATAGGTATTACTTAGATCTAGAGCAGCAATTAGGGGTCTCTGAACCCGGACAAAGCCAGCCAGAAGTAGGTCCATCCAGCGGCAGACAGCAGCGGCCGCAGATCCCGGCACCACCACCGCCAAAC
Source organism: Philereme vetulata (assembly GCA_918857605.2). Classification (NCBI taxonomy): domain Eukaryota; kingdom Metazoa; phylum Arthropoda; class Insecta; order Lepidoptera; family Geometridae; genus Philereme; species Philereme vetulata. The sequence goes on along the minus strand of OU975474.1, from coordinate 7,002,625 downwards.
CCCCGTGTACAGCGAGACGAGAATTTAGGTACCAATAGCCAGCTAGATGTTATGCTACGTAAGCAGTTAATTAATTTTAAAGCCTTTTCAAAAACGGTAGATACCATAGATATAGAGTCATACCAAGAAAAATGGGAATACGAAGACGCCCTGCGAGCCTTACAAACTCGCTGGACGGTTGTGGACAACTACCATTGGGAGATCATGTTGGAGTTGGGAGAAGACGAAGCGTACGAGTACAACTTCAACAAGCACGAGCGTACCTACAACGGCCTGAGGAAAGCTTTAAGCTCAAGGATGTGGTCGACATCGTATCGCGACAAGACCACACCTCAGATGGATATACCCGTTTTCACAGGTAGCTTTCAGCAGTGGGTATCGTTCAAGGATCTGTTTGATGAAGCTATCCACAAAAATCCATCGTTGTCAAACGCTCAGAAGATGCAGTTTCTTAAGAGTAAGCTCAAGGGAGAAACGGAGCGTTTGATACAGCATCTTCCAATCAGCGCGGACAACTATGCAACCTGTTGGGAAATCTTGAACCATCTGTTCAACAACAAGAGACACATCTTCACGTCGTACGTTAGCACCTTCTACAATCTAGCCAACATACAGCAGCAGTCGTATGCAGCCATCAAACGACTTCATGACGTTACTTTAGAGAGTCTCCACGCCATTAAGAATCTAGGTATCGACACAAAGTCATGGGACCCTCTTCTTGTGTACATATTGTCCCAGAAGTTAGATGGTGAGTCCTTTGCCGAGTACATAGAATCCTTGAAGAATTCGCGAGAACTACGGGTTCTACAAGACTTTATGGACTTCCTAGAGAACAAGTTTACCACTCTAGAGTCATCTCGGCGACGACAAGATGGGACACCTAAAAGCCCATCATCTCATCAGGAGAGCAAGAAAATAGCTGCAAGGGTAAACTTAAAATTACTTTTCGATCAACTTACACTGATTTTATGTTTACTACGGACGCTTTAATAATGAACAACCTAATTAAACATTTGCCAAATAGGGCATTCGCAAAACCGTCATGGAAACATATAGCACATATCAACCTTGCAGACCCGGATTTTAATATCAGCCGTCCGGTTGACCTTCTTCTTGGTGCAGAGGTGTACTCCAACATCCTGATGGAGGGTTTAATCCGCGGACACACTCAATCTGAGCCCCTAGCGCAGCATACTCAGCTAGGGTGGCTTCTATGCGGCAGTGTAAAGACTTCTTTTCATTGCAATGTTATCCTTAACAACATTGAGGATATACATCAGTTCTGGAAGATTGAAGACATTCAAGAACAAAACGAAATGTCGATAGAAGATCAAACCTGCTTAGATTACTTCAACGCCACCACTAAACGCTTAGACAGCGGGCGATATGAGGTTCGATTACCAATGAAACCGGATGTACAGGAGAAATTGGGATTGTCTAAGGAGATAGCTATAGCACAATTTAAAAACTTAGAGCGTAAGTTAGGAAAACAAGAAAATTTAGCCAAGCAATATAAGCAGTTTATAAGTGAATATGAGCAGCTTAATCACATGAAGTTAGCAACTTCAAGCAGCCAGGTGAAGGTGGAACTAGAATGCTTCTTACCTCATCATGCAGTGCTAAGAGAAGACTCGAGTACAACAAAGCTACGAGTGGTCTTTAATGCATCCGCAAAAACTTCATCAGGAAACAGTCTCAACGATCTGATGTACAAGAGTCCGAACCTACAGCAGCATCTACTAGAGATTATTCTCAAGTGGAGGCAATATCGTTTTGTATACACAGCAGATATCGCAAAATGCTTCCGCATGATATTGGTCAATCAGCAGGACCAATATCTGCAGCAAATTTTGTGGAGAGATCATGAGAATCAACCTATCAGAGCTTACACCTTAAGCACGATAACTTATGGAACAAAATCAGCACCGTTCCTTACCATGATGACTCTCCGAAGGTTAGCAGAAATAATTTCCCTAATGCAGCTAAGTGCATCCAAGAGCAGCTTTACATGGATGATTGGGTATCAGGGGCCCACAGCATTGAAGAAGGGAAACAGAGGATAGCGGAAATGAACGCGTGCCTCAAGAGCGGAGGCTTTTCATTAAGAAAATGGTCCTCAAATGACAAACAGTTATTAGAAGAAGTCGAACAAAACAATAACAATCAGCCGCTATTGTTTACCTTTAAAACAGAAAGCACAGCAAAAACGTTAGGTATACAATGGAACTCCACCGAGGACGAGATCATTTTTCAATGTGATCTAACTGAAACTAGCACAACAAAGCTGACCAAGAGAATGCTTCAGTCTGAAATCTCTAAGATTTTCGATCCTTTGGGATGGTTAGCTACGTTGATAACAAAATTGAAACTATTATTTCAACAAGTTTGGCAAAATTCAGACGTTCAGTGGAGCGATGAAGTTTCGCCAAATATCAAGGAAGAGTGGATTCAACTGAAAAAAGATTTACACATCATAAATCAGTTTACGATTCCCCGGTGGTTAAAAAGCAAAAACGGTGACGTGATCGAACTTCATGGGTTCTGTGAAGCATCCATAAAAGCATACGCATGTATAGTATACGCGAGAATCGTAACACATGACTCAGTGTCAGTAGTGCTAGCCACAGCAAAAACCCGGTTAGTACCGAGCAGCAAGGCCGTGTCTTTGCCCCGTTTGGAGCTTTGTGCAGCTGAACTACTGACAAAACTTATGATAAAAATCGTCAAAAGCATCAGTAACTTCAAAGTCGTAGTTTATGGTTGGAGCGACTCCCAAGTAACGCTCAGCTGGATTCAAGGTTCTCCGGAGCGCTGGAAGTTCTTTGTAGCAAATAGGGTGACGAAAATCATCACCACTTTGCCACCAGAGTGTTGGCATTACATAAATACCAAAGAGAATCCAGCTGACGCTGCAAGCAGAGGTCTGACGTCATTACAGCTCAAAGAGCATAAGTTGTGGTGGCAAGGACCTACATTCTTATCGTCACTCAATTTCAAACCAAAACAGCAAAGAATTAATTTTAATACGAACGAAGAGGTTAAAAAGCACGTGAACGTAATTAGTAACATCTCCGATAACAGCAGCATCGTCGAAGATTTACTTACCCGTCACAGTTCGTTTAATAAAATAACAAGGATTTTAGCGTGGATACGACGCGTGTTGACCCCTAGTGTTGGTAAACAAAGGCAGCCGAAGTATCTCAAGTTACACGAGCTTCGATCAGCAAAATTAATTATTATAAACCAGGTACAGCGTAAAGAGTTTATAACGACATAGAATACCTATTACATAACAGCAAGGTCAAGTCTGATAGCCAATTAGCAAACTTAAATCCATATGTGGACGAAGACGGTATTTTAAGAGTCAAAGGAAGACTCAGTAATGCAAACATCAATGCAGAAATGAAATTTCCTAGTATCATTCCATACAGCAGCAGATTAACTGAGCTTCTCATCCAACAAGCGCACGAGCTCACCTTCCACGGTGGTCCTCGGCTTACCACGTCCTTTTTGAGACAAAGGTACTGGATAGTTAAAGGCAACCGCGCAGTTAAAAAACAGATCCTTAGATGTGTCACCTGCAGAAAACAAGAGCCCATTAAATTACAGCAGATTATGGGCGAATATCCTGATTTTAGAACTAATCCAGCACCAGCGTTCTATCACACAGGGGTAGATTTAACGGGTTTTATTCCAGTCAAAGCCAACAAAGGACAAGGAATAAAAACAATGAAAGGCTACGTAGCGCTGTTTATCTGCATGGTTACAAAAGCAGTTCATATAGAGTTAGTTTCCGATTTGAGCAGCGCCTCTTTCATAGCAGCATTGAGAAGAATGGCAGCACGACGCGGAACACCTAAGCATATGTACTCCGACAACGGAACTAACTTTGTAGGCGCAAACAAGGCCATTCAAGAAGAATATCAGCAGCTAGAGGAAGTTTTCAAGGAGTCATTCCATCGAGAAGTAGCGGAGATGGACATAGAATGGCACTGGAACTGCCCTTCTTGGCCAAGTGCAGGAGGGATCTGGGAGCGATCCATCCGAAGCCTAAAGCAGCATCTGAAAAGAGTTGTAGGTGAACAAGCGTTAATCTTCGAAGAATACAGCACTGTGTTGGCGCAAATCGAGGCAATACTTAATTCGAGGCCTCTATGTCCGATATCTGAAGACATTGATGACATCGACTTCCTCACGCCATCACACTTTCTAACCAGCAACGCGGGCCTAACAGTTATAGAAACCGCCAATGACGCTAGGACCCGATGGCACCTAACAAACAAGATCTTCCAAGACCTGTGGAAGAGATGGAAAGCCGAATATCTCAGTCAATTATCTGTCCGCAGTAAGTGGCTCAGAGCAAAAAGAAACGTTGAAGTCGGCGACATGGTGACTATTCACGATGACAACTTCTCATTGGGGAAGTTTCCTGTGGGGAGAGTGATAGAAGTGCACAAAGGAAATGATGGTTTTGTAAGAGTGGTATCTCTTAAAACAAAAAGCGGCATTATAAAGCGTCCTATAGTAAAATTATCAGTTTTACCTATAGAACAAAGCAAAGTAGTACAAACGGAACATGACGAAAGCAAACAAAATGTAGCACATTTAGCAAAATATAGTAACCAATTAGGTAGAAAATAGCTTCCTAGATTTATTAACGTTGCATTTGCATTGATCTTTTTTATGAATATCATTTGTTCAAGCGTATCGGCCAATATAACTCATTTCACTAGTAATCAGTCGTTATACTACGACTCGGTAGGAAAAATGCTATTAATCCGTGACCAGTGGAAAATCGTATCTTACTATGACATGCGACCTTACTGGCAAGGAGAGAAAGCAGTTAATTCATTTACCGAATATCTAGAACAAACATGTGATAAGGTTAAAGAGGCGAGCCTTGTAACATGATTCTATTGCAAGTGAAACACGATTACAGCGAGCTACAGTACTACAATCAGCTGTTACTAAATCAGCATTTCGGCGAGCGGTCAAGGGCACGTCGCGGCCTTATCAATGCAGTAGGCTCTATAGCAAACACATTGTTTGGAGTACTCGACCAAAGCTTTGCGGATAAATATTAGCAAGACATTGAACTCGTAAACAGCAACGAGAAGCACCTGCTGCAACTTTGGAAGAACCAGACATCTGTGGTAGAAGCCGAGTACAACGTTCTAAAGCGAACAGAACAAGCAATAGAATCCCAGCATAAACTTCTCAATAGACATTTGAACTACATAACTCAATCAACCAAGCAGCTACAAAAAGAGTAAGAAAGCATGTCTATTCTACAAGAGTTTACTCTAGCAGCAATGGCGACCACAAATATGATCCAAAACTTGAAGCGTATCCAGGACACGATCCTCGAAACCCTGACAGATATTTACCATGGCAAGATAAACCTACATTTATTGACACCAAAGCAGCTTAGCGACGAACTTCAAATAGTTTCAAGCCAAATATCAAATATCGAAAGAGCTAACGTTACCTGTAGACAATATTCAGTCAAACTTATATAAAAATTTTAACATATTAAAGATAAAAGCACGAATGAGTAGAGATTATGTAATATTCGAAATCACCCTACCTTTGATCAGCAGAGACAACTTCCAGCTGTACCACTTGATACCAGTACCTCTTCAAATCAGCAGCGACATGATCAGCATCAAGCTAGCAACAGATTACATAGCAACTAATCTGATGAGGGACTCATATCTACCGGTTTCTATCGTAGATCTTCAAGGCTGTGAATATCAAGATGAAGCATACATCTGTCAGCTACAAGCTCCCATCCAGCATCTGGGTCCAGAACAAAAGTTCTGTCAAACGGAAAAGATGGACACCTGCAAGATCAAAAGAGAAAGCTGCCAGAATAAATGGGTTCAATTACACGACCCGTCGTTCTATTTATATTTCGCATGTGATACCTACACGCTTACAATCATATGTGACCGTGAAACCCGAGTCCGCCAAGTCAGCAAGGCCGGGCTCATTCATCTAACAAAACAATGCACAGCAAAGGGGCGTGACGTCACACTATATTTCTATCAACAACAAAATTCACTTAATCTCAAATCGGACCTAGTACTTACCAACATAGCTCCGATACAGCACCACACTTTCAACGTTACGTTACCGTTTATCGAACCAAGTCTAGATTATCACCTTAACTCCTCGCTACAGCAGCTCAGCGAGCGAATCAACGCGATAAAGGAAGCGGCACAACAGGAGGTGACCTTAACAACGCACGGTATTCACCAATACGCAATATCGTACAGCGTATTAGCAGCGATCGTAGCAGCGTTCCTGGTGTTCCTGTGGAGACGAAGCAAACGAGCCGTCAGTGCGTCCTCCACGCGCGCCAAGGAGCCGGTGGCGCCGCCGGTGCCACCCCCGCGTCTCACCCGCTGAGGGAGGCGTCCTCCAGCGGAGATAGTGTTAGTGCGCGTCGGCAGCCCGTGCCCGAGCTAGGGCATGGTGCCAGTGGGATCGTGCGGTGGTCCAGTTTACGTGATATAGACACAATAACTTCACCCATCAGCAAGCAGCCAACCAGCGGACAATCAGTTTTTAGTATAGAATAGGGATTAGTTTTGTAATGAAGCAATCACTTAGATTAAAGCATTAAAGCATTGTCCTAACATTCACCTAGTCTAAGAAAATATTGATCATCCATGTAAAACTAACCCCTCAATTGTAGCGCCTCATCTCATTCTCATGTCGTATCTCGCCCTCGGGAGTATGTTCGATGCATCGATCACACAGATACGAGTAGGTATATTAGCATCATCAGCAGTTTGACCTAAGTAGGTTACTCGTACTGCGAGCGCGGCCGGGGCGCCTACAGAAGTCAGTGCACCGGCAGCAACCATCCAAACCGCACTCATAAATAGTCGTAGTTTTATATATACAATATAGCTTTTGTACAGTAAACTCGACTTTTCTATCAGCATCCCGGGAAGAGCTAGCCGCGATTCCTACACTTAGAATACAAGTCTGTTTAAAGAGGCAAGAGGTAGCGCAATCTTTTTGGTTCAACCATTTGATTTGAAAATCAAAGATCTTCAGACAATCGTCATAACATCAAAGTGCAAATAATGGCCAAAGTATGTATGTCTTCCTCAGACAATCGGAGGAAGAGGGTATTGATATCTGTCTGGGAGATGACTTGCCACTTCTTACAACTTTATTAAATAGAATTTATAGATCCTACTTGAAATTCGTCCCTCACAAATGAAAATATTAATTTTGTAAGATTGAATGTTGAATTGTTGTCTTTCTATAAGATTTTACAGCTATGTTCGTACTCTGCAAATTAAGTAGTCGAGGTTTTTGAACTTAAATAGAGAAAATATAGCTGAAATAAAGCTTTCAGTTTTGGGCTGGCTATACATTCACAGCAGTAACTGCTCGAGGAAATTGCAACTGCTCGAGGCAATTGCAACTGCTCGAGGCAATTGCAACTGCTGCGTGTTGTCAACCTAAATTTTCGTGCCCCCAATCTACTTGAAATTTACTTGCAGAAAGAGAGTAATAAAGTGGATAAATATTGTTTACCTTGACTTAAAAAGGAGAAGGGCGCGCATAACTGGAAAATCTTCACGCGTAATAAAGTTTTGTCATGCAGTCTTAGCGTTAACAATCCTATACAAATTTTCAATTTATGATTACTTAATACATACTGTCCATGTAGCCGCCCTAAATCGTGAATATAATCATACAAGCTTGGATAATTCAAGGAGCTACTAAAAGCAAGCAAAATACATATTGTATGTGTATGAACATCGCAGCAAAAATACTCGTATCTAAAACCAATTTGCCTCAGTAGTTTGGGCAATAGCTAAGGGGATAATCTGTGGGAATTCAATACTTCTTATTTACAACAGACTAAGCAAGACGTGCTTAGTGCTCGCTGAAGAGGTTTTTGATAACTAACTGTTATAACACAACTGTGGATTATTGCTAGTCGCAAGCCCCTTTTAGTTTTAGTAATCTTGCTTAGTTTTAGAAGAATAGTGAGTACTTGACTACACTTAATTTTGGACAAAGCTCTCGTAATACTAGGCATGTAGGAGACCGTAGGTAAATATACTTTAGTCCCTTTTGTACCAATTATTATAAATATAGGGTAAACGAAGTCAAAACATAACGTAAAATGACTATTGGCAACCTGGTCATACCAATATTTAAATTCTTTTAATACGCTTATATAAAATATATGTTTTTTATAAGGGCGTATAAAAAAAATAGGCCCACATTCTTGACTGTACGAAAATCTAGGTTTAATAATCATTTATTCCCAATAGATAACAATTATCACTTACATAAGAATCAGTGCACATAGAAAGTTAATGTAATTCGTTCGAGTTATGTAGGTAGGTACTCAATTAACGCATTCATGTAGATCGTTCGTTAGTTATTAACTACTTTATTTAGTAAACATTAGTTGTAATATGTTGAGCGAGTTTAGTTTTAAATGCGTTAAATGAGCACGTTACATTTTTTATGTCACAGGATAATATTATATAGCTGTGCGCCTTCGTGAACTATTGTTTTTTGCCATAGTTCGAAAAAATCTAAGAATACAAACACACAAATTATGGTATCATACCACCGCGCTGGTCTAATGAACTACTCTGTAAAACTTGTCGAGAATAGGCTCATTAAATTCGTATTAACGGTTCTTAAAAAATAAACCGTGTTTTTAGATTGTTTAAGGATATTATTGCTTGACTGTAAAAAACAAGCAGGACCTAGACTAGCCGTTCTTCACGTTACCTCGTATCCTCTTTCACCCATATATGACTCACTGGGTAATCTATCAGATGGGCTTCTTAAAAATGAAACCATGTTTTTAGATTTTTTAAGGATATTATTTCTTGACTGTAAAAAACCAGGCAGGACCTAGACTAGCCGTTCTTCACGTTACCTCGTATCTGCTTTCACACACATATATGACTCATCTGGGTAATCTATCATCTATCTACCGTTATCGTCCATCTATAATATAATATAGAATCTTCTCAGAATATAATATGTTCAGAATGAACCTTGCTCCCCAAGCGTGCGGATAGAAACCTAAATAGGCAACATAGTTTAGCCCCACATTGACGTGTACAGTTTGCTTAACCTCGTTTAATTAAGCTAAGCTTTGCTCTTGTTAGGCCAATCACATTCAGAATTTGATTTTCTGCTACAATATCAATAAACTTCAAATACATTTAAACTATTGACGAAGGTTCGTCTATTAGTTTATTGAATTATATTGTAGTCTATTGAAAAGTTACATTTGGGGTTGCGTTTTTTAGAGGACGCAATTTTATTTGTTTGATGTGTAGGGGGGGTTAGTGTAAAGCTAAAACCAAGTTTGTGGGGTCGCCACCCTTGTCCCACGGCCGCCATCCTAAAAATAGTGGTTGAAATGGTTTTTACGATATATCTCTTAAACTATTTATCTGATAAAAAAAAATTGTTAACATTTTTCGTTGCAAATTAAATTCTCTACAACTTTGGTTCAGTAACTTTTTGTCGTAGAACTATAAATAAAAAAGTTATAAGTGAAAATGTTCAGAAATTCGCGGTTGTCGGCTTGTACGCGAAATACTTGGATCCTGAAGCGCTTTGGCCCCGATGAAGCAATTGTTCACAAAATCAAAGTCTGGCTCTGGAGCTTCTGAAACTGAAGATAAACTACTGGAGCTGCTGCTGCGACGACGAACAACATTATCGGTTCGATGATTGTCCACGTAATAACAATAACACGTAATATGTACAGTAACTTTGCAACGTGACAATTCTCTATGTCACGTTACAAGCTTCATTTCACCAGACACTCACACAATTCTTATATATGTACTATATCAAATTTTACACTCATATGCCACGACATCTAGCGGGATGGCGGCGTACTCACTGACCGAACACTCGATTTCCAGGCGTCGATATACAAGCCTCTTTCAACGCAGTTCGCCAAGCCTGCCGCAGATTGTGGCGTTGCATACTCGTTGTGGATATTAACACGTATCTTCATAATGAATAATCAAATTTTAATTGCTCATGCCAGCTTTATTTATCGAATCAATTAATCCTTCTCGTATTTTAAAAACAAAATAATATATAAGATTTCAAATAATAAATCAATAATTCCATCAGTTGTCTATGACTGATGAATGCTGGATACCAAAAGTTGTCTTTGCCTAGTTTGACGCAAGATAGGTGTCAAGATCTTTACTCTATGGTATGATGTAAAAGAAATTACATAATTTTTTCTAGAACAGTTTGGAAAGAATATTCGTTTTAATTTATATGGGGTAGGTAGTTTTACTTGGGCTATAAAAGGGGAATTTCGTCAGTGCTCTTTCTCTTTCACCTATCTGATTTCAACTGAAGAACTTCTAATCTGCGAGCTACAAAAGTATGGACAATACTTCCTCGCCTTTTGATCGTGATAAAATCGAGTATTTTACTAGTTCGCGAAGTCTTTGACGGGCTCTCCAATTAACGTGGACCCCTACACCTGACGCCCGCCGAAATATACTTATTGGAGCCGACGAGAAGCGTGGTGTTTTCTGAGTCGCCGCGTAGCTGAAACACTGTTTCACAAATCGACCGCCGCAACCCTTTTCTCCAGACGACCTGCCTCCTGCCTCGGTTGACACAAAGACCACGCCTGCGCAACTCGAAGCCCATTCCACCACTCCGAGGCGGACTCCAGACGTTCGGCGAAAATACCACCAGGTGCCTCTTATCCAATATCTGATCCGGGTTGAGCCCCTTCCAATTTTATTCTTTCTTTCTGACGCTAACGTCAGATGGCGCCCAATTCTCTATTTTAACGTTACTGCTGTATTCTACTGTTCAAATAATCTGTAAATCTCTAATTATAATTCTTTTTTAATTGTAATCTCTAGCCTTAAGCCCAGTGGCGTAGCGTGCCTTGTCGGGGCCCCGTATAAAATTTTTTTTGGAGGCCCTTATATGGATGTAAAGATTTTTCACAAAAGAAAAAAAATATTGTGAGAAGTAATATTTATTTATCACATAATTTACCCATTTTACAAATAAAAATCCAATTTTAAATATTCACTCTCCTTGCCTTTTTATCGGCAAACTGATTTATTAAATCATTTATGGCTGATGATGATTTTAGTTTTTCTAAAGTTTCTGCCTCTATGGACAATAGTGAGATGTCTGACAGCCGTTCTTGTCCCATCGAAGTTCTTAAGTAATTTTTTATTAGTTTTAATTTTGAAAAACTTCTTTCTGCCGTTGCGGTTGTAACTGGAAGGGTCAAGAATAAAAAGCATGCTGTGATTACCTCGGGAAAACTGGATGCAAGACTATTGAATTTTACTAGCAATAATTCAATGAGTTCTTTAATGGAATAAATATTTTTAATTTCAGAATTTAAGCATGTTTTTAGAGCCTTTAATTGGTCACAAAGATTAAGTGAGATGTCTTTACTGTATTTAGCAGACAGTTTTCCGGAAGCGTTTAATATCTCTTCGCTTGAAGAAGATAGGAGTTTCTCCGGTTGTAATATTTCGAATATACTACTCAGGTTGCAAAGGCTCTGAAATCTTTCTTTAGTTTGAGAAATTAATATATCTAAACAGCAATAGTATACATTGACTTTGAAATAGGATTCCGGGTCGGAAATTCTCTCATCTTGTGATAACTCATCAAAAAAACGCTTCGTTATCTTTCGCCTACTGTTTTTAAAAACAGTTGTTACCCCCCACTTTTTTGCTAAATCTTTGGATTCATTTAGCAAACTATTAAATGAATTCTGATTTCTTAATTGGCACAGTCTATTTAAAAGATTACTTAATAAAATACTAGATTTCTGTAAGTCATTATTTTCATGCTGTAGAGCTTTAGAAACAGGATTAATAATTTCAAATAGTGAAGAAAAAAATGTAACGAGCACTAAGAAATCAAAACTCTCTAAAATATTAATTATACTTTTACATTCTTCACGTTCATCTTTTTTATTTGAAGTTAAATTTAGTTGGTACAAAGTTTTCATGATTAGTAAAAAAATTTTCTTTACTGCTAATAAAGCGTCGTTCCTAGAAGACCATCTGGTAGGACATACCTTTTTAAGGGTAATCAAATATTTTTCAGATGAATCGTCACTTAGCATAGCCCAGCGTTTTATACTATTGCCAAAAAAAGTATATATTTTTTCTAAATTATCGAAAAAAGTCGATACTTCACGAACATGTCTCGCAGCATCGTTCAAAACCAAGTTTAAAGCGTGCGCAGCACAATGAACATAATCGGCATTTGGAGCATGCTCTTTTATTAGGGTTTGTAATCCTCCATACACACCCGACATAACATTTGCTCCATCGTATCCCTGTCCTCTACATTTAGTCAAATCAATTCCATATTCTTTAGTCAAATTTAAAATGACAGTTTTCAGACCTGCAGCACTGCAATCGGTTACTGCTATGAATACTAAAAAGGACTCACAGATTTTTATTTCTTTAGGCACATTATCATCATTTTCTGTAACCGAGATATATCGAAAAACTACAGATAGTTGGTCAATTTTTGACAAGTCTTGTGTTGTATCCAGAATTATTGTCAGAAATTGAGCTTTTTTAATTTCTGAGATAATACTGTTCCTAACGTTAGTACCAAGCAAACTAATAATTTCGTTTTGAATCGTAGGGCTTAAATAATTTATTTCACCTTTCGGTTTTAGAAAAAGTTCTTTTAAAGTTGCATCATAGTTAGATAGCAGACGTGAAATTGCCATAAAATTGCCAGAATCAGAATCATGCCCCCTCAAAGGTAGATTACAAGATACTAAAGTAATTATAACATTAATTATACGATGCAGTACATCTCTCCAGAATGTAATTCAACTATCGATTTCACTTTTCAATAGAGTATCGATGGTATTTCCTTGCAACCAATTATTATAAGAGAGTGAGGCACTAATATGCTGCTGTGACTTTTCATGGTCAAGAATAGTTTGTGTGAAATTGCTTCTAACCGAAACACCGTTAACCCAAGCAGAGGAGTACGATTTGTTTTGACGATCTGCTAATAACCAACAGAAGTGACAGTAGGTACGGTTTGTTTAAAACGTTAGAATAACATAACCATGGTCTTATAATTTTTATGCCTGCCTGATTGAAATATGAATAATAATAAGCTGAAAAAGGTCGGTTATTTTCTGAAACTTTTGGAAATGGTCCTTGTGGTTTAAATGGACCCAATTTAAAAATTATTTTTCGTTCGCATTCAGTTAAATTGTCACCAAAATTTCCTCTATCTGATGAAATTATATTACAATCTGCATTATCTGCAGATATATCAGAATCGTTGACTTGGGGTTCCTCGATTTCTAGATGGACATCCGATAAAGTATGTGCTTGGCTTTCTTCTATTTCCGGATGGATATGTGACGAAGAACATGCTTCAGAAGAATCTAAAAATAAACGAGTAATTGTTAAAAAATAAATACGAATGCTTTGATACTAAACTAAAAAGAGTTATATATAAATAAATAACGTTACTAAGGGTCACAGTTAGAGAGTGTTCAGTTCAGACGCACACAGATTCTACGCGGATTGTGCTCGTACCTATTAGTAGATACAAAATCACCTGCAGCCCGTCCGTGCATTACTATACACCTGCGTGCTATTTAAACGCAGCGCGTAGTGTAGTGGCCATACAAAACGAGAACCCGAAAGCGAGTCTGCACATCTGAAGTTCTCAACACGCAATTAACGATACGATACGGACTGATAAACAAACAACAAAACAAATCGATCCTATAGATAAGTTAGAATTTTGTTTTTTTTAATCAAGGCACGGAACCCTAAAAACAGTATAATTGTGAAAATCGAGGGGGGAGACAACTTTTTGTGACGGACAGATGGACAGACCGAAATTAAAAGATTTCCTTGTTTATCACTACGGGCCCCTAATAAATGGGTTGGGTAGTAGTGTAGTACTTACCTTTCCATTCTAAATCACTCACAGTATCTTGTCTCTGAAAAAATGAAGAAATTTTGGGCACTTTTTTTATAACCTCGTCCCTTTTCTGTTTAATTTTTCTTTTCTCAGCGCCGCTGGGATAATCTCTTTTCCTTTCACTCATTTCTTTTACAAATCGTTACTAATACTGCTAAACCAGAAGAACAATATTGTTTGTACTGAATTACAATGTAATGCACATTTATATAAAGCGCGTAAATAAACAGTGCACTGCACTCCGTGGTTTAACATCCAATGCAAAGTACAACAACGTACACGTACATCGCGATATCGATGAAGGATTCCCGGGGATTCCCCGCTGAGTTGAAGATGAAGTAAGTAAAACGGGGAAGTCCCGCAGCCCGCCATAACGATGTAGTGTTGCCAACTTTTGAACGCACGCTTAAGGCGGGAAAAAAAGGAATTGCTTTATAGAATTTTGTCATTTGTAAAATAAAATAAATTAGAATGTTTTTATTCTTTTTCCTTACACACTTTGGGGGCCCCCGTGGCCCGGGGGCCCCGTATAATTGATACGGCAAATACGGCGGTAGCTACGCCCCTGCTTAAGCCGTAGTTTAAGTAATACACCGTTGAACCAAGTAATTTTTGATATAGCCTATACTTATCTTGCCGCATGTATAAAAAATAATAAATAAGTACCTACTCGCTCTACCGACAAAGCTCCTTTGATTATATGTATTTAAAAACTTAACCTAATTTTATTTTATCCGACTACCTGAAATATATGTTACAACTTCCGAAACAGTTCGTAAAAATTGTTCATTAACCTCATAATTTTTTGCTACAGCTCGATCTAGTAAAGTTTTTACACCTTTTGCCTTCACAGTTTTTATTTTATTTTCACTTAAAGGTTTTTTACAAATAAACAATCACTCATGATGGAATAATAGAAAAAGCACGCTTAAAAAGCCTAAATGCTAATTTAAAAAAATAGTTTTCACTGAAGTTAAAATCGTATCTAAAATCATTAGAAATCGTCTTCACAATTAAAAACAGAATAAAATACATCCGCGCGTAAAGAAATATGTAGCACAACTAAAAGATATAAGTTGAAACTTGAACGACAACTTCAACACAATATTATTAGCTATTCTTACAATAAGAGAGGTTAGAAATAATAATAATAATAGCAAGCAGATGTTTTTTTGTTCCCTCATGGTCACTTGGGTATTTTATACCTGAACAGTATTCTCGGTAACGGCCATCAGATTTAAAATTATTTTACAAATCACAAGTTGTAAAATTCTGTAATGGAGTGGAAAAGAGTCAATAATTAATTATTAATAATATTGCAAAATTTATAATTAAAAAAACAAAATAAAAAAAAATTGATGACTCATTATTAGTACACACGTATAATATATGTATAGTTAAGAGTACTGAAAAATAGTACTCAATTCGGAGCGCTGTAAAACCTTAGCTATTGACTTAATAAAAAAATGTTGCATATAAAAGTTGTGCCTCAAAAACCGACCTTCAAAATTGGTCTGATATAATTTTTTTCTTAAAATGATAAAAAAAAAGTTATATCGAAAAATATAATTTTTTTTCTCGAATTTCTGAACATTTTCGCTTATAACTTTTTAATTTATAGTTCTACAACAAAAAGTTACCGGGACAAAGCTGTAGAGAATTTAATTTGCAACAAAAAATGTTAACAATTTTTTTTTCAGATAAATAGTTTAAGAGATATATCGTAAAAACCATTTCAACCCATATTTTTAAGATGGCGGTCATGGGACAAGAGTGGCGACCCCACAAACTTGGTTTTAGCTTTCCACTGATCCCCCCTACAAACCAAAAAAATAAAATTGCGTTCTCTAAAAAACGCAAGGTAAGGCCTAAAAAATGTAACATTTCAATGAACTATTGGTGGTATTTGGTGAATTTCACTTTGGTGAAGATTTAATGTATCTGATACTGAGATTTCATATTTTACAATAAAATGAATTTAGAGCTACGACGTATAAAACATTTTAATTTCAGAGTAGCCTGTAGTTGCCTGTAGTTTAAACAGTTGAAGAAAAAGGTTGTTGAATCCAAGAGCGACTTGCGCAATGATTAGTATTTAGTGGAGTTGTATAATCATACAAATACGTTAAATATAAGCATGTGTAGTCGCTAAATACGCTTAGGAATCGTTTTGCAAGCCGGTATTGTGAGCACATTAACTTCTTTTAAACGTTGAGAGGATACAATTGCGTAACCTGTCCATATTCCTATTATTACCTATAAATTTGTTAACCTTTGACAATAACCACCGAATTATATTTCTTTCAGAACTTTTTTCCTAAGTTCAGACTTCGTTCGTTCAGTTTTCATCATCATAACAGCCGCAAGACGTTCACTGCGGAACATAGGCCTCCCCTCCTCCATATATTTCCAGAGCGACCGATCTTGTGCGGCCCTACGGCTCCCACCAACCTTTATCAGGTCGTCTTTTCTTCTAGCGGGAGGTCGTCCTGCGCTGTGCTTTCCAGTTCTACATACGTGCGCTTCCGTTTTACACTATAAAAAGTTACGTCAAAAGTAGTTTACACAAGATAATTTATTCCGACGCGTAATAGAAAACTATTATATATTCAATAAAAACATTACCCTCCTTCTGCTCAGTTGGGTAAAAAGTTGACTCTGTCACCCGGGGATAGTGTAGCGTCCCAACAGTGAAATATTTTTTTTAAATCGGTCTATTAGTTTTGGAGCCTATTCAATCATCATCATCATCATCAGCCGGAAGACGTCCACTGCTGACCATAGGCCTCCCCCTTAGATCGCCACAACGAGCGGTTGGTAGCCGTTTGCGCCCAACGGCTCCCCGCGATTCTTACTAGATCGTCGGTCCACCTTGTGGGGGGCCGGTCTCCACTCGAGAACCTTTCTTCCCCAACGGTTATCGGTTCAACGAGCGATGTGGCCTGCCCATTGCCACTTCAACTTGCTAATTTTGAGAGCTATGTCGGCAACTTTAGTTCTTCTGCGGATTTCCTCATTGCGGATTTTGTCACGCAAAGAAACCCCGAGCATAGCCCTCTCCATAGCTCGTTGAGCGACCTTGAGCTTGGTCATGAGGCCATGAGTAAAGGACCACGTTTCAGTGCCATAGGTCATCACTGGCAACACACACTGGTTGAAGACTTTAGTCTTCAGGCTCTGGGGATTTTTGGACGAGAAGATATCGCGAAGTTTCCCGAACGCTGCCCAGCCGAGTTGAATTCGCGAAAAGCCGAAATCGTGCGACCTCTTTGTCGAAGTTGGACTATTCAATACAAACAAACAAATCTTTCCTCCTTATAATATTACTAGCTGACCAATCCGTAACTTCGCACGCGTAGTTTTTGAATAAAAACATTACCCTACTTCAGCGCAGTTAGGTAAAAAGTAGCCTATATCACCCGGGGATAGTGTAGCGTCCCAACAGAGAAATAATTTTTAAATCGGTCCAGTAGTTTCGGAGCTTACAAACAAACACATCTTTCATCTTTATATAAGTATACATTATTCTCTTGACACCTATCGATTTATGTTTGCACCTTCGTATCAGAGACAGAGGCTTAATAAATCTTCTGCGATCCGTCTTGTTTCACTAGTTTCTTATATTAAAAACAATATCGATCAAATGAGAGTAGGACGCGACACCGAGGGTTCTGAACCTAGATAGGTTTATTAATGCTGGTTAAGCAGCGCCATCTAATTATATGACCGGTAATTCAAGAAAACTTTTAAGACGGATATGTATTAAACATATCTAGAAAGAGACTTCGTCATAGTTTTCATAAAATTTTTATATATTTTATGAATCATATTTATTTCAGATTTTACACGTCACAACTTGGGGAAAAGGGGGGGGGGGGGGGGGGGGGGTATAAGTACGGCATTATTTCGACATTTTTCATCATAAATCCATAACAGTACAAAATAACGAGTGCGCTTTAGACCACAAGACTGAAGTAAAACTTCTTTTTAAAGATATTAATTTATAAATTTGTTCAATTACAAAATTGTCCACACGTCTGTAGGTAGATCAGCTAGTCTATGTTCATTCTGGACAGACGCAACTCGCACTCGTGCATTAACGTTTAAAAATATACGAAACGTAACTCTCTCTCTTTCTATCTTCACTTTAGATAACTTTTCTCTCTGTCTTATAACTTCCGTTCGCACTTTTCGCAACGCATTCACCAGCTTACTCCACAAGTCATAAAGAAGATTTACTTCAAACATTATTAAACAAAATATGGTTCAGTGGTACACTAAAAAATGTGGAATGTGTACTTAAATCAATTTCATTGATGCGATAGAGGAAGGTCATTGTAAATTATAATTATCCAAATTTAAAGGCGACAGGCTCACTAGTAGCTGAGATAATCAGCAGTGATCACGCTGACAGACAGATGGACGGACAGACGGACGGACAACCACCATATTGTTTACAAATACCATAAAAGTTCCGTTTTTACCATTTTGATACGAAACCCTAAAAACTTTATCGAAACTATCTTAAGGAAAAATGTGAGGAGACAATTTATTTTATGTTGAAATCGGAGACGGCAAATCTTGACGAAATGTCATCCCTTCGTTTGACGTTATACCATTTTGGTATTATTAGTTGATCTTTTCTATTTAGTTATTATAGAGTTGGGAAGTACAGGGCTGAGCACAAAATGATGTTATTTCAATGATATTTTAAAGCAATTCGTTAAAGTTACGTTTATGAAAATTAATTGGCATAACTTAATTAAACTGTAAACTAGGAAAATTTTACCGAAGCCGTGAAACTTTGAGATCAGCGGGATAATCTTAGTCGAAATATCAACATCACTTGCAGGGTTTGTGAAATTATTAAATTTCTTGAAGCGTAACAACCTCAAACGAACCATAACAAAAAGCGACGGTACCGGACCGGTAAAATATTACGATCAAAGTCTGATCGCGGCCGCGGGAACAAAGGTAAAGCCGGAACATTCGACGCTTTGTTGAAACTGAAGGCACGCTTGGTGGCCTTACTAATAGTTAGGCTGCTATACTGTTCACGTAGTTTCAGTAAACGATTTTTTTTATTTAGCCTATGTTGTCCCACTACTGGGCAAAGGCCTCCTTCTCATCTCTCCACTTTTCCTGATCTTGTACTAAATCCCGCCAGTCCCTATAAAAAGCGTCCAAATCATTGCGCCACCGCTTCTTAGACCTTCCACGGTGTCGCTTTCCATCCACAGGGATTCATCCAGTTACAACCTTAGCCCACGTATTTGGTTGCATGCGGGAGACATGACCCAACGAAATTAAACAACTTAAAATATATTTTATTCTATTAACGCGAGTCATTTACACAGCTGAATACACATCTGAAATAAATTGTGTATTTTGAATAAGGAATGTGTCTGTACTATTCTTAATAATTAATTTCCATATCTCCTATAGATGATACCATCATGTGCTTTGCTATACTAATATAGCCTGCCAAATAAAATGAGCTTACTAAATAAGTTTATTGCTTTATTCGGACAAACTATGCAAAATTAGAAAAAAATCTTGTGGAGCCGCGTCGCGTCTCGCAGTAAGTTAGCGACTACAAGTACCCTATATAAAAAAAAAATTATCAAGCCGGTCTGCATCTACCCTAAAAAACTAATATCTCATATCCAAACGTAAAGTCGCCAATAGATGGCGCAACATGTATCAGAATGCAACATAATAAAATACATTATCAGCGTGTGTCGTCTACAATCCACCCTCTTAGTGCTGAACTGAGCTGACAAAACATAATAAAAAAAAACAAAATGAATACAAAAAGAGTCAGATCAGCACTAACATTCCGTTGGCGCAAGTAGTGCGACACGCGTTATCGGGCGGCGCACCAAGCCAGTGCGGGTGCGCACGTCCACCACGCGCACGCGACCATCGTCCCCCGCATGGCTCGCACTCACCACTCCGTGCCGCCAACATCCACGATCCAAATTAGGTTCCATAATAAGAACATAATCCCCATCTCGCAATGCTCTCTGATCCCTAAACCATTTTTGCCTAGGAATTAAAGTAGGGAGATATTCTTTAACCCATCGCGCCCAAAACATATCGGTCAACCTTTGCGCTAGGCGCCATTGTTTTCGCAGACATAGATCATCGTCATCATACCTACCAAACACGGGACCGTTCGATGACTTACCTAACAAAAAATGATTAGGCGTTAAGGCTTCAGGGTAATTAGCGTCACATGAAACATGTGTAATAGGGCGACTATTAACTAGGGCTTCTACTTCAGCGAATAAAGTAGACAGCGTCTCAGGGTGTGGAGCGCGTTCCTTAAGAACGACTTTCAAGGCCGTTTTCACCGTGCGTATCATACGCTCCCAGGCACCGCCTTTCTCAGGGGCCCCAGGGGGTATGAACCTCCACTCGATACCTCTTACGGTACGGTCTTCACGGAGTTTACTCTCATTGAGTTCCGATAGACTCCGCTTTAACTCGTTATCTGCGCCGCGCAGGTTCGTCCCGTTATCTGAGTAGATAACGCTGGGCGTACCGCGGCGAGCTATCATACGTCTGAGCGCCATGATGGTGGAGTCTGTACTCAGATTCTCACTAATTTCCAAATGAATGGCGCGTACCGTTAGGCACATAAACATTACGCCGTACCTTTTTACTCTTTTTCGTCCGATAGTGACCTCCATCGGTCCGAAAAAATCCACCCCCGTGAACGTGAATGGGTGTCGATTGTGCTGCAGACGAGCAGCTGGCAGGTCCGCCATACGCTGCGGCTGCGGCGTCGCACGCCGGTATCGGCAGAACAGGCAGCGCGCCGCGACCGTGCGTACGGTAGGACGCAGCTTCAAAATCCAGTAGCGTTGTCTTAACTCGTTAACTACAAGTTCGTGGGCACCATGCATAGCTTTCCTATGATAGTATTCGACTAATAGACGAGTTATTTTGTGACGACCATCGAGTATGGTGGGTCTCATAGTCAAGTGGGATACACCTTCGACTTTATCGATTCGACCGGCTACTCGTAACACATTAGTGTCGTCTAAATAGGGTGTCAATGTTAACAAACGACTGTTTGATAACAAAGGCTTATTTTTCTTGATAAGCTCAATGTCTTGTGCAAACGAATCCTGTTGAGATTTACTCAGCAGAAGAAGTTCAGCTTCGTTCATGAGTTCAACATTCAAACAAATATCAATTCGTTGACATCGTCTGATAAACAATAAAATTCGAGCGGTTACTCGGACGAGTCGTAATCAAGACGAGTAGTCATTTTCGTTAGGTAAGGAATATTCAACGACCTGAGTCGTGACCACATTCAAGCTCCTTTGCTCGAAGACTACATCTGGTGACGGCTTCTTTGTGGACTTACAATCCTTAGGCCATGCATCTTCAGGTTGCCGTAAGAATTGTGGTCCTAGAAACCATACGCTATCGTATGTCAGAGGTGGCGTGTCGTCTTTGGTAGCTATGTCAGCTACATTCAACTTAGTTGGGACGTATCGCCACTCTGATAACGTCGTGAGCTCATCAATTTCACCTAAGCGATGAGCTACGTACGGCTTATAGCTTCTTGGATCACTACGGATCCATTGTAAAACCGTTTGTGAATCAGTCCAGAAGTACCGTTTATCAGCCTTCATATTTTTATGTTCCCGCTGCAGTGAGTCTGCGAGGCGTGCGGCTGTGAGCGCGCCTTGCAGCTCCAGTCGAGGAACTGACACAGGCCGCAGTGGAGTCACTCGGGTCTTACTGGCGGCTAGACAAACCAAAACATTCCCGTCAAATAACTGCGGCGTAAGCTTTAATAGAAGCGTCACAAAATATGTGCAGTTGCTTATTTACAATAGACTCGGCACTTCTACCTATATCTATCTCTAACTGATAGCACTGAGTCCAACTATTAGTATTGTTATACCACCTAGGTATACGTAGGGATTCTAAAAGTTTTAATTCATCGAGCCACTTCACCCATTTGGTGTGCTCATCAGAATGGATGCGGCATTTCCAATCAACTTTAGATCTGTGCACGTCTTGAAAAATGATTTTACTTTTTATAACAAATGGCGATAAAAATACGTGTATGTCGTAAACAGACATAATAATGCTAAGCATTTTAGCTTTCGTAGGTGGCGTAGAACCATTTAAAATATCACTAGGAATTCTGTCAAGCGAAATCTGAAACCCAAATGAGTCGTCTGCAGGATGCCATATCAAACCTAAAGTGCGCTCACTCGTATTCATGGCTCCATGCTTAAACTGCACAGCTGTGTGCGCGAGCGCTTCCGTAGGAATTGAATCTAAAACCGGTTTGCTATTACTCGACCAACCTCTTATTTCAAAGCCACCTTTAGCGTGAATAAAAGTTATGTCTTTTATTAATTGAATAGCCGTACTTTCATCACACGTAGAATAACAACAATCATCCATGTAGTGGCTATTCACAATTACATCTACAGCCTCAGGATTTATATCCTCGTATTTCAAGGCATTTTTATTTTTGACATATTGGGCAATGAAAGGTGAGCATGTTGCACCGAAAATTAAACTTTGCATAAGACAAACTTTAATCGAACCATTCGATTCTTGCCACAAGAACCGAAGAACATGCTGGTCTTCAGGGCGAATCTTAATTCTGAGAAACATATCACGAATATCCCCAATAATTACAATGTTATTCTCGCGAAATCTTAGCATAATTCCGTATAATGAATTATACAAGTCCGGTCCGGTTAATAAATAATCATTTAGGCACACACCGTCTACCTTAGCGGCGGTGTTAAACACTAACCGTAACTTATCTGGTTTATTAGGATTCTGAACACCAAAATGTGGCAAATACCAAACATGATCAGCTGAGAGGCTGTTATCAGTTAGTTCTCGAGCGTAACCATTATCTATCAATTTAGATATTTCTTTCTTATACCTATCAGCGTAGTCAGCATTCTTATGGAATTTACGTAACAATAACTGCTGACGCGAGTAGGCATTATTGTAAGAGTCAGGCATGATAAAATCATCCTTTTTGAACGGTAAACCTACTTCCCATTGATTACCTACCTGACGGGCTGTGCTATCTAAAATATCAATAGCGTGAATATGATCTGTATTTTCACGAGATACGGGTGAAATATCAGTCAAGTCAAAATTAAAAGAATTCTTAATCAGGTCATTAAGTTCGCTGAGTTCAGACATATCATTATCACGAGAGTGAGCGAGATGAAAGACATTTTGTTCACTTACTCTGGACTTTGTGGAGGAGTGAGTGCGGCCACGGTGGAAACCGTGGATGGTCCATCCCAACCGACATCGTGATGCGTACAGCGAGTCCCTGTCTCCATGTATAACCTCGAAATAATTATCCTCACCAATTAACATTTTCGGCTTTACACTTGCATTGGTGCAAATCATATGTTTGATATGCGATAAGTGCGTGCTATTTACACTATTCAAGATAGACAAATTTTGTGAACACAATTTTAACTGAGCACATTTACGTAACTTACAGCCATAACTAATATTGTCCTGTCCCGTTATTTCTACTCTTACACTAGGCACTTCTGATTGGTACACTGACAAACCGAATGCATCAGTAAACTTTATAGGACGCGCACTAACACACTCTAAGCCTAGGGTATCTGCCAGCTCGGCATCGATCACTGACACTTCAGCACCATCGTCCAGAAGTGCGTAGGTATTCACTACACCTTTAAGGCCACGTAATTGAACCGCGATCACTTTCAACAGTGCGAATTCATCCGGGGCGATGCTCGCGTCGTCACTATCTCGAGCGAAATGCATCATAGACGCATCGGGTGCAGTTACAGGTACAGGTTCCGGGTTCACGGTCATCTTATCAGTTGATTGTGACGTCATCTCGGGTTTCGTCCAGTGTAGCAGGCGGTGATGTGCCATGCCACAGTTATCGACGTCACACATTGGTGCGGGGCACGTATGTATCTTTATTGTGTCGAGTTAGTAGACAACAATAACATAGGCCGCGCGTTTTTACAAACCGCCATTTGTCTCTTCGCATTGCTCGTTTGAATATACGACACTCTGGCAGGGTATGACTGCCCTTCTGGCAGAATCTACATACATTATTATCAGCTGTTGCAGCGACAGAAGATGTGTAGACAGTACGATGACGATACTTGTCTTCAGTGCGCTTTGTAGGAGCGTCCATCGGCTTCTTGTCTCGCGGAGGTATACATCCGCCGACTGATAACATTTCAGCTTCCATCTTTAAGAACATAGCTAGTAGTGTAGTTCGAGTTTCGATCTGCCTTCGCGTAGACGATTGTAGGCAAACTCCGTCCATCTACCTATCAGGGTGCTCGGCAATTTTGATATTATGGCTGCAGCGAGCTCTGGACTTCGTAGGTAGTCATTCTGGTGTAGTGCGCGTATTGTAGCCACGCAATTGTTGACTTTGACGGACAAATTTATTAAGTCATATTGATAACAAGTAGGTAATGAAGGTAGCTTTTTCAATTGCATCGTTATGTTGTTAATAATAATATCAGCTCGGCCAAACCTTAGTTCAAGTGCTTCTATAACTGCTGACGGCGGAGTGTTGCCGATCAGCAAGTCAGTCACTGCTTCCTTGGCTTCACCTCGTAGAGATTTACGGAGTCTCCACAGGTTCTCACTGTCACTGAATCTACACACTCGTGACGAATCATCATAGGCACTTTTGAAATGTAGCCACTCAATACAGTCACCACTGAAGATCGGTAGCTCTCGTGGCGTGGCAAGGCGGCTCAGAAGTTTATCTTCGTGCTTTGATGAAGATTGGGTCATCAGATCCTTCAACGTGTTAGCTAGTTGTTGGATACTGTTGTTGTGCTGGACTGGTGATGCACAGTTCGTGTCCAGCCATTTCTCCACGTTATCGTGCACTTCATTTTCACTAGGGAGGGATGAACAATAGGTACCAACTTTTTCATCTGGAGCGACATCAGTGCCGACATGATGAGCTTTTTCACTCTCCTGGTCGACTTTGGCAAGGTCAGCTTGTAACTTCTTGTCAATTAACTCCATCTGAATCTTGGCTTTTGCTTCCGCAGCTTCTAATTCGAGTTGTTTACGACGTGCAACTGATGACGTAGTAGATTTTTTTGTCTGAATAGTGGTTTTTGAAGCACATTTCGAATGCTGCTCAGTATCACGCGCTGACATCTTGCACGGTACTGGCGTCGATACGTGTCCTTCCCGCGACGATAAGAGATCATTGGTGCCGCTAGGAAGAATCAACTTCTTCAACTCTTTCTTCATAGGTGCGCCTTCCAACTTGTTGGTTTTCATATGTTCCTGGCGTTGACGGCGAGTAAGAACCTTCGATAATGGCGTCACACCCGACATGACGGTATTGCGCAGTTCACTGATTTTAAATCTGGCTCTGAAGGATCATATTATAGATGATACCATCATGTGCTTTGCTATACTAATATAGCCTGCCAAATAAAATGAGCTTACTAAATAAGTTTATTGCTTTATTCGGACAAACTATGCAAAATTAGAAAAAAATCTTGTGGAGCCGCGTCGCGTCTCGCAGTAAGTTTGCGACTACAACTACCCTATATAAAAAAAAAATTATCAAGCCGGTCTGCATCTACCCTAAAAAACTAATATCTCATATCCAAACGTAAAGTCGCCAATAGATGGCGCAACATGTATCAGAATGCAACATAATAAAATACATTATCAGCGTGTGTCGTCTACATCTCCTTTTTAAAGGTGATTAACTTTACTTTAGGAGAAAGTCTTTTACCTCGATATTGAAATCGGGACTCGAGAAAAAAGACGGACAATTTTCCGAAAATCAGTTTAAATTCAGAAACCGATGCTTATCTAAAACAATCAAGGGTAAGTTTGAAGAAAAATCACTTTAACTTGCTTATTAACTTTGTAGGCAGTGTGTAGCGAAGATAACTAAACACTAATTGGAGAAAAGTTCTAAAACTGACCTAGTTTACATAGCGTTAAAGAAATACGTAGATAGAGTTTCATAGTGTGTTACTTTCAATTTAATACACTAATTTAAATATATCAATTTTGAATCAAATCTTTCGAAACCCACCGAAAACCTGAGAGGCAGCATTCGAATAATTTCAAAGAGTAGCGACCCTCTTCTCCGTTGGATGCGTGATTGATTTCGTTCCTGTGTTTTGTTGTAACTCGTTTACTCCCTAGCTGATTCAGAGTGATTGAGTACCGAGTAGTCTACGATAGTGTACCAACGAAGCACTTTTGTGCAGCGAAACATGCAATTTTCTTTGTTGTTTTATCACGGCGATCTTATGATCGATCACTTTTGTATCTTGTCAACGGTTTCTAGCGATAACACTTCGTGTTCACCGAACTATTATGTGACGTAACTTTTACCTCTTATGCACTACTCATGAAGTCCATTTTTAAACCCTTTTGGGATGGTAATGGAAGGCTAATAAATCTCTTCGAACGTGGTTCTAATATTACATTTTCGGGACCAGTACCTAACTTATTATAAGAGATTGAATCAGTAGGTAGCAAGGTTGAGTCGTGATATATCAAGGGTATATGAGATTTACCAAGCTCAAATAATGAAATAATACGTTCGAGTCCAATTTTATTTTGATAGACTCACATGTACGTACACTATTGTGGATATAGGGTTAACGCGTAGCACGTATTCGCGTGAAAATGTGACTTTATGTGTTAGTGCACTTTCGAGAAAGCATAAAGTGGTCTTATGGAGACCGGCGTCTTCTGTTTCGAGCGACTCAGTGGCTTACTACGTTTTACTCAAACTTTAAGTCGGGCGTAAAGATCCTATAAAATATACGTCTCGCTTAGCTCTCTGTACATTTTGAAAAGATATTTTTATCCTAAACACGCTTTAGAACAAAGGTCCTTAAACTTTTTTGTCTCATCTCACTTGCCATGTTTTTAGGCTATATTACACTGGTTATATTACATTTTTGCAAATTCATTAAATTCCGTTTACATATTACGACTCTCTTTAAAATATACTTTTGACTGCAGTGTAAAAAAACTTTAAAAACATGTTATGTCAGTACATAGCTGTATATATGTGAATTATTCTACTCATGGAAAGCCAAAACTAAGATGGCATCTATATAATGAGATCAATTATCGTGGACCTCTATTTACATATCATGAACCACCAATTTTTTACAAGTTTTTTATTAACATGCAATGTATGTATGTTTGTCCGGGTGAAATCTTGCAACTGAATTTTAAAACCGTTCTCCTCAACCGATTGAGCTCAAATTTGGAATACTTAATATAACTTCGGTGACAATGCAATAATATGGTACCATGGAGGTGGTCTCATGATGGAGACGGATACTAGACAACGGAACTTCTGAATGGATTATAGTAGGCTACTAATGTCTGGGCTCATTTGAATCTGCTTGCGGTTCCTTTTATAAATTTTTTAAAAGCTTGTTTTGAAAAAGTAATTTTTCAACAACAAACTTATTTTTAATAACGTTGACCTTTTACTCGTCCTGGTCGATATAGAACTCTTTAAGTATTATTGCTTTAAAAGGACCAGACTACGAGATAATACCCGATTTATAAACCAAACATAAACTGATAAAACAGCGAAAAATGCTTTTAGACTCTTTCAACATTCAAAATCACTTGGCCCTTTCAAATTAACATTTATGTGATTACAAAAATACTTAAAGGACATCCGGTGGACTTTTCATAAGGAAAAAATTAAACGGCTGGTTTCCGTTAAACACAACGGTAGCACAAGACGGTGTTTAATTGCGTTAATTTTCAACATCGTTATCCTTAGTCTCATAATTCTTAGCATTCTCTAGAAGAGCAGTTAGTGGCGACCAATAAAAACAAAGCGTCATTTGCTATGAGAACCAGTAAATACATATCAAGAAGTTGTGCCTATTTATATTTAATCTATAGTAAAAAATAGGTATGTGGTGCGAGTCGATGCGTATTTTTCATTGGTTAATTGGATGAAGCTAGTACTTTAGTTACAATACAAAAAATGTTTAGGGTTCCTTAGTTAACCTAAGAAATCTTTCAGTTTCGCCATGTCCGTCTGTCTGTCCGACAAGTTAATATCGCTTTCTAACTGGTTCTAATTTCGTAGACGTAGACGTATTAGTATGGTTGTTGTAGTTCTTTATTGCTCGAACAGAAAACTGTACAAATTGAGGACTTAATGCTAGAAGCATTTTCTACCAGTCATCTGTGACAGGTTAAAAACTTAGGTTAGCATGATTAGAGATGTGAAGCTAAAATTTGGCATGTTAATGCGTTTTAGTGCCGCTTAGTAAGTTATGAAATAACAATATGAATGAAACGGGTTTGTTAGGGTTCCTCCCCTGTATACAAGTGGAGGGTGTTTTATTTCTTCACACGTGTATCGTATGATACATGATGGAGTTGTGAAGAATCAGGTACGACGACTTATTAAGCTTCAAAGTTTCCATTTTAGATTAGAATAGAATAAAAAATAATTTGTTTATAACTTAAAACTAAACTAAACCAAAAAAGACTCATAACTCAGCATAATGCGGGTTGCAACACGAGTATGACAACCCACGCTGGTCTTAGTCACAGCCCGACTTCACCCACTGCTGGGTATAGGCCTCCCCAAGTTGGTGCCATCCGCCATGATCCTGCGCTAGTCTCACCCACTGACGGCCCGCAACTCCAACGATGTCGTCCACCCATCTCGCTGCCGGACGTCCAACCCTTCTATAGCCATTCCTCGGCCACCATTCAGTTGCTACCCTGCTCCACCATATATACATATTAATACATTTTCGCAATATTCATCGTAACCTTTCCCCCCTTTCAGCCAAACCGCTATTCTTCTTACCTTAAATGTATTGTTACGCCGAGGCTGTTACAGAATAAGTGATAGTCGGTTTTTCTCGAAGTTATACCTACTGTGTCACAGAATAGGTAATACTTGGTATGGAATGACCTACATACCACGTTTTTACCTACCGTTGCACAGATTAAGAAATAGTAGACAATTGAAATACCTATATGTACTTTTCTAGATACTAGTGGAAGGTTCTGGAAATAATGCTCGGTATAAATAGTGCGTAGAGACGTCCGCAGAGTCAGTCTGGATTTAGCTATACGTGCGAACATTTCGGTGACTTTTAGTGGTTTATTGTGTAACAGTAGTGTGATTTAGTGTGTTGTGAATCTTTGTGATTAAGATCGTGTATTTTGCGTTTTAGTGTTCAATAAAAGTGTTATTTTGGTTAGATTCATTTTAATTATTTTATTCCGAACCCTCAGCTCGTAACAGTATTCACAAAATTAGCTCAATACTGTAGTTTTAAAATTTACTTTATATATGATTAAGAAACAGCCGTAATATAATAACGTCGAAACCATTTACTGTTCGTTCTCCGACACACGCTTTCTTGAACAATTATTGATGAATTTTCAGCTTTATCCAGGATTTATAGTAAAGGGTTTTTTGTGATGCCGTTTTGTAAGAGTGCACTTACCTCTACCAAGGTCAGATTCCACCATTCAGTTTGGTGCTAAAGGCTTTTATATGAGTTTGAAAAGCTATTTGAATTCTGCATGCTCTGCTCTGAGTCGGTTTTGCAGCACGCGCCGGGCGGTTGGATGCCCACTTTTCATTACGATGGAATCATTGAAAAAATGATTAAAGAACTTATTATTTGCCAATAACATAGAAATATACATAAAATAAAGTGCACATACCCGCGAAGATAAGTAAATAAGCCAAGTGTTTTGTAAGGATTCGCATAGTATCGGGTTCTGGCTCAATTTTTCTTATAAATAACTAGCGGTTGCTCGCGACTTCGTACGCGTTACACTCCTAAATGTGTAGGTACCTTAGAAATATAGCTAAACTTGCTCTTGCAACTTGACACCCCATTTTTATCCCATGGGAACTGATTTGTTGGAAACAAGGTAGCTTATATGGTAATCCAGGTTATAATTTACGTATATACCAAACTTTATCAAAATCGGTTCAGCCGTTACGACGTGATTGAGTAACAAACAAACAAATAAACAAACATCCAAAATTTCACATTTATAATATTAGTAGGATGCTGGTTTTTCTTTAGTACGACTTTTAGGGATTTTTAGTCAATGACGAGACCCTTACAGTTTCGCCATATCCGTCTGTATGTTCGTCAGACCAGTTACAGATGTTTTACTCGTAGACCGTTAGTGTTGTAGATCTGAATCTTTGACATAATGCCACGTTTTAGTGACGCCTACTAAGTTAGCCATTTTTGTAATAGTAGTGTGTGTGTCCCTACCAGCCAAACCGTTTTTGTAATAGTAGTGTGTGTGTCCCTACCAGCCAAACCGTTTTTGTAATAGTAGTGTGTGTGTCCCTACCAGCCAAACCGTTTTTGTAATAGTAGTGTGTGTGTCCCTACCAGCCAAACCGTTTTTGTAATAGTAGTGTGTGTGTCCCTACCAGCCAAACCGTTTTTGTAATAATAGTGTGTGTGTCCCTACCAGCCAAACCGTTTTTGTAATAGTAGTTTGTGTGTCCCTACCAGCCAAACCGTTTTTGTAATAGTAGTGTGTGTGTCCCTACCAGCCAAACCGTTTTAGTAATAGTAGTGTGTATGTCCCTACCAGCCAAACCGTTTTTGTAATAGTAGTGTGTGTGTCCCTACCAGCCAAACCGTTTTTGTAATAGTAGTATGTGTGTCCCTACCAGCCAAACCGTTTTTGTAATAGTAGTGTGTGTGTCCCTACCAGCCAAACCGTTTTTGTAATAGTAGTGTGTGTGTCCCTACCAGCCAAACCGTTTTTGTTAGATACTTAAAAAGTATTTACTGTAATTGTAAAAAGAATTATCTATATTGATTAGATATTAATAAGTAGTTTACGAGCAGTAGTCGTTCAACTTATGTTTGCAAACAGTTTATAGAAATTTACTAAGAATGCCTTCGTGGTTTATTGCCAGGGACAACTGGAGCGGGGGACCGAAACCACCGGCCGCCAGCGTGCACCGGCGCCGACCCATCACTCATTACTCAAATCGACGGAAGCTAGGCGCGCGCCCTTGACGTCCGATATACTAGCGATAAATTACAGTCCACTGATTTTACAAAACCAACGGAGGAAACCCAACGTATGGTCTTTCGAGCCGGATCTGAACCAATCATTCTTATAAACGTGGGATTTATAAATACGGGATACGCATCGTTTTGTCCGAAACATTGTCGGTCGAAACATCGATAAAACGGTACGTGATAACTCCCGTAATAATACTGATTTATGGTAATAGTTCATGAACATTATATAAGAATAAAGTTTATTTTACCATAAGAACATGTAACTTACATACTAAATTTAAAACTACAAACCAACAAAAAGGTAATAACAGTACCTACATCATAGTAATAAAGAACAGAAAGATCTTATTTAAATGTAGGTCATAATGTAGGCAGAACCACAGACCAGTATAAGCATAGAATATAAGTGAAAAAAGTTTACTTATACTGGTATGCGGTAGGACATAATGTAGGTTAGTACGTGGTATATGATCTCATCATCATCATCATCATCATATCAGCCGTAGGACGTCCACTGCTGGACAAAGGCCTCCCTCATTGATCTCCAGGAACTGCGGTTGGAAGCGGCCTGCATCCAACGCCGACCTGCGGTTCTTACCAAGTCGTCTGCCCATCTTGTGGGTGGACGTCCTACGCTGCGCTTGCCGGTCCGTGGCCTCCACTCGAGAACCTTTCGGCCCCATCGGCCATCTGTTCTGCGCGCTATATGGCCTGCCCATTGCCACTTCAACGTGCTAATCCGTCGGGCTATGTCGGTGACTTGAGTTCTCCTACGTATCTCCTCATTTCTGATTCGATCCCGTAGAGAAACCCCGAGCATAGCCCTCTCCATAGCTCGTTGAGCGACTCTGAGCTTATTCATAAGGCCAATAGTGAAGGACCACGTCTCGGTATATGATCTAAATGAACTGAAATAGTAGATTATTAACCAAGGGGATAAAGCAGTGTCTTCTGTCGCGGGTGACGATTTAAATCGCGAGCGTAACGAAGGACTCGAGGTTTACTCCCGAACGTAGCGAAGGAGTTAAAAACTTAAATCACGAGCGAAGCGAGGGATTTAAGACGAGTCCTGAGTGTAGCGAGGGGTTTAAGTTCACCCAAGACTAAGACAGCTTTATCACCGAGGAAAATACTCTACTTTTCGTACCATTTGCGAAAAAATTAACACAATAATAATATGAGATAAGCATTTAATAAAAATAATGACAATTAAAAGTAAAAGTTAACATTTGAAACATTGGTCCAATTATTGATAGAGAGAGTTACATTTTTGTTTGGTACATTTATTGTTGATGAGTTGATTTGAGTATTTTAGAACATTAACTTATTTATAAAAATAAATTAAAATAAACTTAACGTTTATGTATTTGAAGAAAACAAAAACGCGGCAAATTCCTAGACTAATATTTTTTTGTCGGAAAAGCAAAGGCATCAAGCTCATACGGCCTCGTCGGTTTTCGTAATTTTATTTAATAATCATAACTGCATAATAAATGCGTATTCCTTTTTCAAAAAGATGTATAATGCTTTATATACAAACTCAATGGTGTAAACACAGATGTAGTTCAGTATAAATTTCGGTAAGTATTCCAAATTTAAATCACATTCTCCCCCTAGAGGATGAATGAAATTCAGTACAATTTTTTTTCCCTGTTTTTAACATATTAAAAATGACTATTGTTATGTTCGCTTTTTGTGGCATAAAATGTCACTTTTTTGAGCAAGTGGTACGAAAAAAATATTTATGTAATAAGTTGGCGAAAAAGTCTTTTTGCATTATAGTATGTATGAACTTGTAATAAAATATCTATGGCTATCTAATTGTTTCTGGCTGATTTTGGTATCATTCAAAGTTTTAATTGTAAAGAAGATAATTCCAAATTCAAATTAGGAAAATGTGTAATTTTTATTTGTTTTTCGTACTGTACAGATGAGTGAATCTAACGAAGAAATTCGATACATTTTAAAATTTTACTACAAAATAGATAAAATTGCACCGCAATCCGCGAAAAAAATTCGCAATGTTTATGGACCTGGTGCAGTGTCTGTGAAAGTAGCACAAATTTGGTTTAAGCGTTTTCAATCCAGAAATTTTGATGTAAAATATGCACGTCGCTCTGGTCGCCTTATTACACATAAAATTGATGCCATTTATGTAAAAGTGGAGCAAAATCGGCATATCAGTAGTAACGACGTAGCTGAAGAACTGGGAATTGACCACAAAACAGTTTTGGCGCATTTGAAAAAAACTGGATACACAAAAAAGCTCGATATTTGGGTACTCCACGAGCTCACTGAAAGAAAGATAATGAACCGTGTACTCATTTGCAATTCTTTATTACAACGTAATGAAATCGAACCATTATTGAAGAAGCTGATAACTGGTGATGAAAAGTGGATCACGTACGACAAGAACGTGCGAAAAAGGTCGTGGTCAAAGGCCAGTCAGGCTTCACAGACTGTGGCGAAACCCGAGTTAACTCGCAACAAGGTGATGCTGTGTGTGTGGTGGGATTGGAAGCGCATTATTCATTATGAGCTGTTACCACCAGGCAGGACTATCGCTTCTGAACAAAACTGCGAACAATTTATGAGATTAAACCAAGAAGTTGAGAGAAAGCGGACGGAATTAATCAACAGAAGGGGTGTGGTTTTTCATCATGATAACGCTAGACCTCACACATCTTTAGCCACTCAGAAAAAACTAAGAGAGTTTGGCTAGGTGTTAATGCATCCGCCGTATAGTCCTGACCTTGCATCTTCAGATTTCCACCTGTTTCGGTCTCTTCAGAATTCTTTAGGCAGGTTAACATCACGAGAACACTGCCAAAACTACTTGTCGCGGTATTTTGATCAGAAGCCCCAAAATTTCTATAGCAATGGGATCATGTCCCTACTTACAAAATGGAAGAAAGTTATCGAACAAAATGGTACCTACATACTTTATTAAATGTAAATAAAATATATTAAAAAATGTTTTGATTTTTCTTAAAAAATTCGAAGATACTTTTTTGCCAACCTAATATTGTTAAATATCTAAGATACAGTCGTACTGACTACGAAACCTCTCACTGTGCGTGGTACACACGGCTACACATCAAGCTATACATTTCCAGTATAAGCTGATCTCGCATTGTGTAGGCTTTTCATAGAATGAGAGGCAGCTTATACTAATAATATATAGCTTGATGTGTAGCCGTGTGTACAATACGCATTTGACTAAATATTTTTTATTACCAGTTATATTTAACCCCATTTTATATCTAATCTACTTTATATGGATTATATAATATATTAGGTACGCCGATGGAAAGAGGAACTCGACTCGTATATAGAAGACTGGACTACAAACGCGCATGATAGAGAGGAGTTGAAGGATGGAAGGGAGGCCTTTGTCCTGCAGTGGGACAGTACAGGCTCCAAATAATAAAAATATATTAGGTAGATATATATTAGATACATTATTTACCCCAGACAAGAACCTCCATTCGAAAAAGCCTTTTATTTTTAAAAATTGAAGCATATCGGTGCATAATGGTAACAGTTATCAGAATTGGACCGGCTCACCTTATATGAGTGCATTGGCAGAAGAACTCCTCCATAATGTCAAAAACGTAGCCCATTTACATACTAGAACATATATTTTGCGAATATTATGAATGAATGAAATACTCTTTATTGCACACCAAACAAAAATACAGTAACAAAGGAAATACACAATAAATAAAGGTACAATTGGCGGTCTTATCGCTAAAAGCGATCTTCCAGACAACCTTTGGATGGATATGATAAACGAAAATCAAAAGACGGCGGTGTAAGAGTACCTTTAACATATATTAACATAATAAATATAAACTTAAATACATACAAATAATATATAAATAAACTACACTACATAAAGAGGATAAATAACATAAACACTAACTAGCAGTTACGAGACAACGGAAGGAAATGGTTGTATACCTTGACTTGGAAAATAAGAAGAGATTTGGACGACTTTATGGACAATTTTATGGACTTCATCATCATCATCCACAGCCTGACTTCACCCATTGTTGGGTATAGGCCTCCCCAAGTTTTAATTTAATTTAATTTATTTATTAAGGATTTCCAATGAGTTATACACAGACTTACATTTAGATAAACTACAATAGAAGCGCTCCCTGTGCTCACTCTGTGAAGGCAACCACACCTAACGCACCTAAATATAATTAATTTCATTAAAAAAAGGTAAAAAAGAAAAATTAACAATAATAATAGACATTTATAAGTTCAAGACAGTCACAGACTTTACTAAGAGATAGAACATAATTTTAAAACTTGTTTAAATAATAATATCAACAGCGTAAGTACATAATTTTGCAATATAAGAGCACTTATTACCCGTGCGCGATAAGTTGGGACCTGAGCGCGGTGACGTCATATTGGCGTGTTTGTACCGCCCGCAAAAAAGCGAACATAACAAGCAGCCGCCCGCGGCTTCGTCTTTATTTTTTTTTAACCTAATTTATTATGTTACTCAGGGAGGACGCTGCTTTTTATCTAATCTTCTTTACACTATTTGAATAAAATAAAAATACAATGTTTAAGTTTATACATTTATTTTATCTATTATTTACATTATCTCATCTTCGTCACTACTTATTGGATTTATGCCTTCTAGAGGTTGTTCTTCGTCCTCAGTCTCACTATAATCACTTGACGAAGAGGTATCCGATAAATTTACAATTAATTGCGATTCATTCGTCTCTTGTAAGAGGTCATCGTCCCAATACTTTTGTCGAAGCCTGTCCACATGGTTGATTTCTTTTTTCCAGACAACAAAACAATAACACAAACGAAAACTAAAAGAATTCCAGAGCGCGTCGTTACGTGACGTAGGCCAGTACGAGACTAAAAACCCTAGTAAAAAATAGTGATGCGAACGGTACAATACGGGCGCCATCGGGGAAGTGCAGGGGAAGCGGTCAGGGAGTCGCATTCCTAGCAGGTCCCAAGTTATCGCGCACGAGTAATACTATATTTTAATCAGTTTTTAAAGAAAACGACCACTAAGGTAAGGCGTATTACTAGTCTTTTCTACGAACAACTATTTCTTAGGTACATTTCGACAAATATTTTACCTCCCGAGGGGTGAATTAGATGTAAAATGCTGCTTTTACCCGATAAAAATAAAGTCTAGCCACGGTGACATCGCTCTGAGCCTGAATATTATAAAATATTTCTTCGTCAATATGAGATAAGGCTAAGTATTTCCCGTCGAGCCGCTTCCTTTTATGGCCTCGACGTTATCAGTCCTTAGGGTGATAAGCGGCAAACGAGGTTGCTCCCGAGGAAGCCGTCATAATTTTTTATAAAGCAATATGCCTCGTAAATGGTCTAGATTCCTTCACTCTGTGCATTGCTTTTGTCTTAAGACAAGAATAAATGCTTAGAAAATGTGTCTGATTGTTTATTCAGTGCCGAGACAAAGCCATTGTTTCATATTAAATGGTGTTGATCTTTAATGTTATGGTTATGGTGCGAAGCACAGTATTTATTCTTTGGAAGCAAATATTTTATTACAGAATTGAATGTATTCTGTTTTATTATCTCGCGAGTTGATAACGATTACGGCTTCGTTTGGGCGTATAACTTATATATAAGTATTAGTGAGATCATTCCGAATTACGACTAAAGCGCCGTTAGCTCCATCTACAGGAAAACTTATATAGTTTTTTGTACCTGCTCAATGCCGAACGTTGCAGTTCAGTACATTGACAAGAGATGTCGCGGGTTCAAGTCCCGTCTAGGCTTGAAATTTTTAAGATGATTTTAAAAAATCTTGGAATTTTCCGCATGTGTTCGGATAATACTATAAATAAAAATATTATATGTATATAAGTACTTTATTGGTAAAATTATTTATATTTTAATATTTTCAGCGTCCTAATATGCTGATATTATTATTAAAACATTTATTTTTAAAAATCTTTTATAAAAAACACATTTTTCACTACAAAGTATCTTAAAATAAAATCTTAAATCTCTCTATATTATAAGATAAGATAAGATATTAAATTACATGTGATAAAATTAATAAGTAAGTTATGGAATAAACATGCAATTTTATTTTATTTGTAATATATGCTAAACAGATTTTTTATACTTTTTGACGGAAAACGGCGGTCTGGGGAAGGGGGGAGGGAGGGTGTATTATCTAAAACTAGCACACTACTACCGATTACGGCTTCGTTTGGCTTCGTTGCGTTAAAAGTACTTTATTGGTAAAATTATTTACATGTCATATTTTCAGCGTCCTAATATTATACTAAACAGATTTTTTATACTTTTTGATGGAAAACGGAGGCTCGCTGATTTTACGTAATAATTTAGGAATTTATTACTTTGGTCACCTCATATTCTAATATTATGTGAGTGACGTGAGTGTGTTTGTAACAATATACAGTATACAAATAATACTAACTACTACGATACTACAGACAATTTTCTACCGCAAGATAATTGTTTATTTTAAATAAGTTCCAACTTAATAGTTTCTGTATACCTAAATAATGTTTTTGATGCAAATAATGTTATGTTACAAAAATGCAAACATCATTCCTATTTTAAACAAACGTCCCCCACTCGTCGTTATACACAAAAAAAACGGCATTCCAAAAATATGCTAACAAGAAATTGTTTTTAAGAAAAACAAAGTGAAATTATTGCCTATGCAAAATATTGTAATGGTAGACATAAAGAGGATGAAAAAATTCATTTCCCCGCAACGCCCCGCTTGTTTGCCTTCGCATTAAGTTTTACGACTTTCCAATAAATTTTCTCATCACACAATTTTATATTGCGGCAGACGCAAGTCATTAATTTTATGTAGATCTACTAGGTTTGTTTGCCATCAAAAATAATGCGCTTAAACAAATATTTCCATCTAAAAAGAACCGGATATTTTCGTGTACTTGCCGAGAATTCGAGAAATAAGATTCTCATTCTCTCATTGTACTTTTTTCTGTGAAGACATGCTAGCCTAGACTGACGGTAAATATTTTTCTAAAAATCTTACTATCCTTCTAAGCCTTCAAGCTAAGCCTTTTAGCCAAAAAAAAAACTACGATGCCTTCTAAATCTCCACAAAATTTTCATTGTGATATTTATACGAAAATCTTACATAGTCGGCAGGTGATTTTACACCCTAACAACCTATGAAAAAAAAATATCAGTAAAAGCCGCAACTTTTCTTAAGTTACGATGGATTCACCTTGGTTATCCTTTCGTTCCATCTCCATTTCATTTCGGTTTAGACAGGGTATCAAGATATTTTCCGAGACAAATGAGATCCCGGTTCCTGGCAAGTTTTTCTCTTCTTTGCTTACCTTGGTTAGCTTATTGCTCTTTCCCATTTATGTTTTTAGACGCGTGATATTCTTTATTCGAATATAAATTAGATGATTTTTGTGAAAGATTCATTTAAATAGCTAATAAATCACTACAACTAAGGTAAACGTATTTATTTTTTCTTCTAGCAGCCACTCGAGAGAACAGAAAAGTACCATTCCCAATTGCCACCAGTGTGGTGACAACTGGAAATATTTTTTTTTGGAAAATCCCAGTTGCTATCTCGAATGGCGTAGAAGATGTGGATTTGTCGGCAATGCCAACGGGTTGACTCAAAAATGTCAGTGAAGTTAATGATTTTTGACAAGCATAGAGGATTTAACGACCTCCGTGGTGCAGGTCCGATTCCTGGTGGTTTGTGGTTCCGGGTCTGGTTGTTTCTCTATATATTATAAGTAAATATTTACAAAAATAAATGTATATAAACATTCACAAGCTCTGCTTAGTTTGGGGTTAGATAGCGCTGTGTTAAATGTCCAGCAATATTTATTTATTTATTTCAAGGCAAAAATTGAAGCTAACCTTGTGGCCATAACTATACCAATACGAATATATTTCAGATTTTTCTCTTAACCGAAATCAGCGTGTATTGACATCCTCAGGACGTGTAATGTGCGGGTCACGTAATACAACTCGTGTAGACGTAGCATACAATGTGATATTACATGTTCCATATCACGCTGTCAGGTGACGAATCACATGAGACATACGTCTAGTCGCGTTTAGGTGTCTCTGATCATAGTCATCTTTATTGAAATTGCTATTTTTTCTTTATTTCCTAACGAATAAGTCTACGGGATTCTGTAGTTGCTTTTACACTTGAGTTGGCCAAGAACTGTCACTATTTTGACAGTAAAAATTACAATATAAGAGTATTCTGAAGCAATTCAAAACGTTTAACAACTTTCAACTATCATGAATAAAAACCTAGTTTATGAGAACGATAAACTTAAAACTATAATTAAACAAAGAAAATGTATTTCAAAATGAGAAGCAACATATTCTAAGAACTTTCAAATGTCACATTCTAAAGGAATAGATGTAACCTTTGCAAGTACATATCCTTTACGACCTTAAGTAACAACAGTTTGTTATCTGTCGATATTCTATTGAGGAATGTCAGTAGACGTATTTCCATGAAACGTTAATAACAAGGCTCGTCTGGTAC
The DNA here is from genome assembly GCA_918857605.2 of Philereme vetulata. Lineage (NCBI taxonomy): Eukaryota > Metazoa > Arthropoda > Insecta > Lepidoptera > Geometridae > Philereme > Philereme vetulata. The sequence goes on along the minus strand of OU975474.1, from coordinate 6,962,992 downwards.
AATAGTTTCTTGTCTACTACCGTACTAAATTTAATAATAATGCTAGGAAGTGACTCTCAACACCAATACAAAACACATGAACTTGTGCAAGTACCCGCCAACACTGGATATTTGAAATCTGTATGTATCAGACGCATTGACAATCTATCAAATTGACGGAACGTATAGAAATAATCCTCGACAATACCTTCTATTATTGAATTCATCAAAAAGCTTACCATTTACTTGTCATTTCTTTGTTATATCAATGCCCTAATTTTAATTCTAGGGTGGGGGGAATAAAAGATCTACACTGACGTCCCGCATTGGGGTGTATTGTGCAGCCATCCTAACCCCTTGAAATAACGGAGTAGGACTTTGAGTTGGTGGCAGCAGCTTTCCAAGGTCCCCGTGGATGTTGATGTAGTAGAGGTGTTAGTGGAGGATGAGGATTCGATGACCCCTTGCAGAGCCGTAATCAGTCTAGCGTCGTTTGTGGCAGTGCAGTGGAATATCACGTGTTCCACAGTCTCTTCCTCCCGAAGGCATCCGCGAGAAAGTCCACTGTCCATGGCTCCGATCTTTAGGAGGTGGTGGTTATCAATGCCCTAAAACAGATTCGTTTTATAACGATTTGATTCGTTTTGAAAACGATATGAGTTGTTATTCACTATTACTTGTAGAATTCCAATACAGTTGCGTTTCTAGACGCAAGTTTACTGTTCTACTCCGGAGTAGTGTTGGTAGTTATCTATTATATAGGCAACACAGTCCTGGCTAGGCTCCCACAAACGAGCTCTATGTAGATCTATACAATTGGATACTGGCTGATACTGAGGATACGGGGCGTCTCACAATACTATTGGACTCGGGTATTGTGAGGAATACAAATGAAACAAACTCTTGTTATAGTCACTATAAAAAATCGGATTCTCTGTATTATTTAATGGATTACATTTTCCAATAATATTGAGTTAGTAAGTAAGGACTACGTTTTTAAATGTTGTTAGTGGGGCAATGTACAAAGTTAATAGTGTTTTATTTAAAAATGCATACATAATTATGAATCATCATCATCTATAGAGGTTAAAGCGCGCTACAAACGATGAGATGTTGTAATATTTTATGTTAAGATAAAATATCACTCGCCGTACAATGCGACGGAGCATCACACACGGCGAAGATACTATATATTTTCAGCTTTCACATATCATCTTCATCGTGTGTAACGCGTCATTTTTTTGACTTTACTCATTAATATATAACGCACATACTAAACATATCAGTACAAAGAAATATTTAAAAAAACTAAGTATACAATGGACGGTGTTAATGTTAAAAGCAATTTCTACCCGCCTAGCTTTAAATGGAGAGGTCATGAGTATAAATTAGCTCAATTTAATCATATTGATATAGATAGTGAGAGAAGCATGGTGAGTATTTGTACAAAAAGGTGTATACAACCTGGAAACTCTTTTTTCATAAAATATTTAAAATTATTTCTATAAATTTTCTGAGCAATACCTAATTAAACTGACGATTGCAATAAAGGAGAACCGAGAAGAAAGGTTTATATAATTGCGTCCGGTCCGCGGGAATCGAAGACAAATAGCGCTGATCGGGAGCATCTTTCGAAATTAAATAATAATAAATAAATATTGCTGGACATTTCACACAGCGCTATCTAGCCCCAAACAAAGCAGAGCTTGTACTATGGGAACCATATAACTGATATAATACTTATATACATACTTTTTATTTCGTAAATACATCATCATCATCATCATCATATCAGCCGTAGGACGTCCACTGCTGGACAAAGGCCTCCCTCATTGATCTCCAGGAACTGCGGTTGGAAGCGGCCTGCATCCAACGCCGACCTGCGGTTCTTACCAAGTCGTCTGCCCATCTTGCATGTGTGCAGGGTGGACGTCCTACGCTGCGCTTGCCGGTCCGTGGCCTCCACTCGAGAACCTTTCAGCCCCATCGGCCATCTGCTCTGCGCGCTATATGGCCTGCCCATTGCCACTTCAACGTGCTAATCCGTCGGGCTATGTCGGTGACTTGAGTTCTCCTACGTATCTCCTCATTTCTGATTCGATCCCGTAGAGAAACCCCGAGCATAGCCCTCTCCATAGCTCGTTGAGCGACTCTGAGCTTATTCATAAGGCCAATAGTGAAGGACCACGTCTCGGTTCCATATGTTATCACTGGTAACACACACTGATTGAAGACTTTCGTCTTAAGGTACTGAGGTATGTTGTAAATACATACTTACAATATATAGAAATACATCTAGAACCGGAACAAATATCTGTAGATCATGCAAACAATTGTCCCGCGGCGGGAATCGAACCCGCTACTTTCTGCGTCTCAGCCGGCTGTTCGCTCACTGTGCGACGTAATTAACAAATAGATTTCATTGAAATTATCGTACCTACCAAGTATAACATCATAGAGTCTTTGGAGTGTAAGTAATTTTAAAATGTCTAATAATGAACAGCAAAAATGCATTACAGATAGTTGTAAGTACTTCAATGTCGATAAATAGGTTTTCTTCGTTTTAATTTAATTAATTTATATTAATTTTGTTAATTAATTTTGTTTTAAAAATATAAATCTAAACTAGACGTACCATGCCATTGGAAAATAATTCTCAAGAAAGTTATATAAATATTCATCCTCAAAAATTTATGATTCAATTACCTAGTTTCACTTTTGCTGGAAGTTATCTGTTAAAATTGAATGTACTTACATGAAATGAATCGCAAGACGGTAGTACGACCGCCGTCAAGTGGAAAAGCACTAAAGCTTAATTTTCCAGACTAAAAAATAGATGTGTTCACGCTTGAATATTTTATTACAAATATTTTTGTGTTAACAGTAAAGTATCACCAAACGAAGTTGTACACTAATCTATTTGCGACAAACTTTCACCTCTAGAGGGATTACTTTTTGCTTTGGAACTTTTATCAGTCTTATAACCCTGGGGAAATCTACACAACTGTTGTACGCATGACTTCTGATGAACTTACTCAAACATGTTTTATAAAAGTGCCTCTGTTATACTTTGTATATGAATGGATAATAATAGACGATGTGATCAGGTCCAACGAATTGGCGTAATGTTACAGCCAAAACGTCAAACTATTAAATCTATACTAGTTATATTATAAAGAGGAAAGATTTGTATTTTTGTGTGTATGTTTGTAATGAATAAACTCAAAAACTATTCCGATTTCAAAAATTCTTTCACCATTGGAAAGCTACATTCACCTTGAGTAACATAGGCTACTTTTTACCCAACTGTTCAAAGGAAGGTAATGTTTTTATTGAAAAACTACGAGTGCGAAGCTGCGAATTGGTCAGCTAGTAATATATATATACATATACATATATACTGGGAAACAACTAGAGCGGGTACGACAGTACAAGTATTTGGGGGCTTGGGTAAATGAAGCATGGGAATCTGATCAAGAAATCAAGACCCGGATAGAAATTACTCGAGTCTCTTTTAATAAAATGAGGAAAGTTCTTTGCTGTCGTCAACTGAATATAAAGCTCCGAGCCAGGCTACTCATGTGCTATATCTGGCATATTGTCATGTATGGTTGCGAAACGTGGATCCTGAAAGAGGACACTACAAGACGCCTACAGGCATTCGAGATGTGGTGCTACCGTCGCATGTTACGCATTAGTTGGACGCATTGTCACGTTCATACGTCCCGGAAAATGTTGCCTTCTATCAAAAAGCGCAAGATAGAATATCTCGGCCATGTGCTCAGGAACGATAGATACATGCTGCTGCAGTTGATAATGATGGGCAAAGTGGACGGAAAGAGACGTGCTGGGCGAAGAAAGAAGTCATGGCTCCGGAATATCCGGGAGTGGACCGGTATCGCCTCCGTCGAACAGCTGTTCCGGCTGGCTGCTGATAGAGATGAATACAGGAAGCTAACGGCCAACCTTCAGGATTGAAGAGGCACTGGAAGAAGAAGAAGAATATATATATAGAAAACAATAATAGTCATATGTGTTTTTTATAAACTTAATCGCTTAGATATAGTGATAAGAAAGAGCGTAGTCTCCTAACACAGGTGTTTAAACACTTAAAAGGAACTACAGAAATATTTGTATTTACATGTTATTATTTTCTTAATATTAGGCACATTGTAAGTGTACTCTTGTTTTATTACTATCTAGCCAAGTAAGCTAATCAGCAATTATATCCTAACTTAGTTTTATAATAGAATTATGATTAAGAATGTGTCCATTGGCACTTCTCTTCCAGTCTCTATTTAAGGGGAAGACACTTTGTTCATGTGTTCTTTATGAATAGCACTAACACTGGCTCTATATTATACTATTGTACACTAACACTAAAATAACTCAAAATGTTTTGTCCTTTTCCGTCTTCTTCTTATATCCATGTTGTCGAGAGCTGAATTTCCTCGACGTTCACATGATAGTGAGGTCTTTGTTCGCGAGCTTCTGCATATTTTTGTATTACTCTATCGACGAACTCTCATGTTGAGATCCCGGTGAAGGTCACGTATTAATTAAGTCACTTAAATAAAACATTTGTATTTGTATAAAAAATTGTATCTAACGTCGACAAAGTCTATCTTTTATTTCGAATCGTCTTCATTATAGCAGCAAGTTCGAGTATACATGCAGATGTATTGTCATGTACATCGTGATCGCCCGGAGACATCTATCAAATCTCAATAACTCATGCCACATCGTGATAAAAGGTCCTTACATAAGCTAGGTCTTGCGGCAATCATCCCCTACACCGCACGAGGAATAATACATGACAAATAGTTTACGAACGGCCTACTCTACTGTGAAAACGAAAAGTACTTTTTAGTACAAAAATTACTTGATTCGTTTACGTATCAGCCTATGTACACACGGCTACACGTCAAGCTATAATTTTCCAGTATAAGCTGACCTCGCATTGTATAGGCTTTTCGTAGAACGAGAGGTCAGCTTATACTGGAAATTATAGCTTGATGTATATATGTGTGTACACATCATCATCATCATATCAGCCACAGGACGTCTACTACCTAACATAGGCCTCCCCCATATATTTCTAAGAGTGACCGATCTTGCACGGCCGTACATATAAATATGTGCCGACAATCTCTTTCCAGCACTTAGTAAAGAGTAAGTAAGACCCAAAGTGAGTTACAGTGCAGAGACAAAGACGCTCACGCAGGAGGCTATGTACAGGTTAAGAGTTGCTCAGAGAGCCATGTAGCGTACCATGCTCGGCACCAAACTCTTGGATCGAGTTCCAAACGTCGAGATCCGTAGAAGAACGAAGGTTCATGACGTTGGGAATCGAGTTATGGAGCTAAAATGGTCTTGGGCGGGACACTCGACAAGACGTGCTGATGACAGGTGGAGCAGGGTAGCAACTGAATGGTGAACGAGGAATGGCTGTTGAAGGGTAGGACGTCCGGCAGCGAGATGGGTGGACGACATCGTTAGAGTCGCGGGCCGTCAATGGGACTAGCGCAGGATCGTGGTGGATGGCACAAACTTGGGGAGGCCTATACCCATCAGTGGGTGAAGTCGGGCTGTGGATGATGATGATAAAGGTCCAAAGTGAGACGCGATTTCTAAAAATTTAATACAGGCGGAAATTGTACTTTAGTAAAAATTCCCGTTTTTGCAAAACGATGACAACCTTCATTCTGAGCTTTGAGGGTTCGTAGTGACTTTCATACAAGTAATGTATCCGCTTCTGATGCAACGTATTGCATTCAGCGGATCGCGAATACGACTTTATCAAAGCAACGTTTTATGGAAGCATAAAACCATCCGTCGTACAGCAAAAATGTAAAACGTTACGACAGTCTAAATGAAAAATATATTTTCCGCAATACCACTGTGTATTTGCATATAAATAGGAATATAATAGAGTTATAAGAAGGGTCTTAGTGTCAACATTCAGTCTGATTTGCCTTGTTTAGTATCGCGAGAGTTACAAATACATAATATCGTCATTATGATATCAGCCATATAATGTCCACTGCTGAACAGAGACCTCCTCCATAGATCTTCAAAACGACCGATCTTGTGTGGCTTGCACCCAGTACCGTCTTTACCATAAGGGCACACGGGGCCCGTGCCCAGGACCCCTATCGTCTCGGCGGCCCCGAAAGGCCTATATCTTCGCTTACCCTATACAATTTCTGAAATGAAAACTCGTTTAGGCGCGTTGAGTATTTTTTGAGATGGGAAAAAACCATTTAACTCGCGACACTCTTAGCGTTACCGTTACCGACACCTCTGTATATAAGTATCTGTAGTCTGCTTTTAAATTTTGAATAACCAAATACACACAATTGTTCAAGTTTTCACTTCTGTCGCCACTCCAGGAGTGCTACTTTTTTAAAATGGGAAAAACCATTAAAGTCGCGACACTGTTACCGTTACCGACACTTCTGTACATAAGTATTTCGTAATTGTTCAAGTTTTCACTTCTGTCGGCACTCCAGGAGTGCTACTGTTTTAAGATGGGAAAAACGATTGAAGTCGCGACACTGTTACCGTTACCGACACTTCTGTACATAAGTATTTCGTAATTGTTCAAGTTTTCACTTCTGTCGGCACTCCAGGAGTGCTACTTTTTTAAAATGGGAAAAACCATTGAAGTCGCGACACTGTTACCGTTACTGACACTTCTGTACATAAGTATTTCGTAATTGTTCAAGTTTTCACTTCTGTCGGCACTCCAGGAGTGCTACTTTTTAAGATGGGAAAAACGATTGAAGTCGCGACACTGTTACCGTTACCGACACTTCTGTACATAAGTATTTCGTATTTGTTCAAGTTTTCACTTCTGTCGGCACTCCAGGAGTGCTACTTTTTTAAGATGGGAAAAACGATTGAAGTCGCGACACTGTTACCGTTACTGACACTTCTGTACATAAGTATTTCGTAATTGTTCAAGTTTTCACTTCTGTCGGCACTCCAGGAGTGCTACTTTTTTAAGATGGGAAAAATCATTGAAGTCGCGACACTGTTACCGTTACTGACACTTCTGTACATAAGTATTTCGTAATTGTTCAAGTTTTCACTTCTGTCGCCACTCCAGGAGTGCTACTTTTTTAAAATGGGAAAAACCATTGAAGTCGCGACACTGTTACCGTTACCGACACTTCTGTACATAAGTATTTCGTAATTGTTCAGGTTTTCACTTCTGTCGGCACTCCAGGAGTGCTACTTTTTTAAGATGGGAAAAATCATTGAAGTCGCGACACTGTTACCGTTACTGACACTTCTGTACATAAGTATTTCGTAATTGTTCAAGTTTTCACTTCTGTCGGCACTCCAGGAGTGCTACTTTTTTAAGATGGGAAAAACCATTGAAGTCGCGACACTGTTACCGTTACTGACACTTCTGTACATAAGTATTTCGTAATTATTCATATTCATTTCCTTTAGTTTCCAACAGGACCCCAAATTCTTGTGTGCCCAAGGGCCCTGGCACAGCCTAAGACGGCGTTGCTTGCACCCAACGGCTCCCAGCAATCTTTATCATTTAGGTCATCAGGTTACGTAATATAGTCAAGTGATATTACGCTAGAGGTTTCAGTGAGCAGCAGGCTTTATAAATAGGCCACGTAACTTTCTACGTAGCTATTTGTTTTGTATTCTTGCAGTCGGTGTCGGTTCCTTTAATAAAGCCAATTTATTTGCTACGAGTTGTTATTTGCGATTATAGCACATTCCACTACAATTTGCGTGTATCACAGAGAACGCTCAGTTCCTGTTTAACAGCTCGACGTAATGCATGTCTTGCTACATACTCTGTCTTACAATGAAAAGTAGAAAGTTCATTTTTCTTTGAGGCGGAGAAAATAATTCTTGACGGTATGATGGCCGTATATTGCACAGCATCTTGTGTTTATGGAGATTCTGAAAAATCTGATGAGAGAAATGATTGTTGAGATCGGGATATACTGACGTAATAAAACCCTCTAAACGGCGAGATATGCGAGCTCGAGTAGGAAATGAAAATGTTCGCACTTGTATACAGTCGTGTACAGGTGGGAATTATAAAGGGCTGATATGCAAGGGTGTTCTTGCTATAAGCGAGAACAATATTTTACAGCATCCTTTTCATTTCTTCTACTCCGCCCTACCTCAAAGAACGCTCTGAGTTTCTTCATGTTTCCAACTCCCGGTCCTTACGTTTCGCTGAAAACCTTAAATTGAAAACTCCTCATCATATAGTGTGACCATTAGTGCTGTGCACTCTCTGAGGTATGCGCGCGGCGAGACGGGGGGGAGAATCGGCTGCTGCGATCTGTCAGTTCGCCGTCAACGCTCGTGGCGGCAGGTAGTGTTATTTGTATCGGACTGTCTATGTCAGACGCAAATGATATAAATATTCAAAGATGGGTCGTGCGTTATCTCGTGATATGAAATGGAAGATGAAGTTGAAACAGAATCTATGTCAGAATAACTTTCGTTAGAATATATAATTGTTTGTAAATATAAAAATTTTTCAATAAAACAAGTCCTTTGAATTATAAGTTTAGTTCTTATTTATCACCTGCATATTTTTAATGAAATATGAGTATATTTAAGTTACATTTTAATCAACTAAGTAAGTATAATATATTACAGATAGATAGCCTCCGACCATCGTCCCGCCACAAGTCTTGCCTTAGAAATGCAAACTGATATCGTAAGAAATGTCCGACTTGTATTGATCTCATGTGAACTCATGCAGTTTTTTCTTTGCCTCCCACCTCGCCGCGCATACCTCAGGGAGTGCACAGCACTAATGGTCACACTATACCTCAGTATTTTATACTAACTCCTTCACTCTTCAGGCTACCAGACTCTGGAATGCACTACCTGTTTCAATTCGTAACGCCAAATCCCTTCCTGTTTTTAAAAACATGGTTAATAAACATTATCTGTCGTCCATCGCTCACTACTTCTTCAACTTCTAAACTTAAAATTTTGTATATATTTTTTTTTTCTAATTACCTATGTATTTAAAAGTAGGTTATTTAATATTATAAAAATATTTGTATTTATTTATATGTATATTTTATATTAGTAATTTATCTACTTATTCTGTTAGTTATTATTTGATTAACGCCGCCGTTCTCATTTTTTCACACAGATCCTGTACATCCAAAGGTTGCCTGGAAGAGATCGCTTAGAGCGATAAGGCCGCCCATTGTACCTTTGATTTAATTTTGTATTCTCTTTTGTTTGTTTTATTTTTAATGGTGTGCAATTAAGAAATTATCTATCTATATAATATTATACAAATAGGAACTTTTTTATTATTCAACTTATGTCAAACGAGCATGCAGTCCACCAACCAGATGTTAAGTGGCTACTGCAGCCCATGGATATCCACATAGAATTCAACACAATGTATTATGTTGTCTTGATCTCTATGTGGATACGTTGTCATACTATCAGACTTAGCTGGTATGCGTATGTGCCAGTAATTACAGGAACATACCATTACCATCTAACGGGAACACAGCAGCACAAGTACTGCTATTTGCCGGCAGATAAAGGTAAGGCGGTGGTCCCCACTTCCTCGAGCTCGTCCACAAAAGCTCTACCACCAGTAAAAACGGCACTGGGAACTATTTTAAGAATAAAGGTTTGTGATTTAGTTTACTTATTATTTAAAGGATTTATGTACCACCTATCGTTGTTACGATCGATAATTATTTTTGGTACAATTCGTAAATCTTTATCAGGGTGAGTGCGATTTGCTTTTCACTGCGCTTGTCTTACCTCAAACTTGATAGTTCAAAGGAAAAAAACTTTAAAATATAAATTACTAATCAATAAAAATATGGTTTCGCTTTAAGTCGTGGTGCTAATTAATCACGAGGTAATCATTCCCTGCCAGCTAGCTAATGAAATTTCAACAATGCCTTATCATCTCGGCTTACGTATATTTTATGGAGAAACAAATTGAGATTTGGCGTTTCAGGGAAATGAAGAATTCGAATGGTTCTTATTTCTTTGAGTATTTTCCGATGTTGAAAAGTTACATATTAATAACATTATTTCAACTTTGGATAATTTGGACTTAGATAAATCTCTTACGCGGAAGAATTACAATTCAAAATCCTGCAGGTAGTCAAAATTCGTTTTTGAGTTAAATAAGTAGAAATCAAAAACTAACCAATTTTTGATTCTCAGGCTGTTTTCTTTATTCGCTAGAACAAATCACACTATCACACTAATTGTTTTGTTTATTTGGATGTTGTTTGTTTGTTAGTCAATTACGCCGTAACGGCTGAACCGATTTCAATGAAATTTGGTATATACGTAGATTATAACCTGGATCACCACGTTCGCTACCATTTATCCCATAACTCAGTTTCCATGGGATAAAAATGGGGTGTCAATTCAAGTTGCAAGAGCGAGTCCCTCGCGTCTAAATACAAGTTCTCGGTTAGTTAGAGCGAGGAATCGAAGCATTTACTGTACACAGGTTTTGAGCAAAGTGTACCGCTGCACTCCACTACACCAACACCTTACTTACACTAGCTAAATTAATGATCATTATTTATTGTAAAAATATATTATGCCTTCCATTAAAAATTAGCTAAGACTTAGTTAAGTACCAGAACCCTTTGTATTCTTTGAAACCTTTCTGCTAATAAATAAATATTCTATTTATTTATTTCATCGTTTAGCTTTTTTTCTAGGTTACCTACACATTTAGTAACGCGAATAAAGTCGCGGGCAACAGCTAATCTGAAATAAAGCTATGAAATAAATCAGTCAGTGTTTTTGAAGTGAAAACTTCTTTAGGCGCGTTGGGCATTTTTTGAGATGGGAAAACTGTTATCGTAACGACACTGTTACCGTTACCGACACCTCTGTATATAAGTATCACGTAATTGTTCAAGTTTTCATTTCTGTCGTCACTCCCGGACGTGACACTTTTTATATTAAATCTCGAAGCAAGTATGCTAAAACGCGTACTAGTTTCTAAAAGGATTTATCCTAAATTATTCTGTTCAAAGCTTGTTTGTATTCTCCGCTCCTTACTTCACCCGCCTTTCATCATCTGAGTTTGAGCGACAAATACCTAAACATTGCTGAATGATGAATAATATAATTAAAAGTCGAAGTAGAGAGTAAATAGTATTTATAAGAAACAGAAGACACACTTGAGAGAATAAAATAATTTATTTCAAGTTTTCAACTTTCTTCAGACACTTGCTAACGTAAGTATTATTAATTTTGACCGCCATCAATGTCTTCGTCATTAGGTATTTTACAAAACTGAGCTTGTAATTTAATTTAATTTATTTGTAGGAAAACCAACAGCTGTTAAAACTTATATTTATAACAGATTGTTTACCAGATAGCCAATTACAAGTTTTCACGTTTAACAACAATATTGAAATAGATAAATTGTGAACAACCATTCGACATCTCATATTACAGATACAATGAAGAAAGAGTGCCTACCTCTACTATTATTAAATTAAATATATTATTATTAATCACTTAAGAATTCACGATTCAACCGCTGTCGAATCGAACTGACGCTCATGCAGAAAAAGTCACAGTCCGTGCGCTTACAAAGCTTATTGAAGTTCTCGCTTGCTCGCCACAAAAATGAGTTTTGCCTGTAGTTTGTACCAATGATGGGTAAATCTATAGGAGGAATGAACCTAGTTTGTTTAAATGGAACATTAGTTATAATTTTATTTAACAAGTCAGGACAGTTTATTACATTAGACGTTATTTTTAATAAAAACGACAAATCAGCTATTTCACGCCGCTTAACCACGAGCAGGAGATGGAATTTTATGCATAGTTATGTATAATTGGAAGATGAGAATGGAATTTTGAGACGAAAACATATTTAATGAATTTTATATTAATATTTTATATGATTACGTTCAATTCTAGTTATGTATTTCTCATACCGTGGGTTCCAAACCTGTGGTGAATATTCGAGAGTGCTTCTAACGAATGTACAGTATTGGATCTTGAAAGGTTTTTACTTCTATAGTATTAATATGATGGCAGAGTTTGATCGCAAGTTACAGCTGCCCTAGTAACAGAAGAGGCTACGATCTTCTACTGAACATGGTTGCTCTAAGTATGCTTCACGGGATGTACACACTTTAGTGTGTATACTGCTTGAATCTATCAATACTGTACTCGGAGCAAGTCGCAGCTGAACTTATTCAGCGGTAACCGCGTCTCGTATAAACGGATTAAAACCGACGGCATTGTTTCAACGTCACACGTGCATAAGTTGGCCAACTTTATCCACAAGTTACTCTACTGTTGTTCGTTGCATAGCGGCTCAACTAAACTTACGCCACTGAAACTTCTTGCTTCCTTTGTCGCGGCTCTCAGAGATGCAGTCGCGTTACTACTAAATACTGTTAATTTCAAATACCAATGTTCAATGGTTCTTAAATTTATTGTGTACTAGCTGTTGCCCGCAACTTCGTACGCGTTACACTAAATGAGGGATGTTCGAGGGTGTTTTAAAACAGATGTTTTTACAAGTTGAGTTTTAATAAAGGATTTGAAATACAAATAAGGATAATATTATTTTAGACTTCGAACGCGACCGCCTTTACGAAAGACCTGACCGTGACTGAAGCTGTGTCACTGCTGAGAAATACACAAAGATTAAATAATGCTGAATAAGAATACCGAATTGTCTTGTAAGGATAGCTGCTTACAATACAGGGATATAACGGTACGCGTTACACTACTAAATGTGAGGGAACCTAGAAATAAATCTAAACTCACTGTGGCAACTTGACTTGACACCCCATTTTTCATCCCATTTATATATCCCATTCATTTATTATAATCTACGTACATACTAAATTTCATCGAAATTTGTTCGGCCGTTACGACGTGATTGAGTAACAAACAAACATACAAATAAATAAATAAACACCGAAACTCTAGCATTTATAATATTAGTGTAATTTCATGAAATACAAGTTAAAAAAGTCAGGGCTTATTCATTGATAGCAGTCATCAAGATGCCATTGATAGCAGTCATCAAGATGCCATTGATAGCAGTCATCAAGATGCCATTGATAGCAGTCATCAAGATGTCATTGATAGCAATCATCAAGATGCCATTGATAGCAGTCATCAAGATGTCATTGATAGCAGTCATCAAGATGCCATTGATAGCAGTCATCAAGATGCCATTGATAGCAGTCATCAAGATGTCATTGATAGCAGTCATCAAGATGCCATTGATAGCAGTCATCAAGATGCCATTGATAGCAGTCATCAAGATGCCATTGATAGCAGTCATCAAGATGTCATTGATAGCAGTCATCAAGATGCCATTGATAGCAGTCATCAAGATGTCATTGATAGCAGTCATCAAGATGCCATTGATAGCAGTTATCAAGATGCCATTGATAGCAGTCATCAAGATGCCATTGATAGCAGTCATCAAGATGCCATTGATAGCAGTCATCAAGATGCCATTGATAGCAGTCATCAAGATGCCATTGATAGCAGTCATCAAGATGCCATTGATAGCAGTCATCAAGATGTCATTGATAGCAGTCATCAAGATGCCATTGATAGCAGTCATCAAGATGTCATTGATAGCAGTCATCAAGATGCCATTGATAGCAGTCATCAAGATGCCATTGATAGCAGTCATCAAGATGCCATTGATAGCAGTCATCAAGATGCCATTGATAGCAGTCATCAAGATGGCATTGATAGCAGTCATCAAGATGCCATTGATAGCAGTCATCAAGATGTCATTGATAGCAGTCATCAAGATGCCATTGATAGCAGTCATCAAGATGCCATTGATAGCAGTCATCAAGATGCCATTGATAGCAGTCATCAAGATGCCATTGATACCAGGCATCAAGATGTCATTGATAGCAGTCATCAAGATGCCATTGATAGCAGTCATCAAGATGCCATTGATAGCAGTCATCAAGATGCCATTGATAGCAGTCATCAAGATGCCATTGATACCAGGCATCAAGATGCCATTGATAGCAGTCATCAAGATGCCATTGATTGTAAGGTGACAAGAAAACACCACAATGGTAATCACAGAAAAACCTTTATTATTTACGAATAAAACTGTGATATAAAAACTGTAGTTTATTTAAATGCCTCCGTATTACTACTTACTTAAGTACTTAAGCTAATCAGCAAGATATTATACAACACATTAAAAAACCGAGCTCATAAACTACTAATTCTGTAAACACTTTGTAAGGAAGGGCAAACGGCCGAATCGACCGTAACGAATTTTTACTTTTACTGCCCTTTCCAATTACGAGCTCCAAAGTTTATGCGTTACCTGGAGAATAATAAAAACCTTTATCATCACAGATTCGGGGATTTTCAATTAAACTTTTACGTAATCGCCATTTGTTGAATACATCGGCCGCGGAACTTTGAAGGAATTGAAAAGTTCGCGATCTAATCAAATACTTTGGTTTCGGGTGAGAGGTGCTGGATTTATGATTTTTACTTTTCACTTTAAACTAATTTTTTAAGGAAATAACTCATTTTTAATATTAAAATGAATTGATTTACAACATCAAGTAGGAGTATAACAAGAACAGCAAAAACTAACATGATTTTAGTCTTAAAATGGATAACGATTTTTGCGATAACTTTTTGTATTAAACATTATTAGGTATATAATTTTTATTTAATAGAGTTATCCGAACTCATAAGGAAAATTACAAGATTTTAAAACCATCTCAAAAGTTTCAAGTCTAGACGGGACTTGAACCTTCCTCTTGATGCGAGGATGCATATTTTTTATAATTTCGACCCTGACCTGACATGGCCTGGTGACACAGTTGGTTATTGCATCCTCGTATCAAGGGGAAGGTTGCGGGTTCAAGTCCCGTCTAGGTTTGAAATTTTTGAGAGGGTTTGAAAAATCTTGGAATTATTAAGCATACCGGGCAAAAGAGAGTTTCATTTTGTTGTATATTCAAATTTATAAGATATCACAAAAGTTTATTATAAACTAGCCGACCGCACCGCAGCTTCGCACGCGTAGTTTTTCAATAAAAGCATTACCCTCCTTCAGCGCAGTTGGGTAAAAAGTAGCCTATTTTTTAAATCGGTCCAGTAGTTTCGGAGCCTATTCAATACAAACAAACAAATCTTTCCTCTTTATAATATTAGTATAGATGATATTAGTTATCAAAAACTTTATATGCAGGTAAATATTTTATATAATTGAATCATCAGTTAAGCTTCGTCTGAAAATATCTAGTATGCAACATTCGTAAATCATACTCGCATTTCAGAAAACAAAGCCTTAACACGACACCCTGCCGACATTACTGTAAAACTAGGAATGTAACATAATACAACCACCTCATTCATTCACCACCTAATCCTTCCATTTTATCTGGCTCTTGAGGCTTCTCTGACAAATGGTATCCGGAACAATGCCCTTTCAAGTCTCCTTGGGCTTTCTACCACAGTTCACACATATCTCAGGCATTACGAGTAAACTTAGCCGAAGTCAATAAATGACCATCAATTTACAAAGACTTACGAAAATAATCAATGCAAGTCCGTATTGAACGGGTGTATGTACACACGGCTACACATCAAGCTATACAGTTCCAGTATAAGCTGACCTCCCATTCTACGAAAAGCCTACACAATGTGAAGTCAGCTTATACTGGATATGTATAGCTTGATATGTAGCCGTGTGTACCTACTTTTGAGTGTCATAAACTAATGAGATAATTTAATTACCCTCATAATTAGTATATTACCCCGAAACCCAGAATACATTGAACTCCCCTCGTATATACACCCTTTCAATAAGGATTTATGTTTTTTTCCAATTCAGAACAATTTATTTTTCATCTATACTTATATTAAAAAGAGGAAAGATTTGTTTCATCATCATCATCAGCCGGTAGACGTCCACTGCTGAATATAGGCCTCCCCCTTAGATCGCCACAACGAGCGGTTGGTAGCCGTTTGCGCCCAACGGCTCCCCGCGATTCTTACTAGATCGTCGGTCCACCTTGTGGGGGGCCGGCCTACGCTGCGTCGGGGATTCTTAGCACCCCCTGCTCCGCCACTGCCCTGGTTGCTAAGATTTGTTTGCTTGTATTGAATAGGCTCCGAAACTACTGGACCGATTTCAACAATTCTTTCACTGTTGGGAAGCTACACTATCCGCGGGTTGACTTAGGCTACTTTTTACCCAACTGCGTAGACGGAGGGTAATGTTTTATTGTAAAACTACGGATTGGTTAGCCAGTAGAGAATAAAATATATATTAGTTTTCTATACACAATAGTCAATACAAATAGTCATAAAAAACACAAGTATTTTGTGTTCTGGATATAGTTATCCTCGAAAGGTGAAGTTAGGTTGAAATTAAACAAACATTGAGCGTTTGATTTATGAGCGTGGCTTGATATTCTTAAGTTGGTATAGCTTGTATAGCTCTTTCTGAATAAACCAATCCAGCAAAACTAAGAATACTCGTATAGTAGGTACATAACGCAAGTTCGGCATAATAACATCTTAACTTAGATAAGTAATGTCAAAGGAAAAGTATCAACTAAGCAGAAGAAAAGGGATGTGAATTTCCCAAGTAAAAATCAAGTTTTCAAAGAAAGGTAGACGTGCCTTTACGTAGGTAGGAGCATTGAGAAAGTCATGTAAATGTGTCCGTTGAAAGAAAAAGCTGATAGAACTACTTTTGGAAGAACTTACTCTTTAGACCATTTTCAGCGTCTTGTGTTCAAGTAGCTTGCGAACTTCATATACTTTGGCTTAACGTGTGAAACCTAAGTTACAAGAAATATTTACTTAACTATAAACTAAGGAAAACATACTTAAAAGCTATATGTTTCTTACACGATGAGCTAATTTGTAAACTTACCTATTTGAATACACACATAATCGAACTATTTTAACAAGCAGACAACCAACCCATTGCATAATAAATGTGTTTAAAACGATTGGCCGTTTTACATGTCAATTAAAGAGGTATACAATTAATATCAATTGATTCGAATCAATTGAAAATTTGCACAATATCAGCACGTTAAGTTATGGATCGAAAAAATGATAACGAGTAAAACTTTGACATATTTCGACTAGGAGAGAGTGAAGCCTCCTTTGGTATAAGAAACGTCCACAGGCTACGGTAACATCTTACTATCAGGTGGGTAGAATAAAATAAAACCGGCGAAGTGTGAGTCAGACTCGCGCACGATGGGTTCCGTACATTTATCTATAAAAACGGCAAAAAATCACGTTTGTTGTATGAGAGCCGTTTGTTAAACATTTGTTTTATTATAAATTAATTATTTATTTTTAAAGTGAATATATAACTTAATATTCTGTGAATAGTTCAAGCGTCTACCTGTTGCCGTTATCATTATCGAGCTTAAAATCACGTTTGTTGTATGACAGCTCCCCTTAAATATTTATTTTATTCTGTTTTTAGTAGTTGTTGTTATAGCGGCAATAGAAATACATCGTCTGTGAAAATTTCAACTGTCTAACTATCACGGTTCATGAGATACAGCCTGGTGACAGACAGACAGACAGCGGAGCGTCAGTAATAGGGTGCCGTTTTATCCTTTGGGTACGGAACCCTAAAAAAAAGATTTTATATTATCCAAAGGCTGTCAAGAAGAGTTCGCCTTCAGCGATAAGGCTACCATTTGTATTTTTGCATGTTGTGTTATCCATCTACCTATTTCGATAATGTAGGAATATACAGAACGCATACAATAACAGGTTTGTTCTCAGAATGTTATTGTCTCTTCCCTGAATGTACCACAGGCGACGTGAACAGTAAAACGGAGTTGTTGTTAGACGTAAATTATAACTTTGCTGCTATTTTATTGCATACAATCAAAATTTTTATGTACGGTAAGTAAAAAGTTTAGTTAACGACTGAATTTATTTGACGCTGCATAGCATCGAGCGTACAATCAAAATTACCGAAATTAATGTATTGTATTTACTTACAGTATTTTTTTCCTTATGTTCACACAATATTTAAAGCAATTAAACATTAAATTATAGTTTAAACTCACGCTTAGCAATGCTAAAGTTCCTTAAATTATGAAAAATATGGAATGGTAATGAATTTATTTAATCCTTGTCAATCTCCAAAATTACTACCGATTGTAAACATATTGAAAAGGAATGCCTTCTTTAAATATTTTAATTAAATTCCAAAAAGCTGCTGCTACCTACTAGAATATATATGGGGTAACAGAAAATATAAGCGTACTAAACACTGCCAGCAAAAGACAGTAGTGATTGAGAAAAGGTCTTTTCATCCCCCCATCTCGGAAAGAGAATAGAAATATTTTTGGTCTGCGATATCTGAGTGCAAAAGCCGTTTTTATCCGCTAGAGGATAAATTAAATTGAATTTAGAACATCGTGTGCACTAAGTTTGTGAATTCAAAACATCATTAAACCTATTTACTTCTACCTCCATGGTGCCGAATTTATCATACAACTTTTTTTAATTTGTTAAAAACTCAGACTCGGAACCTTCTTGGTATTACTTTGTTTTGCATTTAGTCAATTCCTCGCTGAGGTGGGATGAAAAGTTACGCGCTGCATTCGAGTGCAAAGATTTTTCACCTCGTGCTCTTTTGATTCCCTCTCTAAAGCTCAGGATTCTAATTTTTTAATCATTCGCTGAGCTTGTGATTCAATTTTAGAACCCTTCGCTTGCTCGGTCATCATGCTCTTATTTTAGAAGTTTGTGTTTCCTGATAGCTACAACCTGGGTATCTTTAAGTCGCGAGTGAATAGGTTTCTTCTAGGCAAGCGTGTAGACCATCGTAGACTGCATCATCGCTTACCATCAGGCGAGATCGTGGTCAAACGCAAGCCTGTAATATAGGTTGGGGGGGGGGGGGGGGGGGGGGGGGGCACATTTTACCACTTTGGAAGTGTCTCCCGAGCATACTATTCGGTTTAGAAAAAAATGATAACAAAAACCTCAACTTCATTTTTGAAGACCTATCCATAAATAAAATATCCCATACGTGTGGGTTTGATGAAAAAAAAATTAAGCTTCAGTTCTAAGTATGGGGAACCTCCAAAATTTATTAGACGACCTCCGTGGCGCAGTGGGCGAACAGCCGGCTGAGACGCAGGAGGTAGTGGGTTCGATTCCCGCCGCGGAACAAATGTTTGCATGATCTGCAGATATTGGCTCCGGGTCTGGTTGTTTTTCTATATATTATAAGTTTGTATTTAAAAAAAATATATAAGTATTCTATCAGTTATCTGGTGCCCATAGTACAAGCTCTGCTTAGTTTGCGGCTAGATAGCGCTGTGTGAAATGTCCACCAATATTTATTTATATTTGTTATTTATTTATAGTTTTTTTTCTATTTTTGTGTGAAAATCTTAATGCGGTTCATAGAATACATCTACTTACCAAGTTCCAACAGTATAGTTCTTATAGTTTCGGAAAAAAGTGGCTGTGACATACAGACGGACAGACAGACAGACACACATGACGAATCCATAAGGGTTCCGTTTTTTGCCATTGGGACCCAAAAAAGTGGTACAAAAACCAAACCAATAATTTGGTTGGGCGTTCACAGATTATTTATTCCAGTAAAGATATACGCCAGTAATCATTCCTGGGTTTAGAGTGTCACAGCTCGCCTGTCAAAACTGTTTCAGTAATAAAGATACAATGCTAACTTCGTTACGAAGGTTTAAAGCTTTGTTGTTAATATTATTGTTATCGCTTTGTTTCAAATGTTTATTAAAGTGAGATATTTCACGGTTTATTATTTCAAACGAGAAAAGCGTTGTAAAGTTTTTATAGGAAAACAAAACAGGCGAGGAAAGCTGTGGCTAGGCTCCTCTTAGATAGTGATGACTGTAGTTTTACGAGAAATCCTTATTGCAGCTATAAATATAAAAGAAGTATATATATATATATTCACTTAATATTTAATAGGTCATGGAAAAAGCAAGCACAACCAAATTCTAAGGCGCGGGATGTTTTTTCCTTGAGTATCTAATCTAAAGAGCCCGCTGCATCCCACTACTGGGCAAAACCCATTCCCTTCTTCCATTCTTCCCGGTCTAGGGCTTCTGTCGATCAGTTCGCATATATATCATCATCATCAGCTCCCCGTCTCGGCTCCATAAGTCATAATTAACATGACACATTGGTTATAGAGATGTGCTACAAGACATTGTGAAATACGAGTGGATTTTAGTAAGTCATCTAGTTTTCCGAATTCAAGTTGAATATGTTACTTCCTTCATTATTATAAATACGGGATTTATCACGTACCGTCTTATCACAATGTTTCGGTTCAATTCGTGAACCTTCATCAGGGTGAGTGCGATCCGCTCCGAATAACGTCTCGCCTCACACTACTTGTTACTTCCTTCATCTGATACTCCTTGCCAAAAGATAAAACATGGCCAAGATAAACTTAGCGTACGTTTATCTCGCATATATAATTATATTGAGTATACATTTGATAACATTTTAATGATTACGCCCTGAAATTATCTTTATCTTAGATATTTAAACAGAATTTTATATAAAGCCAATTAGGCATATTCAGCGTTTCCTACGGGATAGGCCTATAAAGAGGCCCTCGGTTAATGAGGGCATAAACAGTTTCCTTTTCTGAGTTATACTTTTGAATTTGCATTTTAATTGAAAAGAAAACGGTAAAGCTTTCTACACAACAGAATAGGTACACATACGTTTGAAGCGTGCGTCATGAATATCCGGTAAAACTTCCTCGCAGACATTCTTTCATTGTAAATGTTACGATGCGCTTGTAAACCGGAGAATGCATCACATTTACTCCCCTTTGAAAACAGAGCATAGTTTACATATAAAATTGTAGCTAAATGTGTCTCATTAGTGCAAGTCGTTTCTATGAGATATAAACATCAATTGGTTTTCATTTTGGAAATGGGTTATGGCATGTTTCTGCTCGGGTAACGTTTCATAGTTTAAAACCTTTTCAAATTTATCAAAGTTGAGTGTGTTTTTAAATAAATAAAATATAAATAAATATTGCTGGACATTTCACACAGCGCTATCTAGCCCCAAACTAAGCAGAGCGTCAGTCGTCACCGAGACGGAGGTCGTCAAAATATGCTATTATTAATTGTACAGATTAATGCACCATATTAATTTCGGCAATACAAACAATAAACGACTCCGTGGCGCAGTGGGCGTTTTGCCGGCTGAGACGCAGTAGGTAGCGGGTTTGATTGCCGCCGCGGAACAAATGTATGCATAATCTACAAATATTTGTTCTGGATAATTTATTTAATACTTTCACACAAAACAGAATAGTGCTAGGAGGACTTAATGTTAATAGCATTATTTACCAGTCATCTTGGTCGTGCTAAAAGAAAGTAAGGGGTGACACAGAAAAAAAGGTATTTCAAAGCTACAAAAATACAGACACACAGAAACTATAAATACAGTCCCTAAATGGCTAAATAAGAAAATAATAATTTCACAATAGTTTTTCTATATATTATAAGTATATATTTACAAAAAAAGTATTCAAGTATTATATTAGATATCTGGTTCCCTTAGTAGTAGCTCTGCTTAGTATGGGGCTAGATAGCGCTGAGTGAAATGTCCAGCAATATTTATTTATTTATTTATAATTACTTTGAGGTTATATGATCCTTTGATAGTATTAAAATCATATATTCATAATCATTTTTAACCATCGACGCAAAAAGAGGAGTATTATAAGTTTGGCGCTTATGTGTATGTGGCATCGTACTCGTTGTTTCCGAACGGATGGACCGAATCAAACGCGCCTTTTTTTAATAGAAAGCTGGTTTAACTGTGCTTGTGTTTAGCTTTGCCAGCTTTTAATACTTGCGTTGCCACAGATCCCAGTTACTAGAATTATTGTCTACTATCTTCATCATCATCATCATCTCAGCCCGCCTGCACCCACTGTTCATAATTCATTTATTCATAAACAATTTCTAAAATCGTGTTTGATCTGCTATCTTCTTACAACTAACAACAAAATATAATAATAAAACAAATATTATTTCAACCAACTTCCACAATACCAAATAGCTAATAATACAATAAATTGAAAAAAAATGTCCAAATAAAATAATGTCTAAAATGTCAAAAATAATAATTAATTAATACAGTGTAAACTCCATGTAACGACACTCGTTTTAACGACAAACTCTCTAAAGCGTCGAAATCATTCGGCTTTGGTTGGTTTAGCTTGTCTTGCATACAATGGTACACTCTGTATAGCATTACACCCACTCTCAATAACGACAACAATTTGTAATAAAAAGTTCTTTTTAAGTTGCCAAATTAGTAAAAACTGCGCAGCTGTGTATATCCTTTTGTCGTTTTATTATCCTAGACCATAATAAACTCTATTGTCGGCATCATACACACCAAACTTTCTAAGAAATCCGTTCTTTTGTTTACAAAATGGGATTGCTTGCACGTGTAGCTGCAGACTGTTGTTAGTAGAAGTGATGGATTTTATCTATACGTTGTCATATTCTTAGTAGCTCATAAACTTTCAAATTGTAAACATGGCTAGTAAGAGAAAATCACTGTGTATTGACGAAAAAGTTTTGATGATACGCGTGATAGAGGCGGGAGAGAAAATTAAAACAGATGTTTATTGTAGGTACTATTTAACAAGACAAATCAGAAATAAACGTTTTCTTTTTCTAATACAGATTTTACTTCTCTCCATTTAACGACAACTCTCTATAACGTCAAAATATGCTCAGTCCCTTGAGTGTCGTTATATAGAGTTTACACTGTACTTCCATAAATGTCAAAGTGATCCTATAGCCAGCCATTAAATTGCATTATTAACAAAGTCATCGATGGAGTAGAAGCATCCCTCCAGCAAAAGTTTTCTCAATTCTGATTTAAATTTATTTATTTTATCAGTCTCTTTTAAATGTACCGGTAAGGTGTTAAATAATCTTACAGTTACAGTGTTGGGTATAGCTTCCTCTTCATTACGCCATTCTTTACGGTCCCTTGCCAGTTTACCATTGACTTACTAAAATAAAATAAAAAGTATGGAAACTGGCACCATGTGTCACAGACAGACAGCACTTTTAATGTAAACCTTTGACCATGTTTTTACATATTGATAAGAATATAAACATTAATTATAAACTCTGACATACAATTATTACCCATAAATATAACATTTACGGGTGTTATGAGAATTACCGCAATAAAAAATCAGTGTAAGCGCCCTTTATGATTTGTTAGACCTTGCAAGCGTTTTATTATAATTTTAAAATTACTTTGTGTTTTGCGGTAAGGCTCGCCATTTTGCGGACCCCATTCAAATGTAACTCCATTGTAGACACCATTTTGTTTCCCGTCATTAATCCTAAGCCATGCGTTTCGTTTGGCGAGCTTATCTTAACGGGACGGGAACACGCAACACCGGTGTACGCTTAAATTCGGCCACTAATTACATTACCAGTGAGTGAATCTTGAAAATATCCCATTACCAAGAGAAAGTTTTAGCCAGATAGAGCCTACACCTACCAGTAATGTTAACACAGCTGTAAAAGAGCTCACATTCAACGATTCATTACTTAAAACACTTCAGTGAGTCCCGGAATAGTTGTGCGACTAGATAAAAAGCTTCGCAGAGTTCCTCTCAAAATTCCGATAGATATTAATGGAGTAAAAAATGTCTTTTTTGCATTAAAAAAATGACTAGAAGTTTTCAAATACTTCAGAGAATTTAATGAACAAAGTTAGCAAAATTCGCCATATCTTAATACAAAAATTGCACCCTTTGGAGTAAAAGGATTGTGACAAATTATATGCCAGAATAATTAATAGGAGACCGCCACATAGATTGGTGGTATTTAAGAGACTAAATGGAAGTTTTGCACAATTTTTCTGGTTGCTAACTTTAGACCAGGGGGCAATCACGCTAATTTTGAGCGTGTCTAACGTTGGAACTCACGTTGGTTTGACTTACATACGTCACGCGTGTCGGCGCGATACGAAATGTGCATAATCGTAACGTTTTTATTTTGTTATTACTTTTGTATTATCTTTGAAAATGAGCGCGATTGCCCCCCAGGCATTAATATTATAAACTAATAGATGAAAACCCGGCTTTGCTCAGGTGAAATATGACTCATAATACACATTGAAGGGGCCAGAGACTGGCCGACTTCATGGAGAAGGAGGGCCTCTTCATGATGAACTCCTTCTATGAGAAGCGGCCAGCCAGAAAGTGGACGTGGATAAGCCCCGACGGTTTCACTAGAAATGAGATAGACTTCATTATGACGACCAAGAAGCAAATATTTGATGATGTCTCTGTGATCAGCAGGGTGAAAACCGGGAGCGATCACCGCATTGTTAGAGGCACATTGAATATCGATGTTAAGCTTGAAAGGGCACGTCTGATGAAGTCTGCGCTCCGTCCAAATCCTGCCCAAATCCAAAACCCCGAGAGCTTTCAGCTAGAACTGCACAATCGCTTCCAGTGCCTAGCCAGCTGCAATGATATTGACGAGATAAACAACGGGTTGGTGGAAACTGTCCAAGCGGTGGGATCTTAGTTCTTTAAGGCCCCCCGCCGAACTAAGCACCAGAAACTCTCAGATGAAACCTTTAAGCTAATGGAGGACCGGGATGAAATGAGATTGCAGTCTTCAGCTGATCATACGGCATACGGCGTGCTTAATAGACGAATCTCGAAATCTATGCTACACGATCTGCGTACCTTTAATACATCTCGTATTAAGGTCGCAATAGAAAGGAACAAAGGTTCAAAAGAGTTTGCAAAGCATTCGTCTATAGGGCAAAGCCAAATGACTAAGCTGAAGACCGACAGCGGCACTATTATTTCGTCGAAACCGGAGATTCTAAGAGAGGGCGAAAAGTTCTATGGGCAGATGTACACCTCAACACAAAACCCCGTTGGTCAGTTGGCTCAGGACACCAGAGCCAAACTAACCCGACACTATACCGAAGACATCCCGGACATCAGCCTGTACGAGATTAGGATCGCTCTGAAACAGCTTAAAAACAACAAGGCACCAGGTGAGGATGGAGTTACGACAGAACTTCTGAGAGCGGGTGGAAAACCGGTACTTCAAGTCCTCCAGAAGTTATTTAACTCCGTCGTCCTCGAAGGAACCACGCCAAAAGCGTGAGATAGGAGCGTGGTGGTGCTTTTCTTTAAAAAAGGTGATAAAACCTTATTATAGAACTACAGGCCCATCTCGCTCTTGAGCCACGTTTACAAGTTGTTTTCGAGAGTGATTACGAACCGTCTCGCACACAGGTTCGATGACTTCCAGCCTCCCGAACAAGCCGGTTTCCGAAAAGGCTTTAGTACCATAGACCATATCCACACGCTACGCCAGATTATACAGAAGACCGAGGAGTATAATCGGCCGTTATGTCTAGCGTTTGTGGACTATGAAAAAGCCTTCGATTCAATCGAGACCTGGGCGGTACTGCAGTCTCTTCAGCGATGCCAAATCGACTATAGGTATATCGAAGTGTTGAAGTGTTTGTATAGTAACGCCACTATGTCAGTCCGTCTACAGGACCAGAGTACGGAACCAATCCAATTGCAGAGAGGCGTGAGACAAGGAGACGTAATTTCTCCGAAACTATTCACGAACGCATTGGAGGACGTTTTCAAACTCTTGGTCTGGGACAGACTTGGCATCACTATCAATGGCGAATACATCACTCACCTTCGTTTTGCCGATGATATAGTCATTATGGCCGAATTGCTCGAGGAACTCGGTACCATGCTCAACGACCTCAGTAGGGTCTCCCAACAGGTGGGTCTTAAAATGAACATGGTAAAGACGAAAATCATGTCAAATATCCATGTTGCGCCCGTACCGGTAGTTGTTGGGGGCGATACTCTCGAAGTTGTCGACGAATATGTATACCTAGGACAAACTGTTCAATTAGGTAAGTCCAACTTTGACAAAGAGGTCGCACGAAGAATCCAACTCGGCTGGGCAGCGTTCGGGAAACTTCGCGATATCTTCTCGTCCAAAATTCCCCAGAGCCTGAAGACTAAAATCTTCAACCAGTGTGTGTTGCCAGTGATGACCTATGGCACTGAAACGTGGTCCTTTACTCATTATTTAACATTATTATTTCTTTGTTCTTAGAGAAAAATATTGAACCGCTTACCGAGTATAATGTTGTCGTATTCCACACATCGACTGCACAATTGCATTTGCTTGCAGTTTCTTGCAAATATTTTGCCATTTAAAAAATTGCATGCCACTGGAAGTAGATAAGAACTTATTCATTTGAATGCAGAAACACTTACAATCCACATCATAAAAAGAAAACATCGTTGCCCTTGGCTGCATCCATTTTCCACAATTGTGACAATGTTTACCAAATGGAAGGAGATTCGGCTGTTAACAAATTGATGAAAGACCAATGAAGGGCATTCAGTTTATGAAATACTTCGGCATTATGTGTGTAATCCAAACAAAGTAAATCACTACGCAGAACTAAATCAATACTGAAAAATGTACTTTGTAATTTATTACGAAAAGAACTTCAACTTTTATGGTTATGGCCAGTATTCTTTTTTCTATGGTTAAGAAGGCAATCGGCCAATTTCAGGTTTTAAGACAAAACACTTATCATAGACACTTATCTTAACGAGGACATTTCTAATTCTGAAGACCAAGTGAGGGTAGATGCTGCAGCTACCCGCACTTCCCGACGGTAGCTCCAAGTACTCCAGTCAGCCCGAGACCATGACTGTTGCAACACAGCCGAAACGTCGGGATAACAAATAAAAAAGGTACATACGCGATAAATACCCGTTTTAATCTATAATTATGTACAGTGATCGCGAAAGTTTGAAAAATACTTATCATAGAGCTATAAAAGTGTCCAAAACAATTCTTTTTGATGTAAGTGACGTTTACAGTATATTTGTATGGTGACGTTCCGCTAGAGTGGCCAATATGGCGACTGCGATTTGTCTCATCAGCACCATTATAATTATTTAACAAAATACTCGACAATCCGAATTTTGCGGATATATGTCGTCGACTCGAAATCTGTATTTTTTATGTTTTATTATTCAGGTAAAGATTTGATCGAGTCTACCGTACCCCTTGGCGAAATTATTAATATAGATGATATGAATTACAAGTCTAAGTCAAATAAGTAGATACGTAATCGCAAAGACCAAACACAATCCTATCCTAAGGCGTCTCGAATTTAAAACTGCCAAGTTTAGCCTCAAAGAAATAAAAGTTAGAATTGGTTTGTCCAGGAAGTACACTTCTCAAATGCTGGAGCAAATTTAAAATTCAATTTACTCGTCTACCTTTCATATACATCTGTCTTTTCACAATATTTTCCTTGCAGTGAAGAATCTCGGTATTTGCTTATAGAGCACACGTGGAAGTTGGAATCGAATTTATGTTACTAGCTTTGACTGAAGGTACATCGCCTTACAATACTGAGATTTTATTTATCTGAATGAAATAAAAATAGAGGAAAGTGACTCTCAAAAGACCGCTGGGTATTCAATCAAATATGAAAGGTTTTATAAATAACACCCTTGTACTTGTGTCTCAGCATAACTTCAGTCTTTTTTATTTACATCTAAAAATAAGTTCCTTAAAATTTGTTTTCGATAAAACATTAATAATTTAGGTACGTACCGATTCCACCATTTTGTACACACGGCTATACATCAAGCTATACAGTTCCAGTATAAGCTGACCTATCATTCTAAAAAAAGCCTGGTAAATGAAATAAAACAATGCAAGGTCAGCTTATACTGGAAATGTATAGCTTGATGTGTAGCCGTGTGTACGTCATCATCGCGTGATTTACTTATAAAAAAATACATACATAATAGTCGAAAAATGTATATAGTATAAGTACTAATATAATAGGAGCAAATTGGAATAGGCCTGTAGATGGGCATCGAGACACAAACGGTTATAGCTGGACAATAGCAAACTATTTAGTGTTATGCTATGATACAACTAGGATTCCGAACGTCTATGGAACAAAATAGTTTGACAAAGCGAGCGTCCTCTATAGGCCTCGCGTAAATGCAATTTCTCCAAACGATCCTAATTTGTACCCAAGTTCATTGTTAATTCATGGACAATGTTGGCTGTCTGTTTCAAGTTGGCTGGTGTAAACGGTGAGCCTCCGCAAATTAAATGGAACTATGGCCGATGATTGGTTTCTGGTTACCCAGTATTGAATGACCTTGTAATAACTAGTTATTTATGCATTATATTTAGGTACTCGTTATTGCCTCTGGATCATCGCACAAAGAAAAAGAAAGAAAGTACATTTATTAAGACTCTATATATGTAAGCACTTTTTTCAATAATAGTTGGCAAGTTTTTTCATGTGTAAAATTCAATATATTTAAGCATGTTATTGGAACTTCTTTAAACAAGGATTGTATTATGGTAAAAGTACCTATCAGGTAAGAATATTGTTTTTCAATATCGTTACCAAAATATTTGTTTATACAGTACGTTTACGGGATAAAGCTGTGCACACGTAGACTTGTTAGTTTAACTCTGAAAAAACATGAGAGGCAGTCCAGCAAAATTTAGATTTCTATCTTTGTTTTATGAATTAAAAATGTGTCCGCGTTTCTCTTAATTCCACACGGTAGGTATGTTAAAATTTTGTGCAAAAGGAAAAAGGTGACATGACGAAAATTCGTAAAAATGTATGTTTAACTTTATGTATGTTTTTCTTTTTAAATTCATGCTTTCATTCTTGAATAAACACGTTTCAACGACAGTAATTTCAGTTTTAGAACTCCTTTTTATAAACATGTTGATATTGTTACGAGCTGAGGGTTCGGGATAAAATAGTTAAAATAAATCTAATCCAAAATAACACTTTTATTCAACACTAAACTGATAAATACACGATCTTAATCACAAAGATTCACAACACTCTAAATCACACCACTGTTACACAATAAACCACTAGAAGTCACCGAAATGTCCGCACGTATCGCCAAATCAAGACTGACTCTGCGGACGTCTTTACGCACTATTTATACCGAGCATTACTTCCAGAACCTTCCACTAGTATCTAGAAAAGTATAGGTATTTCGATTGACTACTATTTCTTAATCTGTGCCATGGTAGGTAAAAACGTAGTATGTAGGTCTTTCCATACCAAGTATTACCTAATCTGTGACACAGTAGGTATAACTTCGAGTAAAACCGACTATTACTTATTCTGTAACAGCCTCGGCGTAACACTGCCCCCTCCTAAAACATGCTCGTCCCGAGCATTGTTAGCCCTGTAATATCGCGCCAGTCGATCAACATGAACAATTTTAGACGCACCTCGCGTATTCTTCTGAATTCGGTATGTGACGCCATTAATCCTGGTCAACACACGGTATGGTCCATCCCATTTTGCTTGTAATTTAGGGGATTTTCCTTTTATCTACTATCGGATTGTGCAACCAGACCTGCGATCCTTCATCAAATCCCAAGTTGTTCGAGTCTCGGTCTGACCAGCCAGTCGGACGCGTTCACTTATGATAAGAGATGGTCCTGCACTATCTAGGGCTTTACGTTCCCATGGGGCTTCAACGTTATACAGTTTTAACGCTCTCCTGCTGCGTGTATGGGGCCCTCTCACTGCCGCACAAGTCGTGCATTTTCGGCACCAGTCTTTAACATCTTCTTTACAATGGATCCAGTAAACCAATAACCTTATTTTTAGCAGTGTCCTTTTTACTCCTATATGGCCTTCCGAAAATCCTTTTTGGCAGAGTTGTAGCACGTTAAGGACCTTGTTGTTGTGTGTTGTTAAGGACCGACGATCTAGTAAGAATCGCGGGGAGCCGTTGGGCGCAAACGGCTACCAAACGCTCTTTGTGGCGATCTAAGGGGGAGGCCTATGTTCAGCAGTGGACGTCTACCGGCTGATGATGATGAAGGACCTTGGCTTTGGGAACCACCATTTGCAGATGACAGTGATCTCCACATGCGTTTTTCCATTTACGACACAACACATCGTTGTGGATAACCAGACTGTCCCACTGTTGTCAATAACTCTTTGTTGTTGTACTCATATCAGCAACGTCACTCCACAAAGGCTTAGTGGTACCCGCTGTGATCCTTTCAATGATTGGTTTAAGGTCTTTGTCGTCCTGTTGTGCCTGCTGCAAAGTTTCCTTCCATTCGTCACTTGGGTCCGTTCTCAAACTTCTCAATAGTCTGATTGGCACCACTTCCTTGGGCTCTCGTTTGGCACAATGTTCCACGTTTTCAGGGCAAGGTCTTCGTGACAACGCCCCCACGCTCCCGTAAGATTCTTCCCTTCGATGGTCTTTAATTGACAGACTATTTCCATCATGAACTTGTGAGATCGTCATTCTTGGAGCTTTCTCAATACCAGCCAGCACTCGCCCCGTAGTTCTGACGTTTACTCGTTGCTGCGTTTGGTGGATGGGGCTTCCCTGCAAAACCTCTTCCCTTTTTGGGCAATTGGACCTCAGATGCCCTTTCTCTTCACACTCGTAGCATCTAGGACTAAATTTTGGACGACTGTAGCCAGTATAAGAGTCTCTTACTTCTCTGATGCGGTGAGCTTGGTAGTCCTGACGCACAGCCTCTAACGCATGAGCCAAGGCATTTTTCAAAGCAACATGATGTCCAAGCCTTACAGCACCTCTCACTTCCAAATCACGTATTCCGTCAACGAATGCCTGGACCAAGTAACCGTCAGGAGGGGCTAGAGAGGTTTGGTATGCCTTTCGAACCAGCTTTTCTATCTCGAGGGCCCACTGCTGTAAACTCTCCGGTCCTTTAACTGCGCTCAAAAAGCATGTTCCAGATGTGTGTCACCAAAGCGTGACTCCAGCGCCTCCAACAGCTGTTTATAGGTGAACTCCTTCCCAAGAGCCTCCAAAACCGTAAGTGCCTGGTCACAAAGACCCAGTGTTAAAGCCGTCATGGCCTGCGTCGTCGTCCATCCGTTAGCCTTGACAACAGCCTCAAACTGAATCTTGTAGGCTGACCATGAAGAAATTCCATCAAATGGTGGGGTTTTAAAACCTCGTGCTGAAAATGCAGCAATTAGAGGAACCACATTGCTGTCTCCAGACTTCAGGACTCCCAGGGCTTTTTTTAACTCAGCGATCTGTGTTTCAGTTTCCGAAATACGGCTCTCATTATGTTCTATCTGCACTTTCACACCCTGGAGTTCCTTTCTCATTGAACTGAACAATTCTTTCATCAAGCAAGCCTGTTCTTCCTGCCAACGACGCTGCTCTTCTTGTTGACGACGCTGCTCTTCCTTATCCTGACGGCGCTGTTCCTCCTGCCAACGTCGCTGCTTTTCCTTATCCTGACGAAGCATTGCCACAATAGCAGCAAGATCGCTTGTCACAGGAGCTTGAACCATGAATGATGATGATGATGAAGCTTCAAATGATTCGGCGGCGGCTGACTCCATCTGAATCGGCTGACGACTCTGCCGAGCTTCTTGAATCTCCAAACCGCCTTTCATCTATTTCCTGTTGTTGTTAACCTCTCGTCCTTACACCGTCCACGTTATTATTTGGCAGAACCGGCATTATTTTATCCCACTTCTGACACCAAATTGTTACGAGCTGAAGATTCGGGATAAAATAACGCAAATCAATCTTACCAAAATAACACTCTTATTCAACACTAAACTGATAAATACACGATCTTAATCACAAAGATTCACAACAATCTAAATTACACCACTGTTACACAATAAACCACTAGAAGTCACCGAAATGTTCCCACTTATCGCCAATTCAAGACTGACTCTGCGGACGTCTCTACGCACTATTTATACCGAGCATTATTTCCAGAACCTTCCACTAGTATCTAGAAAATTATAGGTATTTCGATTGTCTACTATTTCTTAATCTGTGCTACGGTAGATGAAAACGTGTTATCTAGGTCATTCCACACCAAGTAATACCTATTCTGTGACACAGTAGGTATAACTTCGAGAAAAACCGACTATTACTTATTCTGTAACAGCCTCGGCGTAACAATATGTTTTGAATATTTCTACGTCAAGTCAGCGGACTTCGGGTCACCTAAAAATCCTACACCAAGGTTGGTCTTCATTATATCAGCCATAGGACGACTACTGCTAAACATATTCCTCCCCCATAGATTTGTCGAGCACCCGATCTTGTGCGGCCTGCACCCAACGGATCTCACCTTTATCATGTCGCCTTTCCATCCCGTGGAAGGGACAGTTTGCACTCCTCTTTTCAGTGCTTGGTCTCAACTGTAGTACCTTTTTGCCCCAACGGCCATCAATTCTTCGAGCTATGTGCCCAGCCTAC
This sequence comes from Philereme vetulata, assembly GCA_918857605.2. Classification (NCBI taxonomy): domain Eukaryota; kingdom Metazoa; phylum Arthropoda; class Insecta; order Lepidoptera; family Geometridae; genus Philereme; species Philereme vetulata. Next base: position 6,930,603 of record OU975474.1, on the reverse strand, counting down.
TGCCACTTCAGCTTGTCAATCCTTTTGGTTATGTCTGTGACCTTGGTTAGTTAGTCTTCTAAGCTCATAATACTCAGATGCTAAAAAAATAAATGGTACGCCGTCAACAAAGTATCTGTTTTCAATCGATATCCTGAAACGTATATACAAGAATCATTATTTTCAAGTTTTAACAAGTAATAATAAGTTTAAGAACTGAAGCAAAGTTTCAGCTGTAAATTTATATCAAATTAAAACCAACTGGTTCGGGTGAGTCATAACAAGTTCTTTCCTCACCTACTAAGAGAGTTTCCAAGAAATAAACTTTTACATGGTTCGGGAAACTTGAATGGAGTCTTTGGATTTGTTTATGAACAATATGCTGTTCATGGAAAACCACACTACCGAATATAATTTTTACATTATTATTGCCTTTGTATCAATATTGCTTTAAGATTTAGCCAAATTGTTAACTCTGTTAACTGAGTTAATGTAAGATTAAAATAAAATACTAGCTGTTCCGTATTGGAATTTATTAGTAATAGATCACACAATTTGGAGGGTACCTCAAACCTCATTTCTTCTTGACATACCTACCCTCATTGGCTGCGCGAAGTGACATACCAAGGTGACTGTCAACGCGTCCCTACGGGCCGACCTGTCCTCATGCGCCACTCTAAGTGCCAACACCTACCAAATATCAAATAGTGTACAGCACCGGCCGGTGGATAAGTGCTAGTTTTCGCGCGTGTAACATACCTGAAGAAGACGACATACATCTATCATTAACCACTGCAGCCTATGGATAGAGGAATTGCGGAGTTCATAAGGGCATGCGGAACGCAAGACGGAGTAAACCAAGGTCAGTCGCTCGCATCGGCTTTTTATTGAATTCCCGTACACTAGCTGTAGTGGCTTAGTGGGATGTACCCCAACATCCGATTCGGAGATTGTGGGTTTGAATCCCGACAAAACCAATAAATTGTTTACTTGGAATGTGTCCTTGTTACGCTGAAGAAAAACATAGTGGGAAAACGGGAGAATATTTATAGTATAGTCGTGTGCTATTAAATAAATAAATATTTCTGGACATTTCACACAGCAGTTTCCAGCTCCAAACTAAGCAGAGCTAGTACTATGGGAACCAGATAACTGATAGAATACTTACATATATTTTTTTGTAAATACATACTTATAATATTTAGAGAAACATCCAGACCCGGAACAAATATCTGTAGATCATGCAAACATTTGTTTCGCAGCGGTAATCGAACCCGCTACCTCTTGCGTCTCAGCCGGCTATTCGCCCACTGTCATTATGGTCGTCATTATGTGCTATTCATTGATAATAAATAGTCCACATATTAATTTCTTACCTCAAGTCATAGGCCTGGGCCTTTACATAGGCATTACCGGGGTCAAAACCAACCAGTAAGAGATCTGTTTAAATTTTATAAAAACCACTGTGTATATTGTAAGATGTTGTGCTCGGGGCTATGCTCGGGGTTTCTCTACGGGATCGAATCAGAAATAAGGAGATAAGTAGGAGAACTCAAGTCACCGACATAGCCCGACGGATTAACACGTTGAAGTTGTAATGGGCAGGCCATATAGCGCGCAGAACAGATGGCCGATGGGGCCGGAAAGTTCTCGAATGGAGGCCACGGACCGGCAGGCGCAGCGTAGGACGTCCACTTACAAGATGGGCAGACGACTTGGTAAGAACCGCAGGTCGGCGTTGGATGCAGGCCGCTTCCAACCGCAGTTCCTGGAGATCGATGAGGGAGGCCTTTGTCCAGCAGTGGACGTCCTACGGCTGATATGATAATGATGATAATGTTAGATAGAGGTAAAACAAATGGTAGTACTATTACAGCAAATGTATTAGATTTGAGACTATTGTTAGAATAATGCATATATTATTTACTAGAAATATAAAATAATGAAAAGTTCAGAGATGAATACAACCTGCTGCAGAAATAGAATACAAACAGAAAGAAACTACAATTATTTACAAGACTATTAAATACAAAAAAAAACAGTTTCATCATCTAAAAACCGTTACAAACGATCTGTAGATAACTCAACTGCTCCAGATCGCTACCAGGCGGAAATGTCCCCAAGACAATGGGTACATTGCCCGCTGAATATAATGAAACTGTTGAAATTGATTTAGTTCTTGATAAATTCCACTCCAAAGAAGTAAATTTCTTGGGAGTATTTTACAATAGATCCGGATAAGGATCTCATTGTTATTCTATTGTATGCGGAGATTTGTGACCCCTTTTTGGGATATAAATATTCTAGGACGTCATTTATAGTTCGAGAAAATTGTTTCTGTCCAAATACAAGATAAGAGGCACGTTTTTCACTCTTCACGTAATAAATCTCAAATGCCTTCTGCGTCCTTATACAACAACGAATAATTCTACCTCTACACTAATGTTATAAAGAGAAGAATAAACTCAAAAAATACTTGTCCGATTTCAAAAACTGTTTTACCATTAGAATGCTACATTATCCCTGAGTAACTATACTCGTATTTAATAAGGCTATATTTATTACCAGAAAAAATTAGGAATACCTACTAAAGCTTCAATAATATAAAAAAATTGCCATAATAGATGTTTAGATATTAAAGTTTTAGTTAGATATTAAGGTTTTACATTGTCGCTTTAGAAAAAAGGAAATAAATAAAATATACATTTCTTGAAATTATACTAAAACCTGGCTACGGCCGTGTTTTTGTTGACACACTACGCGTGCGAAGCCGCGCGCGGTCCAACTAGTCTTTGATAAATCACAAGGTTTCGTAATTGAGCGTTTTGATTCCATTCTCATAATGCAAAGAACATGTTTTCTGAGCGCAAAGTCAAATCTTTGTTTGTTGCTTTAATTGCGTTGGCGTACTGAATAATTAACATCACCGATATATAACAATACAAACCAAATAAAAAGAAGTCGTAAAAGCATTTTTTACGTCCGAAGAGGTAACATTTTAATAACAATGTTTTCAAGTATTTTAAAGTATATAATATGAGTATTTATTAAAAGATGACTAAATATTTAAAATGTACATACGTATGCTTCTTCTTCCATCTTGTCAATGGTAAGCTAAACTATTTTACTATTTTTAGTACTTTGCCACTTTTATAGCGTTGATCGTGGCTTTGTTGAGGCATACCTTGTGCAGGTGGTAGGGCACAAAAGCCAGGAGAGCAGATGAGACATGCACTGGATGGGTGCTCCGCAGTCGCATTCAGTCCGGGATAGGGAATGCAATCCCGATCCCGATCTCGTGTAATTGTTCGGGATCAATCCCGACGCATCATATGACGAGATCCCGTTCGAGATTGACGGGATTGGGCGGCAGTGGTCAGCGACGCTACACACGTCCACTCGGGGCGCAAGCGGCGCGCTGACTGACGGCCGCGAGCGGCAGGAACGCCAAACAGTGTTAGATAACTATTCCGACTATTTCCGAATATTAGCGACAGGTGACGATAATTATTTAGTTGGTAAGATTAAAGAATAAAGATTTTTATTTTCTTTCGAGTAATATGTTATTTTAGTTAACCTCACTATCACAAACAAGCAGTTATTAGGTTTTTCAGTCATCCGAATTTAACATTTTTTTTAAACTAGACGGGATCCTGAAAATTCCGGGATCCCGCGGGATCTCGAATTTGCAATCTCGAGTCGGGATTGCATTCCCTAGTCCGGGAGGAGTCTCTTATACCCCATTTACACAGCCCGTTTGAAAAGTAGCAGGAGCTCCCTAGCCACCCTAGCCGCACAACACCACCCGGTGGCACTAAACATCCTAAACATCAACGCTTGGAAGGAGACGCACCCACCACCGTCTGATTTTGTTACTCCGCAGGAATACCTCCCCCCAGGTCATGCCCTGCCTTGGCTAGTCTGGAAGTCAATAAACAGACTCCGGACCCAAATTGGCCGCTGCAGACAAAGCCTGTGTAAATCGGGTATAAGTATGTTGTACACAAGAAAGTAAAGATAAACATTACTCATTTTGGTCACTATGGCTTTGTTTTCTAGAACAGACAAATTTTTAGTGTGTTTTTTGTAGTTTACCTACCACGCCATCATGAAAAAGTAGTTTGCAACAAGCTTGTACAAATTTGTACAAAACAACAAATTTGTACCCGTTATGTTTGCAACAAGCAGGTGATTTATCTATCTTCAAACCATCATTTCGTTGTTGGTTCGAATCTCGCCTAGGAACAACTTTTTACATTAACTGCAGATTCCAGATCTGGGTATATACCTACATATATACTCTATACTAATATTATAAAGAGGAAAGATTTGTTTGTTTGTTTGTTTGTATTGAATAGGCTCCGAAACAACTGCGGTCCAGTAGTACTGTAAACTAGGCGTGCGAAGCTGCGGAATGGTCAGCTAGTTACATATAAATTTAAAAAAAAACAAAAATTTATATGTATTCTATCAGTTATCTGGTTCCGATAGTGCGTAACCAACTTGCTTAAACAGCTTCATCATCATCATCATCATCATATCAGCCGTAGGACGTCCACTGCTGGACAAAGGCCTCCCTCATTGATCTCCAGGAACTGCGGTTGGAAGCGGCCTGCATCCAACGCCGACCTGCGGTTCTTACCAAGTCGTCTGCCCATCTTGTGGGTGGACGTCCTACGCTGCGCTTGCCGGTCCGTGGCCTCCACTCGAGAACCTTTCGGCCTTTCTTTAAACAGCTTAGTTTTAGGCTATACAGCGCTGTGTGAAATGTCTAGCTTAATTTATTATTTATTTATTATTATCATTGTCTAAGTAAATGATTAATTGCCACCGCAAAATAACATCAACAACGTCTCGCCGCTAATAATTTGGCAGTTTAACCGAGTTACTTGCAAACACGAAGTTCGTCAAAGGGATTTGGTTAATTCAATTTCTGTGTTCACTCGACGCCTTTTCGTGCTTAGCCTCGAGAACATTTTGCGTAATATTTAATTTCAATAGCATCTTAGGCTCAGAAGGCTTACGGTAATATTGTGGAAGTTCAAAATTCCACTTTACAAACTTGATTTAAGATTTGAGAACTCGACGCGGCGCGGCAGCGGCGGGCACGCGTGTTTCTGCATCTGTTCTCCGTCGTTAACAAGGTTACACTCTTTACGCGTTCAATTTGTAAACATTGAAATTACTTGACAGAGCTTTTGTTGGATTTAATGCATATTTAATGTTAGTATTTTCAAAACATAAAAAGGTAAAAATACGCGACATGAAATAAAAACACAGTTGCTAATAATTACTAAACTAATGGCTAATATTGTTAGAAAATAGTTTTTATTTAAATACATTAAGATCATCAACTTTAAGTAAAAGTCCTAAAATGAAACATCCTGTATAAATTGGCGGGTACCTATCGCCGTCGGTAACCAGCTACGACTCGTTTCTCCATGCGTATCAAAAGTTCGACACTTTTTCAAGGAGAAACCAGTCGTAGTCGGTAACCGACAGATATAGGAACGCGCCATAAGCGGTATCGTCGCAAAGACGGCACCGATTTACGTTAAAAATTGTTTAAAGGAAATGTATCGATTACTGGATAAATATTTAAGCTACCGGTATTAAACCCACCTCTAAAATTAGTGAGTACGATTTCGGATGTGTACTTTAAATGAAAGTCTTTCAAGATAAATGTGAAGAGGTTCTACAGGGTAGGGAAGGTGTCAATAGGCGACGACGGTGACCGCTTACCATCAGGTGGGCCGTAAGCCTGTTTCCCCACAAAACACATAAAAAAATGTTCGTACATTACAAAACAGGTTATATACCTTTAAAAATAAAAAAAACGAGTGTGCTTTAGACCACACGACTGAAGTAAAACTATTTTTCAAAATATAGGGTTGACTTATGCTGGGCAATGTGGGTAGTTGCCGGAGTACGAATAAACAGTCAGTCACCTACCGCGAGTTTCACTACACGTTCCACTGGCGACGATTCGAATTTACGCGTTATTATTAAAAATAAAGTGGTTAAAAGTGCATAAAACTATTAACAAAATGCCTATTGGCAAATTAGAACCATTCGACATCAGTAGTAAACAATGGCCCGCGTATATTCGCCGTTTGCAACAGTTTATCGTACTGAACGAAATCAAAGAAGAATTGCGTGTGTCGTTATTGATAACTGTGGTCGGCGAGGCAACATATTCGCTTATGTGTGATTTATGTTCACCTGCGCATCCAGAAACGAAAACTTTTAGCGAGTTGGTAAAACTAGTTACCGATCATTTGGAGCCAAAACGATCCGAAATCGCCGAGCGTCACATAATTCGTTTACGTAGACAAAATGGCGGCGAGTCACTCACAGAATATTTACAAAACCTCAAGCATCTCGCAACCACATGCAATTTTGGAGCAACCTTGGAGGAAAATCTCCGCGATCAGTTCGTGTCAGGTCTAGCTAATGAGACCATGCGGTCGCGGATCTTTGCCGAAAAAAACATGTTGTACAAGGAGGCGGTGGAACTGGCTCTGGCGCTGGAGGCAGCTGAGCGCCACGCGGAGGTGAGCGGCGCCACAGTGGCAGCGGCTGCGGCCTCCAGCGGAGTGAATTCGGGCGGAGGAAGCGCGGCGGGCGAAGGCCTGCACCAGGCGAATGCAAGGCGATGGGGCAGCGGCGGTGGCGGGCGCGGAGCAGCCGCGCGGCCGGGGCAGAGTGGCGCAGTGGCCACGGTGCCCCGCGGCGCTGCCGATGCGCGCTGTTGGCGGTGCGGCAAGCCGCATCGGCCCGACAAGTGCCGGTTCGCACAATATAATTGTGATGAGTGTGGTGTACGTGGCCATCTAAAGGTGATGTGTCAAAAGGGTCGTGCGAACGCCCGACAGAATTACGTGAGTGACGACGAGAGTGAGGACTTCTTCAGCATCCAAGTGGACGGTACAGGTGATCGACCTTATATTATTACGGTGCTAGTAGATCATGGAACCCTCGAGTTCGAAGTCGATACCGGTAGTAGAATTTCCACCATCAGTGAAGACTTTTATCGACGTAATTTTGCTAACAAGGTGATTCAACCGGATCATTTAAACTTACGAAGTTACGTCGGTTCAAAAATGGAGTCGCTAGGGTATATTGATGTCGATATAGTCCTTAAAAAGGAGTCAGCGCCGGGTTGTCGACTTCACGTGATAAGGAACGGGGGACGACCTTTGTTGGGAAGAGAGTGGATGCGCGCTTTAAGAATAACAAATATTACGATTGATTTACACGAGATAAGCGATCAATCGAGCGATCCATTTGTGAACCGACTCATGGCAGAATTTCCGAAGGTATTTACGGAAAAGTTAGGAAGTTGTAAGAGAACTGTTCAATTGCATGTAACTGACGATAAACCGGTGTACGTGCGCGCACGGGTGGTGCCGCTAGCGCTGCGATCGCGCGTCGAGCACGAGCTTGAGCGGCTGGAACGTGAGGGCACCATCTACCGCGTTGAGAGTTTCGACTACGGGACGCCTATCGTTCCGGTCATAAAGGAGTGCGGCGACATACAAATCTGTGGAGATTACAAGATAACAATCAATCCTAAACTCAAACGCGATCATTACCCCCTCCCTCGGATTGAAGAATTATTCGCAACCCTCAGTGGGGGAGAGGAGTACTCGAAAATTGGTTTAATTAAAGCATAGTTATCAACAATTAATGTTATCTGAAGATTCTCAGCCATATACAGCCATAACTATACACGTAGGTACATTCGTTTATCGCCGAACTCCGTTTGGTTTATCGTGTATACCGGAAAAGTTCCAAAAGATTATGGAGGAGACTCTTCGGGGTATACCTCATACTGTGGTGTTTCTAGATGATGTTTGTATAACGGGTACTACTAGACAAGATCATTTAAATAATTTGCGAGCGGTGTTAGAAAGATTGAGTAAAATGGGGTTTACCGTTAAGCGTGAGAAATGTAGTTTTTTTACAATCAAATGTAAAATATATCGGGTTTATAATAGGTAAGACTGGTCTTCACCCCGATCCCAAGAAACTGGAGGCTATTTGCGATGCCCCGCAGCCCAACGACGTCACCCAATTAAAAAGCTTTTTAGGCATGCTTAATTACTATGATAAAGATCATTGGGCGGTTTTGACCCACTTTTTTTTTTCGCGCACAGTGTTCAAATCACTTTTAAAGTAAAGTATTCAATTCCACTTTTCTAAATATGTAAATTTTTTTTATGTATCTGCTGGAGGAAAAATGTTATGTAACAGTATGTATGTGAGTCTAACTATAATTCTATTAGACTAAAAACTAAAGATTTTACTGTCAGCATTGTGAAAATGTATGTACAAGCATAAGAAAAATGTTTGTATCGCATAACAGATTGTATGTCTCTCTCGCTCGCACTTTCGACAGGTAGAAAATAACAGTAAGGTATCGAAGTGCGCGTGCGACGCGCCGCCTGCGCCCCACCCGCTCTGACCGCCCCGCAGTCGTACGTCATCCTTCGTTTCGATCTGTGCGTTTAAACTCGTGTTTCCGATTTTTGCATTTTATTGATTACTTGAGCGTGTTTTATGGACCCCTGATTTTGCTTGACGATTGGTTTACATTAACATGGAAAGACAAAATAGTTGCGTGTCGTGTAATCGATCTGTTTTACGTCGACGAAAACACATATTGACAGTTCTCTTTTTGGAAAGACAAAGGGATCTTGTAGATTTATTATTGCAAGAAATAATACCACGTGAGGTAAGTACACTACACTGTCATCGTATGTGTATGACTCGTCGCGTGCTCTTGATTGTACAAATGTTGCTTTGCTCAATGTAATGGCTCATTTTACTTCTTGATAAATGGAGGAATATATATTTTTTTTTTTTCAATTGTTTCAGATTACTTTTAATGGCTCACGGGCCATGTGCCATGCTTGTTGGTCAAGGTTAGATCGTCGTTTACGGAATCAACCCGTACAAAATGAACAAGTACAAAATATACCAGTACAAGATCAGCCAGTTGAAGAGCAACCAGTGCAAGATCAAGTACAATTGCAGCCTAGTTTTGTTACGCCTAGAGGATATAAGCGAGCATCGAATACAGCGAGACATTGTATTTTTACAAACTGTAGAAATGTAGTGGCCCATAATGTTCCACTATATGCTAAGTTCCAACTCTTACACAATCACAATTTTTATATACCAGAATTAGCTCGGGTTTGCAATGCTCATTTTATGAGGAATGATTGGGTAGACTTGCTCAACACTACATCCCACGAAAACTTTGACAGTACTCATGTTGTTGGTATGATGAATTTATATAAATGGGGTATCGAACAAAGAAGCAACCTTGATTTCGAAAATATTGAAGAAATAGAGGACAATGAATTTCACTTTTGGACGGGACTAACAAAATATCAATTTAATGTTATTTTGAACCAAACGCCTTCACTGGGTGATCGATCAGTTCATCCTGCCACAGTTCTTGGAATTTTTTTAACAAAAATAAGAACCGGTGAACCAGATGAGCGATTAGCCACTAAATTCAATATGTCGAGGAGAACCCTAGAAAGGAAGTTGGCGATAGCAAGAGAATGCTTAAGTAATGATTTTGTTCCACAGCATTTGGGCTTAAATCATATTACTAGGGAAGATGTGGTGGCCAAGAATCTTGCAATTCCAAGCCATTTTTTGGTGGTAACTATAATGAACCGGCGGCCATTCTCGTATGTGATGGAACATATATTTATCTACAAAAGAGTTCGAATTTCCTTTTCCAGCGCAAAACTTACAGTCTTCATAAGTTTCGGAACTTAGTAAAACCCTTCCTTATAGTATGTACCGACGGCTACATAGTAGATGTTACGGGGCCTTACACTGCGACTACTTCGGACGCAAGCATTATGCGTGACCTGATGCAAGAAGATTCTCCGATTCATGGGTTCTTGAGAGTTAATGATGTTTTTATATTGGATCGTGGATTTCGGGATTCGATTGATAAAATTGAGGAATGCGGGTATAATCCTCACATGCCGCCTACAAGAGTAAGAGGAGAACAACTGACGACACTAGATGCTAATAAATCTAGATTAATAACAATGATCCGGTGGGTAGTGGAAACCATTAACGGCAGATTCAAGAAAGATTTTAAAATCTTCCGCCATGTATATTTTAACGTTGCCATGAGAAACATGATGGTCGACTTCAAAATAACTGCGGCCATAATTAATGCTACTCGCCATCCATATGAGGACCATATGTATGCGGAACAATTCATAAGAATTATAAATGAACGAATGAATGAACCCAATGAGATGGCAGAATATGTGATTAACCATAATTTAAACAGGCAGAGAGTAGCGTTTGTGCGACTCGATGGCAATGATCCGGATTTTGATGACTTTCCTCGGCTTACATTTGACGAATTAATATTGTTTACGTTGGGATCATACCACTTGAGAATCGCAAGATCGTATTGCCACGAGCACATGCGTGAGGATGGTGTATACACTATCGAACTATACCGGCACCAAGAAATGATTGAAAATAAGATATTGATAAGAGGCAGAATACAGTCACGACACGTCCGTGCAAAGCAGTACTACACCTATATTTTAGTAGATCCTACCCATATTGGAAGAAATAGCATCCAACAGTATTACTGCTCGTGTATACACGGCCGTCGCACTGTCGGAAGCTGTGCACATGTTGTAAGCGTCGTATACTTTCTGTCATGGGCCAGGCATCAAGACGTGATAGACGCGCCTGCAGCCTTTTTAGATGAATTAACTATAGATTTTGATAATGCAGAATAAAAATATTATTACCGCAAAATGGATTTTATTTTCGTATTCCTGGAAATTGTTCAAAACAACTGTTTTACAAAGTATTTTTACAGTCAGGCCAATAGTTTTTACTTAGTTCATTATAAAAATGCTATAATAATAATTTAAAAATGCTATAATAATTATTTTAAAAATGCTATAATATTAATTAAAAAAATTTTTTTTGCGGTTCTCCCATATCCTGCAATAATGCGACCCATACCATTAAGTAACATATACATTTAACTACATACCTAGCCCTGTTTCGTTTTTGTGCGCCGTGGGTCATATGTCCGAACAAAATGCCCAATGACCTTTATACCTAATCTTAGTATAATATTACATCCCTTGCATGCATTGCTTAAAAAAGGGGTGAGTTGGGACTGGAACGGGCAGTGTATTGAGGCGTTTCAAGCGGCGAAACGCGCGCTGACTAGTGACAAAGTGTTAGCGCATTACGAAGAAGGGCCGCTAGTGCTGGCGGTAGACAGCAGTGCGTACGGGCTCGGCGCGGTGCTGGCGCACGTGTACCCGGACGGTAACGAGCGCCCGGTCAGCTGCGTGTCTCGGACGCTCAACTCGGCTGAAAAGAATTATAGCCAGCTTGATAAAGAAGCGCTTGCGATATTCTTTGGTGTAACGAAGCACCACCAATACCTATACGGTCGACGCTTTTTGTTACGAACAGATCACCAACCTTTAAGTTACATTTTTGGGGACAAGGGTGGAATTCCACAAACAGCGGCGAGTCGCCTGCAAAGGTGGGCCGCTCGCTTAGCCGCGTATGATTTTAAAACCACATTTGTCAGGTCGATAGATAACGGCCCAGCTGACGCATTGTCTCGCCTGCTACTGCCGTGCGAGCGGCGGCTCACAGAACCGGTTAGCTATGTCGATTTAGTGCGCGACACGATGCCGGTCAGTTTTAATGATATCGGGGTGGAAACCAGTAAAGATAAGGTTTTAAATAAAATTAAAGGTTACGTAATGTTCGGTTGGCCGTCTGTGTCAACTTGTGATGAAGAAAAACCATATTTCGCTCGTAAAGAGGAGATTTTACTAGAATTAGGATGCTTAATTTTTAGGTACAGACTTATAATACCCCCACCTTTGCAAAGCAGGCAAAGCGGAAATACACGAAGGGCACTTAGGGGTGAATAAAATGAAGAACTTATCGCGTAGTTATGTTTATTGGCCCAGCCTCGATCAAGATATCGAAAATGTATGTCGGTCTTGTGAGGCGTGCCGCACCGTGCGGGATGCGCCCCCGCATGCGGGTCTACACCCGTGGGAGTTTCCTCTAAAACCTTGGCAGCGTATCCATGCCGATTTTGCAGAGTGTGGAGGGAAGAAATACATCATTGTAGTTGATGCCTTTTCAAAATGGATCGAAGCCATTGCAATGAATCGTACGGATGCAGAATCCACTATTTCGGTGTTGAGATCAATATTTTCTAGGTTTGGTCTGCCGTCACAACTTGTCACCGATAACGGCCCACCGTTTTTGTCGATAGATTTTAAGGATTATTGTAACAAAAATTGTATGAAACATGTGACGTCGGCACCATATAGGCCACAGGGTAACGGGGCGGCAGAAAATGCTGTAAAAACTATTAAAAAAGTAATCAAACGGGCGATACATGAGGGCGAAAACGTGTCTAAAGCTTTGTGTAAATTTTTATTTCAATATAGAAACGTGGAGCACGCGACGACTAACGTCCCGCCGGCGGTGGCGCTGCTGGGCCGCCGCCTGCGCGGCCGCCTGGACGCGCTGCGGCCGGACGTGGCGGCCGTCGTGCGCGACGCGCAGCAACGCCAGATCGCGAATAAGGGCGGGCAGGACCGAGACATAGGGGTCGGGGATTCTGTGCTCGTCCGCGGTTATTCAACTAAAGGGCAGAAATGGGTTGAGGGTAAGGTTACAACAAAAACCGGACCGGTATCCTATAAAGTAGATATGGGAGATGGCATACAATGGCGTAGGCATCAGGATCAAGTTATTGCTGTGGATCCAAGTCGTAAAAGTAGGTATTCGCTATCACGCCCTAATTTAAGTTTATCCCAAACCCCTGTTGGTTCAATGAGGCCAGACAGTGATGCCGACGAAACATTCGAAGATGCAGCGAGGGAGGAGTCGGAATCGGATAGTCCTAAACGCCAGCCGTCAGCTTCCGCGCCGTCGGCGTCGTCGGCCCCGGAGCGGGCCGTGCCGGTGCAGCGCGTCATGCGCTCTCCTTCGCCTCCGCCGCAGGACGCATCGGCTCGTGCTGTGCGAGCTTACAACAGAGCTAAACAATAATGTTAAACAATATAGTTGATTTAGGTATCCGAGTACTAGAGTCTAACATGTAAGCAGGATCACGCAATGGTACCTATGGGGGGGCTATGGTTTATTGTAATAACTAGTAAGTAGCATTAGGTTAGATTGTACATATTATTTAGTTAGTTTTAAGGTGATGGGTAATCTATAAGTTTTCAGAATTATTGTTAAAAGAGATTTAAAGGGGGAAAATGTAGGGTTGACTTATGCTTGGCAATGTGGGTAGTTGCCGGAGTACGAATAAACAGTCGGTCACCTACCGCGAATTTCACTACACGTTCCACAAAATATTAATTTATAAAATTGTTCAATTACAAAATTTTGCACACGTCTGTAGGTCGATCAGTCTATGTTCATTCTGGACAGTCGCAACTCGCAAAAATATACGAAACGTAACTCTCTCTCTTTCTATCTTCACAAACTTATATCTCCCTCTCAACTTCCGTTCGAACTTTTTGTAACGCATTCACCAGCTTTCTCCCCAAGACAAGCGTGCATAAAGAAGTATTAGTTCAAAAAATATGAATATGAATATACAAATGTGGGCTTATTTATTTCTTTGTAACGCTTTTACGTCGTAACGGTTTGAACTGATTTCGATGAAATTTAGTATATGGATAGATTATCGACATACTACGCGTGCATAGCCAACGGCGAAAGCTAGTAGCAAGTAATTATATATTCTTTCTGTTAATAATTGTATTGACCTAAAACTGTTAAGCGAGGAATAATAATATCAGTTCAAGTTGAGCGAGAGTTAGAGAGAGTTAAAATGACAAAGGCTTGCGTTTCTTTGTCATTCTAACTGACCTTTATTATGTACCAGGTCGCAATCGTCACAACAATTACCAGCTGTGTAATTTCATGATGTGACTCATGTAAAATTAAGATATGGAATATCCAAACCTTCACAAATGTGAATTAAATATAATTACGTTAGAGATAAGCCTATAACGTACCAGCTTTGAACATCAAAATACAGTGTTATAAATTTTATTGCTAGTACTTGCAGTTTGCCAGCATCTGAAACTAAACCCACAAATTATGAACTTCCTTTTTCAGGGGATTCTCATAAGGAAGATCTTTGTGGACGGGATTTAGCTAAGTCCGGGACGCATTAACTACGTCCCGTAATGCATTGTTATCATATTATCCAGGAAGCCTTAGAACTAGTGAGGTACAGATATTTTGGCGAAGCCGGCTGAAGCCGAAAACAAACGTTCTTTTTCATGGTCACATGAGTCCAAACCTAGGTTTAAAAAAAAATAAAAAAAACGTGTGTGCTTTAGACCACACGGCTGAAGTAAAACTTCTTTAGCTCCATCTGTATGAATATATATATATATATATGCAGTTTGTATAATTTGGGCTACTTTGGGATTGGAGATATGCAACAAATCAACTGGCTATGAGAGAAAGAGAGGAAGACAATGTATGCTCGCACCTCTCTCTCTTGCCCCTACAGTAATATACGGAACGTATTTCTCTCTATTTCTTTTATATTTATATTTTTTTATTTTATATTCTTTTAACTTATATCTCCCTCTCAACTTCCGTTCGCACTTTTCGTAACGCATTCACCAGCTTACTCCCCAAATCAAGCGTGCGTAGAGAAGTTTTACTTCAATATACATAATATTTGAAGTTGAAAAAAAACGGTTTGTGTCCGTTTCCTATGATAAATATTGTTCGTTAATTATGAGGAACTATTTTAAGGCCGTATTTAACATTATAGTTACGTCCGTACAGAGCATCTAGTATTTGTCCGGGTGCCCTATCAGCTGTGCTATTACTTCGTTGAATAGACTCTGCGTTTTCACTGTGCGAGCATTGGGAGGGTTCTTCCGGGAGTGTGATTTGTTTGTGGATATTACAAACCTTCTTCTTCAAGACAGACGTACGTTTTAGTGCCTGTTCAAACTCTAGAACACACTGGTTGAACCCTTGAATTATATTTTCTAACTTATCCTGTTCTTCACTAACTAAAGTGTACTGCAAGTGCAGCAAATACAATCTTTAACTTTTTAGGGTTCCGTACCCAAAGGGTACTGACCCTATTACTAAGACTCTATAAAACTAAGACTATTATAAAAAAAAACCGGCTTAGTGCGAGTCAGACTCGCGCACGAAGGGTTCCGTACCATTATCTATAAACACGGCAAAAAATATGTTTTTTGTATTGGAGCCCCCCTTAAATATGTGTTTTATTTAAATTTAATTATTTGTTTTTAAAGTGAATATATAACTAAATATTTGGTGAATATTTCAAGCGTCTACCTGTCGCCGTTATCAATATCGAGCAAAAACAAGCAAAAAAATCACGTTTGTTGTATCGGAGCCCCTCTTAAATACTTATTTTATTCTGTTTTTAATATTTGTTGTTATAGCGGCAACAGAAATACATCATCTGTGAAAATTCCAATTGTCTAACTATCACGGTTCATGAGATACAGCCTGGTGACAGACGGACAGACAGACAGCGAAGTCTTAGTAATAGGGTCTCGTTTGACCCTTTGGATACGGAACCCTAAAATAAACTGCAAAATGAACTTTGTATTTTAAAATGACTATGATACTGTTTATGGAATCCTTCTCTGTACGTGGTTTGACACGCGCTTGACCAATTATTAAATATTATGTTCATTGTTCGATCTTCAGCTTGCGACAAGCTCATGGTAATTTTCGGCATTATTGCGAGTTGGGAATGCCGAAACATCAGTAAAACACTATTGGATTCGCGAATGTAGGTAACTAATGAAATGTGGAATTAGGTACCTTTGCCCAGTGCTCAGTGTCTCGCAGTAATCCCTACGTGGCCATGTTATCCTTATAGAAGACGGGCGGTGTTTTAATTTACTAATTAGTAGCTTAAGGAAGCTGTAGGGCCTAGAATAAGATCAATGTTAAGTTTTGCGATAACTATACTGCGTCTAACGGCCTTGTATACATCATCTAAAAATTATTCCAGGCACTTGTTAGCATGCGCTGTATAAATCATCTAAATATACCATCTTTAATATACCATCTTAATAAGTCAAGGAATCCCGACCCCTGACCACTAAAATTACCCTACAAAAGATGTCTGGAAGAGATCGCTCTTAGCGATAAGACTGCCCATTGTACCAAATCTATTTGTAAAAATTATCTTCTGTATTTTATTTTGGTGTACGAGTACAATAAAGAGTTAACTTATCTTATCTTACCCCTGGTAAAAGGGAGAAACATTTGAACATGAGGCCTATAAAATCTCAATAACGAGTTTTACTTAGGCATGATTAATGTTTTTTATGAAAAATAATTATTTTACATCAAGTATCCAAAACAGAAACGTTTGGATTTAAATTTTCCATCGAGATGCACATCAAAGTCTTCATAAATTAGTTTCTCTTTATTAGTCTGTATAATTAAGATTTTCCGTCAAACCGGATGAAAGCCAAGTTTCTTTTAAAAGTTTTTTTATTGTTAAGGTATAACTTTGAAAACAATCATGATTATGAACATTTTTTTTACTAAAATGAGGCATTTACCATGATTTTTGAGTTTTTAGTGTCCCGACATTTTGAGATTTTATTTTTGACCAACATGGATGTGATGGATTATGGATGTGATTAATTTTAGGCATAAAATTGAATTGAATTGAACTTCGGGATATTTCCGATATTTGGCGAGGTGAGAACTTGTGAGAACCGAATAAGTGAAGTATCGATGATACAGAGAGTGCTGTGTCGGAATCGAGTAATGAGCTTATCTCGATTCCGAATAGACCCCAAATGTAAATATCTTTAACTACGTACACATCAAGCTATACATTTCCAGTATAAGCTGACCTCGCATTGTGTAGGCTTCCCGTAGAATGAGAAGTCAGCTATCTGGAAATTTATATCTTGATGTGTGGCCGTGTGTACACTCGCGGCATTAGTCATTTCCGTAGCAAAGAGAGTCAACGGAGATATTTTTAAAAAGGCAATCAAACTAAATATTATTCTTACTCTGGTAAAGTATATATTTTATGATAAGTTTTTCTATCTGATACAAAGTGTATGGGCACTAATTTTGTTTATTTTTCTGTCTTTTTTACCTGGGTATGGAACAAGTATATGGCCTACCTGATATTAACCATCGTCTATAACATTGCCTCGTAAGTCACGCGCCTGAGGAATTTGCCCTACGATGCACTGGCTTCTGTCCATCAATTTGAGGCATACAGGTGTAAAACAGGTGCCTGTAATTTCACCGGCAACTTACCCTTCAAACCAAAACGTAGCAATGCTGCTTGGCGGCAGAAATAGGTAGGGTGGTAGTACTTCCCCAGGCGAGCTCTTTTACAAGGAATTCTACTACTACTACTACTACTTATCTACTACTGCTGTTATATAAGGCTGGCTAAACAAAACGTAGCAATGCTGCTTGGCGGCAGAAATAGGTAGGGTGGTAGTACTTCCCCAGGCGAGCTCTTTTACAAGGAATTCTACTACTACTACTACTACTTATCTACTCCTGCTGTTATATAAGGCTGGCTAAACAAAACGTAGCAATGCTGCTTGGCGGCAGAAATAGGTAGGGTGGTACTACTTCCCCAGGCGAGCTCTTTTACAAGGAATTCTACTACTACTACTACTACTTATCTACTACTGCTGTTATATAAGGCTGGCTAAACAAAAACCACTAAAACCTATCAGTACTTATCCGCAAGTGTATTACGCGATACGCCCGTTCAATCTTCCCAACGGGATTAACAGTACAAACAGGGCATAAATACCTACAAACATTCGGATTTCTACTTTAGTCCGTTGTAATAGTGCTTAAAATGAAATGGTTTATAGATGCTGCTGTAAGCAAGGACGCATTCACACTCACGACCTCTCAGCCAATCAACGCTTGTGTCTTGTGACTCAGCTGAAACAATGCTAAATTCGGAAACAAAGCGCCTAATAAAGCTCAAAAACCACTACAGTGCGTTTTGAATAGAATTCGTACGATCGTGATAAGTGACTGTCCTAGTCTTACTAGAATGTACAATAGTTTCTTGAAAGAAAAAGGTTAAATTGTCTACAATTTTGCATGTAACTTTGTACAAGACGATTTGCTGAACTTCAGCCTACATAAAACAAATTATTTGTTCGCATGTTCAAAATGTATTATGTCAGGAATTTTATTAAATTTTTCTTCAAAGGCCTTTGTGTTTCTTTTATTGATAGCGTATTATAGACACATGCTTTGAATTGTCAAAGTCTTTCAATGACAATTGATTTTAGGTCATTGATATGCGTACAATGTATATGGGTGAACATGTATTTTATTCAAGACTATAATTGCTATTATACTTCTTCTTCTTCTTCTTCTTCAGGCCTTCTCCCATTTTTATTTGGGGTCGGCTCTCCTAATCATTTGTCTCCAGATATGTCTTTTCTGGGTCGTCTTTGGGTCCTTATTGTCATTCTCCAGGTTTTTCTTTATTACAGCCATCCATGTTAGTCGGAGTCTTCCGCGCTTTTTCTGTCCGATCTTCAAGTCCAGAACTTTTCGAGTCATATGGTCTACCGGCCTCCTCATGACATGGCCATACATGCCATATGATTGCTATTATACAGCCAATGGAAATCTAAAACCGCGATAAAGTCAGATAATTTGTTTGCATTTCGTAAGATAAAAGGGTTGGGTGGTTCAAACTGTTATTAGAGTGCGATCATGGCTGGTCGAGACCAAGATAGTACAAAAAGCTGACAGGCCCTGTTATAATGGCGTGTGTCCAAATATTATACGGATCCGTAGGTTTACGACTAGGCTCCATTAATCTTGCTCCAGGGTCCTGTCCGTAGGAAAATATCTCGAAAGTAATTGACCTCATGCGGGTTGTTTGACCACGCTTTTTAGTAAATTGGCCACATAAAAGTGCTCACACTTATTTTGGCGACACAGTTGGTAATAGTTGCTGTAACAATTCTGAGTGATTTTGATTTACATTAGACTTTCCAAGAAGCGGTCGCCCATTTCCATTCCAATTCATTAGTCCACCCTTAATATCAAATTTAAACCAATAGGTTATGTAATTATTTTTTTTATAAACTGGATATATCTTCGTTTGACCACAATCCCACCTGATGGTAAGCGATGATGTGGTCTAAGATGAAGCACGAATATCTAGAAGAAGAATCGTACTCTATACACCCGGATCGTATTCTGTACGATTAAGTATTGAATAAAACAGTTCCTTTAAAATCAGGATTAATTTTGTAAATAATATGTATGTGTGTATTCGATGTTACAAATAAACAATAATCAATATCGATATAGATTTATCCCTTAACTAAAACTTTCAATTGCAATCGGGAAATGAGTTGCTCTAAAAGTTGTCCGTATCCATTCATTAAAATTAGCTACATTACGGTGCCCCAAAGCAATAAATGACAAGTCGTAAAGTTTAGGTTTCATAAGCAGTGGTATTGGACGGTAAATTCTAAGTAGAAAGCTTCAGACACACTCGGATTACATCCATTTCGAAGTTAAAGGGTTGGAGTGGAAGCCGCAAAAATGTTAGGGAGGTAAGTAGAGTCGAAGTTACGGTTGGTGGACGGCTTTTCGTCAAAATATACGTACGATACTTAGTCCGTATTTAGTTATCTCTGTTACAGTCACCTTAGCCTGCTTACCTTAATAACTGTCTCGGCCACACAATTTTTATAACACGCGCGGGGATATATTGATGAACTGTAAGAGAAGAGAACAACACCAACACTTCGTCATCAAATAGGTAGTTCAAATTTTAAAATGCAGTTTTTCTAAACCGGCTCTTTAGGTCAAAAAAATACAATCCATAATTTGGCGTAATAACCCAAATACATGTAAAATTATGGAAAAAACACTGAAACTACTTAAAAATAATGCATTGAATAATTCTTTGGGTGCATGAATGTAATAATAAAATGTATTTTCTTAGTTCTGCAGTTCATCTTAAGTTTCTCAATCCAACAGTGGTTCCTGCCATAAAAACATTTTCCACCACGTCACCAGTTGTTTCAACATAATCCCGTATTCCTTATTCGCCGAGTTTTATTAGTGAAGAGAACATTTTCTTTATTTCATATTTCTGTTGCAAACAAGTTCTGAGAAACCAGCAGTCATCATCATCATCATCATCATATCAGCCGTAGGACGTCCATTGCTGGACAAAGGCCTCCCTTATTTATCTCCAGGAACTGCGGTTGGAAGCGGCCTGCATCCAACGCCGACCTGCGTTTCTTACCAAGTCGTCTGCTCATCTTGTAGGTGGACGTCCTACGCTGCGCTTGCCGGACCGTGGCCTCCACTCGAGAACCTTCCGGCCCCATCGACCATCTGTTATGCGCGCTATATGGCCTGCCCATTGCCACTTCAACGTGCTAATCCGTCGGGCTATGTCGGTGACTTGAGTTCTCCTACGTATCTCCTCATTTCTGATTCGATCCCGTAGAGAAACCCCGAGCATAGCCCTCTCCATAGCTTCGAGAAAGAGGTCAATCGTCGAATCCAACTCGGATGGGCAGCGTTTGGGAAACTTCGCAACGTCTTTTCGTCCAACATACCTCAGTGCCTTAAAACGAAAGTCTTCAATCAGTGTGTGTTACCAGTGATGACATATGGAACCGAGACGTGGTCCTTCACTATTGGCCTTATGAATAAGCTCGTTCGTCGCTCAACGAGCTATGGAGAGGGCTATGCTCGGGGTTTCTCTACGGGATCGAAAACCAGCTGTGTTACATAATATGTGTAGTTTGTGGTAATTCAAATTTAAGAAATTCGACCGAAGCGAGATCTCTAATGGCGGGTTTCTATATCCGTCGGTAACCAGCTACGACTCGAAAACCTATCAAAAGTTTGACACTAGTTTGACACTTTTTCAAGGAGATACGAGGCGTAGTCGGTTACCGACGGATGTACGAACCCGCCATAAATCAACTTGGGCAAATCGGCGTTGTATGTATGTATGTATGTTTGTTTGTCCGAGGATAACTTTCGAAGCGTTTATCTGATCATCGTGATTTTTGGTAATAGGTAGGTAGTAATGGCATAACTGGTGTGCTTAAATTAGCTAAAAATTTAGGGGGGGGGGGGGGTCGTTGAGATATTGAGGTTAAGAGGGGTAAACATTCTAAATTATATATTTAGTCAAATGGCACGTCCAATAAAAGGTATTTGTGAGTACATTTCGACCCCGTTTTTATTTTTAGTTTAAACTCTATACATAATAAATAACTTAACTTTGAGAAAATTCACAGTATACACCAGTGACCCCACAGTGCTGAAAATTGGTATGCATGTAGCTTTAGTGACACAAATATAGGAAAAAGTCTGAAATCCAGAATAACTGCAATTTCTACCACAACAATTTGTTTCCAATTATCATGAACTCCCGTTACGTGTAATTTGAATTAAACAGTAGGTCAAATAATTTGGTTATTTATTTCGTGGCACTATTTAGATAGTCAAAGATTAGGTGCAAATAATATTTATTTGTTTTTATGGGAGAACAACTAGTTTAAATAGACTCGTGGATTATTCAAATAGTGGCAGTTTGTAATGTCATTATTGAATCCACGAGTCCATTAATAAAAAAACTGGGAATTTATGTACGTAATGTAGCCAAAAAAGTGCCTAAGTGGGCAATAGTGTTGGGTCTCAAACCTTGGCACACATATTCCCTTCACTGCGCATTTCTACCCATTATGTAAGATGTAATGGCTTCCGTTTCGGGATAAATGGTTTTTGATGCGTTTTGCCCAGGTGTGCGTCCATTTGAAGGCTTTCGATATTGTAAAAGACTTACCTTTTTGGAATAAGCATATCATTACAGTTTTGGAGATATTATATTGATTTTATACTTGAAATAACACTCGAAAAATGCTACAGAATAAGATTTTTGTTAAAAAATTACTATATCAAAACAAGCTTTTGTAGAATTCATAATCGGAACCGCAAGCAGATGCAAATGAGCCCAAACACTAGTAGCCTACTATAATCCATTCAGAAGTTCCGTTGTCTAGCATCCGTCTCCATCATGAGACCACCTCCATGGTACCATATTATTGCATTGTCTCTGAAGTTATATTATGTATTCCAAATGTAATCTCAATCGGTTGAGGGGAACGGGTTTAAAATTCAGTTGCAAGATTCCACCCGGACAAGCATACATACATTGCAAGTTAATAAAAAACTTCTAAAAAGAGGCTTTTATTTTTTACAAACAACTTTACTTGATTGTTTTTGCCAAAAAACATAGGGATAGAATTTCATACGGGCCTAGCTTTTCAAATTGATTGAAGAGCAGCAATATTTTGATAGATTAGTTTTACTGTATAGGCCGAGTTTCTGCAATGAAGCAAAATAAAACCGGCCAAGTGCGAGACAGACTCGCGCACGAAAGGTTCCGTACAAATATCTAAAAAAACGGAAAAAAATCATGTCTGTTGTATGGGAGCCCCACTTAAATATTTATTTTATTCAATAGCACAATTTTATTTATTTACCTTATTTGAGGTTGGTGCCGATTAAGTTCTCTAAATTGTATGAGCACCCATACAAACTCAGAGAGCCCATACATCTTAATTGGCGTCAACTATGTATCTATGGAGGCACCTTTTAATTTAAAACTAATGTTATTTTATGGCTTTTTTCTTTAATACTGCTGTACGACATATCTTTTTGCTAAATTTCGTGATTCTAGGGCAACGGGAACTACCATATAGGTTTTCGACCTAAAACCTATAGGGTACCTTCTTCTAATTGACCTAGAATAGTAAATTTTTGTTTAAAGCAGCGTCTTACATCACAGTGATCTTATAAGGGTTCTTTTTTTACCTTTTGAGGTACGGAACTCTAAAAATGTTTCAAACTAGTAGTATCCGCTGCAATTTCCACGCGTAACTGAAGATTTGACTAACTGGTTTAAAGTGGTGCTCTGTGATGTTTAGCTCTCTTCATTAGCGAGCTATTAAAGAACCAAAACACAACCCTTCTACTGTTCATCCATTGAAATCTATCTATCTTCCCCGTCTTCAGACCCTGGTAGTCAATTATATTGTTAAACGTCACGCAAAAACAGTTTACAAGAACCCAATCCAATCCTTTCTTCTGTTGTTCATTACAGAGTCCTGTTGATTCCTTCCTGGCCCCATTATTATATCCTACTAGTAATTATGTCGTCAAGTATCTCGCCAAAAATATATAAAATAATACAGTACTCCTCTACTGTTATCCATTTAGGAGTTCCTCCTGGTTCCATCATAAAATGTTTCATTATAATTATATCTTATTTCATTTCATTAATTCCTTGTAAATCTAGGTACAATGTTGGTGGTAGAAGTTTTATATAAGCGCTAGATTTTGCCTTCCGGCGTACAAGTATTTGATATTTAATAATAATCATAGCATGCAAATACAAATACATTAAAATTACCCAATTACTTAAATTCAGAAAAACAAATTGAAAATTATATAATATTTTGGTCACCTAAAAACTCATAGTTATAGAGTTCGTTTTTCATAGTTAATTTTCAGAATAAATTGAACTGAATCCTAATTTAAATCCTAATTATCATTTCTTGACATTTTATTTATTTATTTTTTATTTATTTAATACTTTATTGCACAAAAATACAAATTACATGTACAAAAGGTGGGCTTAATGCTAATAGCATTTTCTACCTGCCAACCTCAGAGGTAACAAAAAAGGTTGGCGTGCTAACTTTTAACAATATTAATGTTTATTAAAAAAAACAAAAGAAACACAAATAACAATAAACTCCGATTACAGTTAGAATAAATACATAAACCTACTTGATATAACAATAATAATACATAGAATATATATATGAGAAATATAACAAATATATATATATATATATATATATATATATATTATATATTTATAGATATAAAACAAAAAATACTATTACATACAACACACATAGGTACTACGTTTTCATATATTTTAACAGCCAGTGGAGGACTGCACGAAATGACTATAGACTAGTCGTCTGAAAACCGGTTTACTAGGCGCCTTTTTAATATGAGTAGGGAGAGAGTTCTATAGACCGACAGCTACCACCTCAAAAGAGTTGCCACGGAAGGCCGTTGTTTTGTTTTTCTGAACTTAAGTAATTGTGTAATTTTAATGTATATTATATAGTTTCATTCTTGAAAAGTATCAGCTAATTAAACCTATTAAATAATGTTTTATACTTGTATTTATAATTTAGTAGAAATGAAAATGTTTTTTTGCGAGGCTGTAACGGGCCCACAGTTTTCTAAATCACATTTTTACTACCATGTTTAAATTTGAGTCGAGCCTCAATACAACTTCCCAAGTCCGAGGCACGGAAACAGTAAGATACAACGTCTCATGTTCAATACAATACGTTTGCAGTGATTTGCATTTGTACGTGTCTCGTACACCAGTCAGCTCGGAGCCGGTATTATTTTTTTACAAAAGTCCTATCTGGGGCTACTGATGATTTTCGAAACCGAAATCTATTGAACGAAAGAAAAGCATACAATAAAATTAATAAATAAATTATTCTCCAGTGACACTATGCAAGTAACGACCGAGATTGCAAATCCCGTTCACATAACTTGGGTTCCTGTAAACGTACCAATACCTACATATTCAGCATATTGTTTCAGTTTTACGCGAGGTTTTACGACGGTACTCTCTGCAGGACACGTTCGCCTCAAAACTCCAAGATAAATCGCTGCGTTGCTACTTTCATTACTAATATGGGTAGCGAAGGTGTTTGTTCGTGATTTCATTTCTGATAAATGGACAATGACAACATAACAAAATGTGATATGGATGGTAAACATACTAATTTAAAAATGTTTGTCTCTTACATCTAATATAACTACAACTTATTAGAAACATCTTCAATCAAAACTTGCGAAAAAAATCGTTTCTATTACGCTAAGTTCATATGACCGCGCGGTTCAAGATAAAGCGAAATAGTGTTTTTCGTCGTAGCGCGCGGTAATGTAGACGAGTAATACTATGTATATCCTCCTTTACATAGTATAAAATGAAGTCACTTCCACTGTCACTTACGAGTACCTTAGATCTTTCAAACTACTCAACGGGTTTTAATGCAGTTTTGAACCGACTTCAAAAAAGGAGGAGGTTCTGATTCGACTGTATTTTTTATGTTTGTTACCTCAGAACTTTCGTGTGGGTGAATCGATTTTGATGATTTTGAACTCTGTTTGTTTGTTTGTTACCTTTCCACGACTAAACGGCTTAACGAATCGTAATTAAATTTTGTAATGAGATAGATCCTGGGAAAGGACATAGGCTAGTTTTTAGCCCACTGCGCAAAATGAGGGTAATGTTTTATTGAATAACCACCCGTGCGAAGCCGCGGGCAGGTCAGCTAGTAGTGTATAATTGATAGCTTGCGATTACCAAAATTAACAAGCTAACTACAAATGTGAAATCATAATTATACAAAGACCTTATAAAAAAAACCTTGTATTATGTATCGGATTATTTAGAAAATAAAAAAGCTTGCTGCTGAAATTGCAACAAATCGAAAAAAAATTTTTTTGAAGTTACTTTACAATACGTTAAATTAATTTCAAAAATAATATCAAATATCGATTAAAAATCCTTAAAATTTCATTGAATTAAGAAATTTAGATTTTGACTTCTTTTTAGTTCGTTTAATAGTCGAGTTTTTTTATATGTTCAATTAATAATTATTTTCCGTATAGTTGAAAAATCCATGAGAATATAACAGAAGGTAGGATTATAATCGCGAGTAAAACCTAGTTATAATGCACTTTAAGGTGTGAAATACCAAAACTGGAACAACAAATTTCTAACAATGAAGCTTAGTTAGGCTACAGTGTAGACACAAGTTAATTAAAATATCCATTATAATGCTTCAGCCTCCGTTGTATGGCGATCAGTTTGATGTTGGGTTTCACAAAATGTAAGCTGGTCATAACCCAAAGTATCTGGTTTAACGTTCCAACTTATAAAATTACTTTTGATCTAAGAGTAGCAAGAGAATACTGTTGGGCATTCAGTGCAAGTAAACAATGCCTTTGAAAATTACCCGTTCGATCAAAAACGAGTTGTAGCAACATGCAACTGCGGTTCTCGAATTTAAGGGTGATACAACTTTCCGAAAATAAATTTATTAAAAAATTCATTGTAGATTGCCAGGTAGAAACCTTTTAGCGTTTTATATTCCTACAGCTTGATACATGAATAGAATCCTGTTTTAGTAATTAGCACTTAGCAGTAAACTTAATTAAAGCATTCCTACTTAAGTACTTGAAAAAGTCTTAAAAATATATAATCAGGGTACTGTGCTGACTTCGGTCGAAAATTTGGATCTTAGTAGTTTTTGTAACAATCGGTGGTGTAGAATTGATAAATTGTCCTCACGAGTTTCAAGCAGGCACGCCCTTTGATGGTTTTAAATGTTTATTTGTTATCGCAGGGGAAACTGGTTATTTAAGTGTTGTACACAGTTGCTTTATATATAGCGAGGAACGTGGAACGTAGGATATAACAACAATACCTCTGTTGAGAACAAAAAATAGACTTGTAAACAAGTAAACTGAATGTTTTCTAGAACAAACAAGATAAATAGCCTCCGGAAAAAACATTACACGCCATGCGATCTTGACAACTGGGACTGTTTACCGCTCGTGCTGAAATATTAGCCGGAATGCACGTCAGGTCAGGATTTCAGAAATTTCACGGCCCTCATCGAAAAGGCCGAATCGCAAACCAATGAGAACAATAAATTTCGTGGCGCGTTCAACTCACCGAAAGAGATTTAAAGCAGTCGATAAGCGAATGTTTTGTCGGCGGTTCTCGCGTCTCGGGCTCAGAAGATATATTATTTTAGTACAGGCGTAAAGAAAAGGAATTCGATTTTTAGGCATGTGTAGGCCTAAACACAAATAGATGCGCTCCACTTGATTTATTTCTCTTGAAGTTGGGTCTTTTATGATACAATGGCGAAATTACGAATACATTTCAAAAATGAATCAAAGATGACCGTTTTGTGGTAAGTAGAAACCACTTAGCCATTCATAATACGCTACAATGAGAACCAGAAAAATACAACCATTTTTAGATGCCAATAAATAAATAAATAATGCTGGACATTTCACACATCGCTATCTAGCCCAACTAAGTCAAGCATTTTCAAGCTTGACTTAGTTTGGATACATACTCATAATATATATAAGAACACCCAGACCCGGGAACAAATATCTGTACAAACATATTTTGTTCCGCGACGAGAATCGAACGCGCAATTTCCTGCGTCTCAGCCGGCTCTTCGCCCACTGCGCCACGTTGTCAATAACTGTGAATAATTGAAACGTAAGTAAGGAACAGGTAGCGCACATACGAGCTAGTCATTCGATGTTACAAGGACGTGTTTCCTTTCAAAAAATGCATACGAAGCTTCAAACTATGGAATAGGTACTAGGTATGGAATAGGTAATTTTTTTTACTCCAAAAAAAGTTGGTATCGTCACCGTATAGTTGTGACGCTACAGTGTGATCGTTCTCGGATTTATCCACGAGCAAAGTTAGATGTTCTGCGGAAAAATTGCAAGTTAACATGTTGCACCCTTTTATAGCTGGTATATTAGAGACGTGGTTTGAGTATAAGATAGGTTTCTAAAAGGAGATCGGCTGATAAATCATGCCTTCTTTAGTATCATAACTCAAAGGTACTTTGTAAGGAAGTACTTTGCATTGCTCGAGTTTTCGAATTCCAATTTTATTGCTGCTCAAACGAGATCCTTTACTTATCTTCACTGACCCATCCGAGTTCGGTTTACTGTCATAATGTCTTCAACAGCCCAATTTCCCTCTGTAGAATCGCTGTACAAAATATTGAACGATAAAATGGTAGGTAAGTTTGAAAAACTATTAATAGTTGCACAAAGGATGCACATAAGCGTTAAATGCATATTAAATCGCGTGGAAGTCTGCGCAAGCGGGTAAGGAGGACTATTTTTAGTATTGATGGCACTTGTGGCACTCCCACTAGTTCCCACTAGTTCCTACTAGAAAAATAATTTCCAGCCCTGTTGGCATTTTATTTAAGACCTCTTGCGTTAGGTGCTATTGCTATCAAGTTTAACTAGTTACTTGTAGATATTATAATATAGGTAGACATTTCACACAGCGCTATCTAGCCCCAAACTAAGCAGAGCTTGTACTATGGGAACCAGATAACTGATAGAATACTTATATACGTTTTTTTTGTATGTACATACTTGTAATATATAGAAAAACAATCAGACCTGGAACAAATATTTGTAGATCATACAAACATTTGTTCCGCGGCGGGAATCGAACCCGCTACCTCCTGCCAGCTATACGGCCACTGCGCCACAGAGGTCGTCAAAGAATAATAATAAGAATAATAAGAAAAAATAGAATACAAACTCTTATTACAAAGAATAATAAGAATAAGAATAATTTATTGAGTTCTTAAAATTGTTTATTACTAGTAGGTATATAGGTTACATGAAATGTTTAGCCGAAATTAAAAATAATTACAATGTCCAGATGACAATTTGATATGGCATCTAAGGCATATTTGAGAACAGTATCTGACGTAGCTCTGTTACTCACACTAGGTCTCTAGCGAGCCTGTGTTGTGAGGATTACAGTGATTCGCTTCGGACTCATGCCAAACAAAAAAGTAACTGGCCCACTTTGATTGTCTATGAACATAAATTTAAATCTAAAATAAAAGCTAGAATTATAGTACTTAATAATAACAATGCAAGTAAGGAATGTGTAAGGTCCAACATGTAAGAGGTGTGATTGTGAGTGTACGGACCAAGTAGTTATGATATTTTTAATACCTACTTACTATATAAGGTATTATAATTGCAATTATAATATATACTGGTTACTATTACTTATAATATTATATTACTCGTGCGCGATAACTTGGGACCTGCTAGGAATGCGACTCCCCGACCGCTTCCCCTGCACTTCCCCGATGGCGCCCGTATTGTACCGTTCGCATCACTATTTTTTACTAGGGTTTTTAGTCTCGTACTGGCCTACGTCACGTAACGACGCGCTCTGGAATTCTTTTAGTTTTCGTTTGTGTTATTGTTTTGTTGTTGTAGTTTTTGTTGTTATAGTTTGTGACATTGTTTTGTTGTTGTAGTTTTTGTTGTTATGGTTCTTTTTAAGTGTTTTTGTTATCATTATGAAGGGTAAACCTTTGCATAGCGGAGAAAGAAACCTCGTGCTAAAAGTGTTAGAGTTTTTTGAAAACGAAAAACGGAACAAACAGTTTTGTTTACCTGTTGACCAGGCAGTAAAACGAACATGACGAAGACAGTAACGAAGATGAGATAATGTAAATAATAGATAAAATAAATGTATAAACTTAAACATTGTATTTTTATTTTATTCAAATAGTGTAAAAAAGATTAGATAAAAAGCAGCGTCCTCCCTGAGTAACATAATAAATTAGGTTAAAAAAACAAAGACGAAGCCGCGGGCGGCTGCTTGTTATGTTCGCTTTTTTGCGGGCGGTACAAACACGCCAATATGACGTCACCGCGCTCAGGTCCCAACTTATCGCGCACGGGTAATATTTGCGTCTATCTTATTAATATAAGTTATATGTTAGTCGTATATATAAGTTATATGTTAGTCGTATATATAAGTTATATGTTAGTCGTATATATAAGTTATATGTTAGTCGTATATATAAGTTATATGTTAGTCGTATATATAAGTTTTTCTGTCTTTATAGTTTAGTCTGCTGAGATAGTTCTTATTGTCAATTTTAGTTTGTTTGCCGTATTGTTCACAATTGTCTTATTATATGTTACCACCACGCCTAATAACTTACGTGGCGCAACGAGCCGAGGTAGATCCTGGCATCCGACACTAGACCGCCGGGTTTCTCTGTACATTGCCACTTCCATCTAGTCGACGGCACTAAGTTCACGCAAGGCTTCCTCGGACGCCCTATGGCCCTGCGATTGGACGACTCGCATACGCTCGCGTAATTGCTCAATCTTTACCCAGTCGCATTAATTTAACAAAAACCATTCGGCCATCATGCCCGTGCTGTCGGTGTCATGCGGATTTTGTTTCTATTGTTCTTTGGTTTTTAGGTTAAAAAAAATCATGTCGACCTGTATTTCAGACACCAGCAGCTTATTCTCTCTCAGCTCTTTGTGTAAATGCCTTAATAACAATTAGTTCAGAGCAAGGTGCATGGGGCTTTAAATATTTCAAAAGCTCCTCATCGCGATAAACGTTCCTCGTGTGCTAAATTCATTCTTAGCAGAGATTTTACACGGTACGTATTTCTCTGTAAAGCCAAATTTACATAGGAAGAAGATTACAAGTGCATATTTACTAGTAGCCGATAGAAAAAAGAGTACTGACAACAACAGACATCCGTGGTGCAGTGGGCGAATAGCCGGCTGAGATGCAGAAGGTAGCGAGTTCGATTCCCGCCGCGGAACAAATGTTTGCATGATCTACAGATATTGGTTCGGGGTCTAGTTGTTTGTCTATTCTAAATATATATTATAGGTATGTATCTACAAAAAAATGTACCTATATAAATATTCTATGAGTTATCTGGTTCCCAAGCTCTGCTTAGTTTGGGGCTAGATAGCGCTGTGTGAAATGTCCAGCAATATTTATTTGTTTCAAACTATATAAAAAAACTGTATAAGTTTTCCTGTAGATGGAGCTAACAGCGCTTTCGTCGTAATCTGAATCATCTCACTAATTTCGACCCTGACGTGATATGGCCTGGTTGGATAGTGCATCCTCGTATCAAGAGGAAGGTTGCGGGTTCAAGTCCCGTCTAGGCTTGGAATTTTTGTGTTGATTTTAAAAATCTTGGAATGTTCCGTATGTGTTTGGATAACACTATAAAACAAAATTACTATATTATATAGTTTTAAATAGTACATATTTTTGTTTTATAGTGTATAAAACAAAAATACTATTTAAAACTATATATATAACTAGCTGACCAATCCGCAGCTTTGCACGCGTAGTTTTTCAATAAAAACATTACCCTCCTTCTGCGCAGTTGGATAAAAAGTTGCCTTTGTCACCCGTGGGTGACAATAGTGGTGATAGTGTAGCTTCCCAACAGTGAAATATTTTTTTAAATCGGTCCAGTAGTTTCGGAGCCTATTCAATACAAAAAAAAACAAACAAACTAACAAATCTTTCCTCTTTATAATATTAGTATACATGAGTAGTAGATAAAGCTATTAGAGTTAAGACCCCTTACACTAATCTGTTTTGTGTGAAATCTATTAAATTGCAGACGATTCATAAAGCTAAATCAAAACGTATATATATATAAGTAAATTGAATCATCTCGCTAATTTCAACCCTGACGTGACAAAGGCCTGTAGTACAATGGGCAGTGTATACTCCTATCAAGAAGAAGGCTACGGGTTCAAGTCCCGTCCGGCTCAAAAGTTTTTGATACTAGCTTAGATATTTAATACTAGCTGACCAATCCACGGCTTCGTACGCGTGGTTTGCCAATAAAAAGTAGCCTATGTGTTAATCCAGGTTATGATCTACGTACGTATCAAATTAATCGCAATCGGTTTAGCCGTTCCGGCGTGAAAGAGTAACAAACATCCATACATTCATACATAAAAACTTTCGCGTTTATAATATATACAATATATATATATATATATATATATAATATATACTCTATATATAATATAATATATAATATATATTACTCTTAGAATTCATAAAGCGCCTGGTGGAAAAATAACGCGTACTGGTTACGGAGCATGTCGCTGTGAAAGTATCAAATTAGCATTACTTAGCTAAGACGCTGTTTGCATATTATTTAAGCTGGTATACAGCAGGTGCCTGTTTTCTACGTACAATCACTCTTAGCAGGGATTTTATACTTATTTCCCGTTCTAAAGCTTATTCACATAAGTTTATTAGCGCGGGTAATTCTCCTGAATGTAGCCGCAGATTTTAATTTGGCCGCTTGTGCTTTCTTAATTTAGTGTTCACCACTTCCTGGCTCTTCGCACTCTAGCTATATTAACTTGTAAAGTATACTCGAAACTTTCAGTTGTTACTTGTATTTGCACCTTCTGGGGATACAGAAAATACTGGAAGTTGTAATGAAAATTCATATCGCTCGTTTAAAATACCGAAGAAAGTTTATATAATATTTTTTGTTCCAGAATACACACAAATTAGATTAAAGTACTCTTTATACCTATGTCTACCTTTGCTAAATTTAATGTTTAGGGTACATTTCCTTTATAAAA
The DNA here is from genome assembly GCA_918857605.2 of Philereme vetulata. NCBI lineage: Eukaryota > Metazoa > Arthropoda > Insecta > Lepidoptera > Geometridae > Philereme > Philereme vetulata. The sequence continues at coordinate 6,898,179 of OU975474.1, read as the reverse complement.
GTATTTTTGTGAAGAAACCTTAATTGTAAAATTAATGGAAAACATTAAAATACATTTTAAAGACTACACTATCGATTCCCGTGATAAAACATTAAATGGTTTCTTTAAAAAAAAATCACAATGAAACTATTAGATTAAATGGGACGTCTAATGAAAGGTATTTCTTAGTACATTTTGACCCGAATTTCGTTTTAGTTTCATCCTTGTAGTTTGTTAGTTATTAGCGGAAATATAAACTAAACTTTGATGAAATTCACAGGGTACACCAATGACTTCACAGTGCTGAAATTTGGTATGCGGTACTACCTACCTATATACCAATGATCGATGATCGGATCAACGCTTTGAAGGCTATCATCGGATAGAAAAATGTACATACATACATCCATATATATACACATATACATAAAATGCTGATTTGTCCAAGTTAATTTGGAGATCTTGCTTCGCTCGATAAATCATTAAGGACTAGCTTCCGCCAGCGACATCGCACGCGTTGTTTGTCAACAAAAGATAGCCTATGTTTGAATCCAGGTCATAATCTATCAACACACCAAATTTCATCTAAATCGGTTAAGTCATTACAACGTGATTGAGTAACAAACAAACAAATAAATAAACAAACATACAAACTTTCACATTTATAATATTAATGTGATTAACCAAACTAAGCACAAGTGGGTGCCTGATATCTTTAAAATAATTATTTAATAAAACGGGTATTTATCGCGTATGTACCTTTTTATTTGTTATTCCAACGTTTCGGCTATGTTGCAACAGTCGTGGTCACGGGTTGACTGGAGCACTTGGAGCTACCGTCGAGAAGTGATGGCAGCTGCAGCAACTACCCTCACTTGATCTTCAGAATCAGAAATGTCCTCATTCATATTACGACACACTACACTAACCGTATCTGCGCACTGAGACGACCGATCACGACGCGCACACGTAGTAATCATCGGGTTCCAGGACGCTGAGAGTATATAGCCATCTTCCCGATTGAAATTTGCAAATTTCTTGATTTCAATCGCTTTCCGAACCATTCTCTTGTAATAATGGCGTTCACTAGACGAAACCTTAGGAAGTTCAATCCAATGATTCGGTGATTCTGAAGACCAAGTGTAGTTGCCGCAGCTGCCGTCACTTCTCGAAGGTAGCTCCAAGTACTCCAGTCAACCCGTGACCACGACTGTTGCAACACAGCCGAAACGTCGGGATAACAAATAAAAAAGATACATACGCGATAAACACCCGTTTTAATCAATAATTATGTACCAACAGCGATCGCGAAAGTTTGAAAAATACTATCTATAAAATAAAATGAATTTTGATATGTTAAGTAAAAACTGATAGAAATAAAAAAAGTTTGAGAGTTTTGTATCAAGTATAGTGTTAATCATGTTTCTATAACAAGGAAGTTAATTGGTTCGCCAACAATTAGTTTAGATCGATTGAATCTTCGCTCCTCTATGAAGTGTTCGTTCACTAAATGCAGTAGCGTTCCATTCATTATGTTAGTTTTCCAATAATTGCTTCGCTCTTTCCAATGCCAACTCTCAAATTAGAAGTAAGGCTTCTAGCTTTTAAATTTTTTAAACAACATCGCTTGTAAGGCTTTGTTGATTTCTCTTAATGGGAAATTTTCAATTTGCTTTGAAAGCCCTACTAAATCAATGGTCTTCATTATTATACATACGGTATTTATTATGTGCCGTTTTATCGGTGTTTCGACAATGTTCATCAGGGTGAGTGCGATCCGTTTCGCACTGCACCACTACGCGCTTACACTTTAATAGTTAAATAAATAACGAAAGTTTTCTGAATAAAAGTCAATCAACATATACAACGAATATACAGCGAATCGCGCTGTATTTTCGTATCGTTTGAATCATTACTTTGGTAGGTCAAGGACTTTGGGTAAGTATCTGATACAATTTTCTCAATTTACCTGTCGTTCACGCTTTGGAATGAATTAAATACCTGTCTTGTATCTATATTTAAATCATCATCATCATCATCAACAGCCTGATTTCACCCATTGTTGGGTATAGGCCTCCCCAAGTTTGTGCCATCCACAACGATCCTGCGCTAGTCTCACCCACTGATGGCTCGCGACCTTTACGATGTCGTCCACCCATCTCGCTGCTGGACGTCCTACCCGTCTAAACCCGCTCCTCGGCCACCATTCAGTCACTGTCCTGCTTCATCTGTCATCACTACGTCTAGCGTCTAGTGTCTAGAAGTTCGAAATTATACTAAATTATTTAAATATAGAGATATTTAAATAATTTAGTATAATTTCGAACTTCTAGACAACAGTGTTACCTTCATCAGACCTTCATCAGATAGGAATAATAATTGCATATGACAGAAGACAAAAGAGAGAGAGAGAGACGGTATAAGATTATTATGTCGTTTTCAAATTTGTCCTCGAATTTTCCTTCATTTGTAAGTTTACAAGACTTGTTATATACAAATGGGATCCGCGTACCGAGTGTTCATATTTAGCTACACTTATGGCTATTAAGCAGTGCCATCTAGTTATATGACTCAGAATCCAAGTAAACTTTTAAGGCAGAATCCTAAAAGAACAATAAATGTGACGTCTTGTTGGAGACTTCATTTTATTTTTCCTAATAATCTATGTTTCTGTTAACCATATACATTTAAGATTGTTCGCTTAGTAATGGTAATGGGGACGGACAGTGAGACAGACAAACAGATGGACAAAGTCGCACTATGAATGGATTCCGTTATTACCATTTCGGTCCGGATAGAAGACCGAGATATGAATTTTGAGTAACATTTAGTTACATTCTGAGAATTTCACGAATTCAGGAATATTCTGAAAGTCAGATTACAACCGGTCTAGTTATGTACGGAGTAAATATTGGATCTCCGTCTTAATTCTCACAGCCACCTTACAATTATGACTAAGATATTGTGAAAATTCCAAAGAGAACATTTTTTTTCAGCTCACGCGTTGCTAGTTAAACTATACATAAATCTTACAATTTGGTCAGCCTATTCATGTCACGGAAAAAAGCAAATTTTTAAAGCGATCATAGTGAAACTCGATAAATATGCCTTTAACAAATAGCAGTCCTCATGAATAGGCAAATTTCTTCCACTTTGACGCATCAGAATACAAATATTTAGGTGCAACTTTTCACATGGCAACACACAAGTCAAGACTCTCTGAAGCATCTGTGGCACAAAGAGCACGTTCGGAAGACGTGAATTTTATTTCACGCATGCGATACCGGCTCGGGAATTGAAAAAGGCATTCGCGGCTGGCGACTAAATCGAACACGGTTTTTACTTTTTATTTTTGCCGTTTCTTGATGCTCTTTCAAGTTGTTCTTCTTTTTAGTTTTATGAAGTTAGGTCATCTATTTTACATGCTTTTCTTGCAGAACTCACCTCCGAATATCTAACATTTCGTGATATAACGACCTATTTCCCGTGTCACACTTGCCAAAATAAAACAAAAATATTTTTTAAACTAAAATTTCTTGGGATTAACTCATTAAGAATTTTGAAATTAAAATTTAAGCTCCGAATAAACCCTAATCAGAGGAACAATTAAATGGATGCCAAGCATAACCCGCTTGTCTTCTGCAAGACTAAAAACAAACTGGATTTGTCAGGGTTTGTTGTGTTGAGTAATCCTTTAATCTTGGTTTAAATTGGGCTGCACTTTGCATTTTACCGCCAGAACATGTGGGGTCTGTGTATGCGAATATTTTAATTTGTGCTCGTAACCAAATTTTTTATGAAAATTTCAACGGAAAATATGTGGAAAAATACAGTTAAGAAATGTATACAATGCATTCTTGCTAAATAAAATTTGACTTGTGTATGGTAAATCGTATTTAATTGGAAGCGCCGAAGACTCAATGTGTAAGATTAGAAGAGAGAAGCATTGTTTATATTATTTCAGTTTACTTTCAATTATAATAAGTTCCACGCTTTGAGTCACATGCGAACCGGGATCGATCTATAATCCCGGATAAAATGATACATACCAACGAATGATAATGTAGAGCTTTGATATCCATATCAAAACGGTTCTTATACGTACGTAGGTCACACTAAAAGTTTTGCGTAACTTAGAAAAACAACATGTTATAACCAATATGTTATGTTTATTGCTTCTCAAAATACTCTCCTTTACATTTTAAAAAAATTTTCATGCGATCGAACCATTTTTTTAAATAGGAGGACCGCAGATCTGTAGGCATGTTTTCTACGTGCTGATTGAACGCTATCACTGCCTCTTCGGAGTTGGTAAAAGTGAAACCTCTCATCAAATCTTTGATTTTGGGGAAAATACAGAAATCACAGGGTGCTAGCTCGAAGGTATGTGCAGGATGGGTGACGAGTTGTAATTTTTCGGAAGTTAAAAGCGACTTTGTTTTGTTGGCCGTATGTGAAGAAGCGTTGTCATGATTTAGAAGAACGCGGCTGTTTGGTCTTTCGGGAACTTTTTCTTACACCCTGGGTAAACAAATGGTAGAATACCACTCGGCATTAACAATCTTTTGATCTTCAAGTAGAATTATGCAGATGGGACCCGTAGCTGAAAAAAAACACGATCTTTTTTTACCAACTTGTTTCTCGCCTGCCTCACGTATGTTGGCCTGTTCTTATTTTCAAATACCCATTGACAAGATTGCTGTTTTTTTTCGGGTTCAAAACAATAAATCCAAGTTTCGTTTCCTGTGACAATGTCATAAACAGCATTAGAATGTCCGTGTTCATACTTCAGTATCATCTGTGAGCACCATTCCACGCGAGCCCGCTTCTGCTCTGCTGTCAGTTCATGAGGGATCCAACACAACAAAGTTTCCAAACTTTCAATTCTTCGTGTAAAATTTTCTGAATTTGGCTCATACCAATCCCCAATAAACCTTATTTACATTACAAAAGTTAATTACATTAATTATATTTCAATAGACCGAATTGTCTGATAGGTAATCCGCGGGTTTTCTTCAATTAGCCGCTTAACAGTAGCCACATTATTTTCGTTGACGGCAGTTGAAGGCCACCCTTCACGAAATTCATCATGTAAAGAAACCCGACCTCTCTCAAATTCAGCAAACCATCGCCTTACGGTGCTCGAACAAGGTGCTTCTCTCCCAAAAGCATTTTGAAGACGAGCATAGTCTTGCGGAGAGAGAGAACTTTTAAAATCATAAAAAAATCATCGCTCTAAAATCTTTTCGACTGAATTCCATTTTCGTTGCGTACGTAGAAATTTGATGAATGATAAAAAACAATTGACAAATGATTTCCCGCCAATTTTTTTTTTTACAAAGAAGGTTGCAACGTTACAAAAAATATAACATTCGAAATTCAAATAGTTCCGATTAGCTAGAAGTGCAAAACTTTCGGTGTGCACGCTACAGTAGAATCCTACTTCCTACTAATATTATAAACGCGAAAGTTTGTATAAATGGATGTATGGATGTTTGTTGCTCTTTCACGCAATAACTACCAAATAGATTTTAATGAAAGTTTACAATAATATAGCTTGTATACATTAGAATAACACATAGGCTATAATTTTTAAAGATAGTGTGTGAAGTGTCCAAAATATAACGATAATTATCAAGTAAGTCGGGGAAAAAATCTATCATCTTTTGACGACCTCCATGGCGCAGTGGGCGAATAGCCGGCTGAGACGCAGGAGGTAGCGGGTTCGATTCCCGCTGCGGAACAAATGTTTGCATGATCTGCAGATATTTGTTCCGGTTCTGGTTGTCTCTCTATGCATTATAAGTATGTATTTACAAAAAAAAGTACATAAGTATTCTATCAGTTATCTGGTTCCCATAGTACAAGCTATGCTTAGTTTGGGGCTAGATAGCGCTGTGTGAAATGTCCAGCAATATTTATTTTATATTTATTTATTTTATCTGCGAGCTATTCTGGCGTACGCTGCAAAAACTGTAGAGTTAACACGTATATAATGTATAAGAGAAATGTTTATCTTAATTAGTCTTACAGAAAAGTCCGCGACAGCATATATCTAGCTTATATGAGTAAGCCATTATCGCCAAAAGAGTAAACCATAAATCCAATAAAAATTGATAATATATTTCTAATGCACATTTAAAATAATTTTTTAATAAATAAAAATTTAATATTTTTATCATTATTATTATTATATTTGGTAGTAACAAACGAAGCTACTCGAAGTACTTACTAATCCTGCGCAGACGAAGTCGCGGGTACCAGCTAGTACAATATATATGTCAGTCAGTAGTAGTAATTGCAAGACTATAAAATAACAAAGTTAAGCTTTTGTGTTCTATATTTAATAAGTGAATGTGTATTGCTAATACGTATGCAGATAGTAAATATACATTTAATTCCACTTTCTCTTAGTAGTAAAACAACCAATTCTAATACCATAACTAGAAAAGCATATACACAGCTAGTAAAAACAACGTTGCATACCATGGAATGTGCATCGAAGAATGTAATAAGCAAACCGATAAAACTACCGTATAGTATGCATGAATCGAAATAGTTTGAATCTAGAACTCCATTCCAACTAAGTATTCCAAGTAACCTGCAAGATTAGAACTAAGACTTTGAAGACAGTATCATCTTTACCACAAAAGATAGGTAAAGTTCCGAACTATTGGTTAACTTGCGGCTGGTAGATTAGTTACAAAGTTGCAGCAAAAACTTGGGGTTCCTATCTCAATCCCGACTTCGTCAAATGACTTTGACAAGTTAGTATTAGCTTGTACTTGTGGCCACAGATCGGCTTTGTTGCAGGGTGTTTTAGTATTTCCATATCGATGCAAAAAAGCATAATTGCTGTAACCCACACAAAACCCAATTTTTTTTATTGCAGTTTCGGAATCAGATTTTTTTCTGCGTCGAACGGTGTGATTCTCGTGGCTATACGACCAATAGAAAGTTTTGTACAGCGTTATGATTTACCCTAATAATTTAAAATATTGCTCGAACATTTGCTGTAAATAGCATAAAAACAGCATTATTTCGATAATTTTCCATTTACACCAATTTCACTTTTGCAAATAATATGACTGCGGTAGTTACAGCGCTGTTGAATTGTCGAGCACTGTACGTAACAGCGTTTTTTCTAACGAAATTTTTAGACGCACCACATTTACTACGTGTATGAGTTAGGGAATTGATAGTCTATGTGGCTTACTACATAATATAGACAAATAGATATATATTACCCGTGCGCGATAAGTTGGGACCTGAGCGCGGTGACGTCATATTGGCGTGTTTGTACCGCCCGCAAAAAAGCGAACATAACAAGCAGCCGCCCGCGCCGTCTTTGTTTTTTTTAAACTAATTTATTATGTTACTCAGGGAGGACGCTGCTTTTTATCTAATCTTTTTTACACTATTTGAATAAAATAAAAATACAATGTTTAAGTTTATACATTTATTTTATCTATTATATACATAATCTCATCTTCGTCACTACTTAGTGGATTTATGCCTTCTAGAGGTTGTTCTTCGTCCTCAGTCTCACTATAATCACTTGACGAAGAGGTATCCGATAAATTTACAATTAATTGCGATTCATTCGTCTCTTGTTAGGGGTCATCGTCCCAATACTTTTGTCGAAGCCTGTCCACATGGTTGACTTCTTTATTCCAGTCACTCTCACTTATGCTGGTAATTGCATCTCTCGTTAATTTTTTTATTTCCCTTTCTGACTTGTTGATATTTTTATCGGCTACTCTTTGCTTGACCAAATTCCAAATGTATTCTATTGGATTGAGGTCACACATGTATGGTGGTAGACGAACTACTTCGTGGCCATGCTCTTTAAAAAGTTCGTCAATCAAATATTTTTTTGGGGGCTTATTTATCTGTAACAAGTGATACATTTCAGATTTTGTCATTCTTTCATCAAATGTTATATTGTGGTCTAATAACCATTGACGTAACCCTTCGTCGCTACCTAGTAAAAAATAGTGATGCGAACGGTACAATACGGGCGCCATCGGGGAAGTGCAGGGGAAGCGGTCGGGGAGTCGCATTCCTAGCAGGTTCCAAGTTATCGCGCACGAGTAATACATACACTATAATATAGACAAATAGTAGTTACGCTAGTTTAAAATGTGTTTGATAATCGAATTTTCGTATTTATGCCGTTTGTAACTATTTGTCAAATGTTGATCAGGCAAATAGTAACAGCAGTAAGTACTGCTGTTACTACCCGCGCCCGCGCCTATTCGGCTTGCGGCTTACAGCGTCGATCTACTACGCAACTGTCGAGAGGGAGTGTTGTGATTGTGGTAACCGAATTTGGCTGTGTAACTGGAGTCGTTTTGAAAGGTAAGTAGCATTGATTATTATTGATTTCTTCGAAATTAATAGATTATAATAGGTACCTAGGTCAGTAGCTACCTTATTAGTTTAGAGGTTAGAGAACTGGTGAAAATTACCTAAAACCTTAGCAAATTACCGATTCTTGTTTAAGTAAAAAGGTTAGTTGTGCAGTTATTGATCGAGCGAAGCGAGATCTCTAAATCAACTTACCTATATATAATAACTAAACACTACCTCACCTGATGGTAAGTGAAGGTGTGATCGAAGGTAGAGCACGCTTGCCTAGAAATAACCTATTGAACCTAACCTTAGAACCTACAAACTTATGTAGTCTAAAGTCCGTATTCTTGAAATGTACTCAATCGTGAATCAAAACTCCAGTGTAGACCCAAAACTTATAAATTTATGCAAACTTGACTTTTTTTATTGATGATAGTCAAGCGTTTGACCGCTACCTCACCTGATGGTAAGTGAAGGTGTGATCGAAGGTGGAGCACGCTTGCCTAGAAAGAACCTAATGAACCTAACTTAAGAACCTACAAACTTATGTAGTCTAAAGTCCGTATTCTTGAAATGTACTCAATCGTGAATCAAAACTCCAGTGTAGACGGGCAAATCGGCGTTGTATGTATGTATGTTTGTCCGAGGATAACTTTCGAAGCGTTGAACCGATCATCGTGAAATTTAATACATAGGTAGGTAGGTAGTGATGTCACAATTTTTGTGTGACTAAATGAGCTAAAAATGTTGGGGAGTTGTTGTGATATTGGGGTTCAAGAGCGGTAAAAAAATGAAAATAAAACTATCTGGTCAAATGGAACGTCAAATGCAAGATATTCATTAGTACATTTAGACTCCGTTTTTATTTTTCGTAAACTCTTTACAGTTTTTGAGTTATTAGTCACAATAAAAACAAAACTTACATAAACTCAAATTTGAATGGAACTGTAGGTCAAGTTAATTGGTATTTGTCACTATTTTATTAGTCAAAGATTAAGACCGGCTGGCACAACGATCCCTAAACGTATTTAGCGACTAAACATGTTTAAATTTTACGTATTTGTATGATTTGACAATTTTTTAAATCATATTTAGCAACTAAATACGTTTAGGCATCGTGGCGCAAATCGCCCTAAGAATATTTTTTTTTGTTTTAGGATACTCGCGAGATTTCAGTTTGGGGCGAACCACTAGTTCTTAATAGTTATAATTTTGTTTATTAGTTTAGAAGTTAGATCAAAAGCGGAAAAGTACCCTACCTAAATCTTATTTGCAGTAGGTACCTACATACCTACTTACCGGTTATCTTGTACGTACGAATTCGTGGGGTTAATTATGCGTTTTTTTACCTTTAACCCAAGGTTGGATTGTTATTATAAGTAAGAAATAGTATGCGTAGTCTGTGTTAGCTTTAAAATGGATTTTATTTTACTTATTTATTATGTCATTAGCTGTGTTTTTAACCCCCGACGCAGAAAAAATGTTAAGTAGGTATAAGTTTGTTATGTCTGTCTGTCTCTGAAACACCATCATAATCACACTCCGCAATTAATGAAGCGATTACGATTTAGTTTTTATCTGGTATAAAAAGACGTCTACCGAAAACGAAGGGGGTGGGGTAGACCCAAAATATAACCAAATAAAAATCCGCAGACCTACCTCCATAATAAAAAATCTAGCCTTCTAATAATCCACCTATTATTAAATTATTTTAAGTATTAAAGTACTATTATTAAAGTAGATAATGTTATTAAACACCGTATAAGGTTTCGATTCTCGCCTTAAACATTGTACCTTTACTCTGGCAAAACTCAATACAGAATGTTATAGTATGTTATATAGTGTGACCATTAGTGCTGTGCACTCCCTGAGGTATGCGCGGCGAGGTGGGAGGCAAAGAAAAAACTGCACGAGTTCACATGAGATCAATACATGTCGGACATATCTTACGATAGGCGGGACGATGGTCGGAGGCTATCTATCTGTAATATATTATACTTACTTAGTTGATTAAAATGTAACTTAAATATACTCATATTTTATTAAAAATATGCAGGTGATAAATAAGAACTAAACTTATAATTCAAAGGACTTGTTTTATTGAACATTTTTTATATTTACAAACAATTATATATTCTAACGAAAGTTATTCTGACATAGATTCTGTTTCAACTTCATCTTCCATTTCATATCACGAGATAACGCACGACCCATCTTTGAATATTTATATCATTTGCGTCTGACATAGACAGTCCGATACAAATAACACTACCTGCCGCCACGAGCGTTGACGGCGAACTGACAGAGCGCAGCAGCCGATTCTCCCCCCCGTCTCGCCGCGCGCATACCTCAGGGAGTGCACAGCATTAATGGTCACACTATAGTAAAATAATTACTCCAACTTCTTTTCAGATGTCTAAACGCCTGCCGCCGAGAGTGCAAAGAATCGCTCGAGCAAGATATTAAAACTCAAACATCTCCAAAACAACATAAAGACATAAAAATTTTAATATATGAAACCTACCAAAATGTTGATGGGAAAATAATTCTTGTATCTACTCAAACTCAGAAAATAGATATAAATAATATTTTTCAAGACTGCAATGACATATTACAACTGGAAACGAATAATAATACATCTCAAGATTGCAAAAAAGAAAGGACCCCTCCACAATCGAATGGCGAAATTGTGTACTGAACCTAATTAATTACTTCCAAATAAATGTCATTCCATAATTACATCGTTTTAATTTTACTACACCATCTAACCTTTTGTCAGTAAAGTCAATTCAATGCTCTTGTACACATGGATGTTTTGTATTTATGCCAATATATTGCATATAAATTTAATCTTACAAGTAGTTACATCAATTTCGCTTTACAGGAAAACATTTGATTTGGATTCGTCCATACATTTTTATGTTTCATTTACAGCATTTTATCGTTTCAAAAAAATAAGTGACATTGCTGTAACTCACAAATTATAGATCAAAAGTAACTTTTAGTAACTTTTAGGTAGTTGTGTTGCTAGATAATCCAAAAATATGTTTAGGTTCTAAAAATTACGTCTGGGGATTGAATAAATAAAAAGTTATTAATTTTTTTCTGAATTCTCAAAAGTTTTTGGGCTCTCCTGAACATTTTACTAATTGTGGGTTACAGCAATTATGCTTTTTTGCGTCGATATCCTATCCTATCCTACTATAATAACATTATATACGCGAAAGTTTGTATGTATGGATGTTTGTTACTCTTTCACGCCGAAACTGCTAAACCGATTGCGATGAAATTTGGTATGTACGTAGATCATAATCTGGATTAACACATAGCCTACTTTTATTGGCAAAACACGCGTGCGAAGCCGCTGGCAACAGCTAGTAAGGTATAAGTTCATTCGTCATATTAGATAGATAGATAGATAACTCTTTATTGAATTACCACACAAACAGAAATAATACAAAAATAAGTACTAGGCTAAAATAATAAGGCAATACAATGGGCGGCCTTATCGCTGTAAGCGATCTCTTCCAGGCAACCTTTGGATGGAGCGAAATTTACTAAGATACGGAGTGCGGTGTAATTTAGAGGATACATTTACACATATATTCTAAGGTATAATAAAAAATTATGTAGTGTTTAATTGTAATACTTATTACATATTCAACCTCGCCTATAATTCTATTTTCTCAGGTTATAGCAAAAAGTTTAACCTGTGACCCTGAATTGACTGTCGTAAATAATCGTACGTGTATGGTTTGCAGTCGCAGTCAGTCAGTTGATTTAATGATTGTATTATTCAAGAAACTTGTTGGTGCTATAATTATTGAGGCATTTTTTTCTCATTTAAAATAAAACATTCTCTATTTACTTTTCAAACATTGACTTACGTAAAATAGTTTACATTTAATCATACGTTTTCAAGTCGATGCGCAGTTACACTTTGACTTCAGACAAATCTCTCTCTGTCATTATTCCTTTTTCTCGGAGAACTGGGTATCTTGAAAAATTACTTCTTTCAACCGTAGCGCAGCGAATACACTAATGTTGCACAATTTGTATTTTGCTCTGTGCAATCTAATGTTCGAACAAGTTATTTCAGCTTTTCACTGGCTTTCTTTATTATTGTAAATAGTTGGTTGTGCAATGCGCGGATGCAAATTGCTAAACTGAAAGACGATTTTGATATTTTGTACTCTGTTGTACAAAAGGTCAAAATCGCACAAGATCGGTCGCTCTGGAAATCTATATCCCCCATATATGAAGGAGATGATGATAACTCTGTTGTAACGTGGCATAGTCTTAGATAACAATTTAACCTCATTTAAAAACTCTTTTATTAAATTTCGATTGTTCTTAAAAACATATATACCTACTGAACTTATTTATCATCAAATTGTATTTTGAATGATTCCCCCATAAAACGATGCTTACCATCTCATATGCCCAAATTAAGCTAGTATCAGTATCTAATAACATGCTAACAATAAACTGTTTACAAATATTTGACGTGATAACGTCTTATTAATCGATGAACGCCAGCTGCACGCACGAAAAAGTGACACGTTCCGCCTGAGCCGAGCGTGCGGTGCAAGCGAGAGCGCGAAACAAGCGATAGAGAGACACGATCGGCCTAAGCGTTCGGCTTGTGACGCATCTATCTCTCTTCCACTCGTTATCACGTAAAATTATCGTTCGTAAATTGACTTTACAGACAATAAACTTTTTTTTTGCGAAAGTAATATTACTGTTTACTTGACGTTTTACCTTTAGGCTGCAAATTTAGAAAGGCGCGGCGGCGCGTGCAGCGGCGCGTTCAACGTGCAAAGAACCAGTTTTCGCAAGAGCGCGCGTGCGAGCGGGACGTCCAAGTGTGTTGACCAATCGGAGGCCGCCGTTCATAGGTGAGTGTCAACGAACGACACACAATAAAGAACGAGACACATGTATTGTTGTACACTTGTACACGCTCGTTAAAACGCCGAACACTGATCACGCGCTGATCACGCTGCACGCTGAAAACACTGCTACGAATACACCAAGAGGTAAGTCCATACGTTCAGTAGTCGAGCGTGCATACTCAAAACCACGCCCCGCTGCACGCGCCGCTATTCCGAATTTGCGGCCTTATGCCGCTAGGATATACCTTTAAGACGGACTTGTTCGTTCGTGCCCTCCTGATTCCATTGTTTACTTTTAAAATTGGGTATAACTTAGCATTATCAGGGATACGCGGAACGAAAATTTAATTATACACCGTTTTACTTTCACGTGGCGATAGTCACCCCAATTTATCCGAAAGTTTTTCATTTCTAATTTTGTTAGGAAATGTTTATACTCATTAGCATTTTTATTGGTCTGAGAAAATTGCTTTTTAATTTTCTTCGATCGGCAAGATTGTGAGGGTTACGTCTGGTTTTTATGTGCCCTGTTAGTATTTTACCAGTCAACAAACTTTATTTGAATTTTACGCCCACGAAACTCAATTCATAATTTCTGTAACTGCTTTATCTTGCTGTATCTCAATTCAAAAACGTTACCGTTTAAGTTTGTTACAAAATAGCTATAAGTTTTTAAGTACCTTGTTACGTGATATTTTCTCTGAGGACTTTTTTAGGTAAGTATCGAGTTTTATAGGTCTTGACCGCAAAAGTACCTTGTGTTAAATCGTGAGAAAATCCCGATTGGATGCTTAACGCTTTCAATTGTATTTTTATATATCTTTGTCTGAGGTCTAAAATATATTATCATAAAACTTATCGTGATTTGGAGTTCTACTCTAACAACGTTGAAAAATCATAAAAAGCGTTTACCTACTTTCCAAGCACAATTGGTAAAGTTAGTAAATATACTGGTTATATGGTTAGTGCGGGTAGGCGCACGGCATGGCTGGCTTAGCTGTTTAATTAATGTTTTTAATGTTTTTTTTCACGAATCTGTTAGTAAATCTGAAAAATAACGTAACATAAACGGCTAAACTTTGTGCACAAGTGAAAACCCTTTACAAAAACTATTATTTACCTGTCAATATGAGCAAGTGTAGTGGCTGTTGTGAAACGCTTTCCGCGGTGGACAGAGTTAAATGTTCTACTGCTTCGTGTCTCAAGATATATCACTATCAGTGCGTGGGCATCACCTCTCTCAATACCGCAGATCAATCTACATGGGTATGTCCGCAGTGCAAGTCCCAAATTAAGAGGAAAGGCGATAACAGTGAAACACCCGTTAGAAAGAGCGCCGTTTCACAGGATGTCAATGACGACCCTGATATTAGCTACGTGACACTACGCCCACAGAGAGTTGACAAAAAGGACAATGACAGCAGTAGCAAAATACTTTCGAGCATGCGAGATGAGATCATGGCGGCGGTGACAGAACAGCTTCCTAGAATCATCCGGGGCATTATCGACAAAAAACTAGAAACACTAGGAAACAGAATCTTGACTATGGAAGAGTCGGTTAAATTGGTGAGCGATAAATATGACGAGACCACAAAAACCTTGAGTACCCAAACCACCTCCATAAAAAAACTACAGTCGGAAAATAAGCATCTCAAGGCCAACGTAAAAGAGCTCGAGCTTAGACTATGCAATGCTGAGGACTTGGCGGCTAAGCAGGAGCAGTGGGCAAAACAACAAAACTTGGAGATCGTTGGTATTCCTGAGCTCAACGGCGAGTCGCTTCCAAACCTGGTCGTCAAAGTGGCGGAGCATGCAGCTCTGCCGCTACAGCTGGGAGACATCGAATTCGCCCACCGTGTTCGTGCCAAGCGTCCCATTAATGGAAAACCTAGAGCCATTATTGTTCGGTTTCGAGAACGTATAATAAAAGATTCCTTTCTATCAGCTATAAGAAAAAAACGTGGGTTTTCCTCGAAGGATATCGGATTGCCTGGCGAATCCAAAATCTACGTAAATGAGCACTTAACAATCAATAATAAAAAACTTTTGAACGAGTGCAAACGCACAGCTAAAGAGCACAATTTTAAATACGTGTGGACAAAAAACTGTCGAATTTATGTAAGGAAAAACGACACATCGCCATACATAATGATATCCAGCGAAGAAGACTTGAAAAAAGTCACAAACTTTTAGTCAGACTTACGTATTCAATTTTGATGATTTACTCGAAGTTATCACAATCGCCTAGATCGCATTCACACTTATTGTATTACACTAACTCACACATATTCACAATCATGCACTTACACATAAACACTTTTAAATACGTTCTATTCCTTTTACCTAACAGCTTGCAACTATCTAACACTATATTCCAAACTATTTATCACGTAATATTAATATTTTGGTTTACCGTATCTTCTTATTTTGTTGTATGTTATATAAAATCGACCCACGTTCGTGTTGTTATGTTTTGCTTACGTTACCAGGTAACTCTTTTAAATTAATCATGGATAAGCACAAATTAAGTTTACTTTATCAAAACGTTCGCGGTCTCAGAACTAAGACGCTTGAATTTAGCAAACAGCTACTAACACTACAATACGATATTATAACTCTCACCGAAACTTGGTTGAATGAAAGCGTTTTGGACTCGGAATTAGTAAGTAAAGATTATCAAGTATTTAGACGCGATCGTGGTTCAAACGGGGGCGGGATCATGGTTTTATGCTCTGAGAGAATAAATGCGCGTGCGCGTCCAGAGTGGCAACGGGTGCACCTGGACGTCGAATGTCAGTGGATTACTATAGACAGTCAAACGATCAAGTCCGATAAGAACCTACATTTAGCGCTAGTTTACATGCCGCCCGATGATCTTCTCGCGCAGCGAGTCAATAAACTAAATGAATGGTTAAATGAAATTACATCACTAGCTCCCAACGACTATTTTATGATAGTGGGAGATTTTGATCTATTTAACATCCAATGGTACTTATCCGAGCCTACATACATAAAGAAAGGTCGTGTAGAATTGCAAAATGCAGGCACTGATTTAATTAATAGTATGAATTTATTAGGCTTCTGTCAATATAATAATTTTAGGAATACTTCTGGTAATACGTTGGATTTAGTTTTCTGTAATTTTCATGTAGAAATCAATGAAAGCATTACTCCTTTGGTGGCAGAAGATGTCCACCACGTAACGCTCGATATTGATGCATCAGATATCACACTTGCACCTCTAGTAAAAATACCGCATATGAAATACCTTTACAGAAAGGCTAATTACGTTGAGATCAACAATGACCTTGCTGATGTTGACTGGTCTGAGCTACAGCACGGGTCGGTGGATGATGCGGTTTCCTTATTTTACAAAAATGTTAATAGTGTTATAACCAATCATGTGCCCCAAACTCTAGTGGATGGGACTAGTAATCATCCTATGTGGTATACTAAAGCTCTTATCAATATAAATAAGGAAAAAAATAAGGTGCATGCTCGTTGGAAGCGCTATAAAAATCCGCGAGACTATGATGAATTTGCCTTTTTACGAAATAGATTTAAAAGAGTAGAAGCATTATGTTATCGAGAATATATTACTCGTACTCAAGACGCAATCAAATCCAATCCTAAGCTTCTATGGAGTTACGTTAAAGCTAAGCGTAAGTCCACCACTAGCTACCCCAGTACTATGACTTATAAAAATACAAAACTCAATTGTAGGATGGAAATATTAGGTTCTTTTAATAGTTTTTTTCATGACATGTTTATAAAACCTGCGAATAATTATCCCAACGTATCTTGTTTGCCTGCCTCCTGCTCTGAAGTTGTTAGTACTTTAGAACTATCTGAAGAGCATGTTATGAAGGTTTTGAGAAACCTAGACTGTAAAAAGGGTGCAGGTAGTGATAAGATACCTCCATTTTTTATAGTAAAATGTGCAAAATATTTATATAAGCCTATCACCACCATATTCAACCGCTCCATTAGAGAAGGTGCCTTTCCAACTATTTGGAAGCAAGCACACATTGTACCCCTGCACAAAAAAGGATCTAAAGTAAATGTAGAGAATTATAGGCCTATTTCCATACTTAACGTACTAAGTAAGTTATTTGAGAGGATGATTTATGATACCATTTACCCGATTATAAGTCGCGGCATACCTGTCGAACAACATGGGTTTGTCAAAGGCCGATCGACAGTAACAAACCTATCGCTGTTCATCAGCGAAGTACTGAATGGCATGGAATCACGTGCTCAGGTTGACGTGATCTACACTGATTTTGAGAAAGCTTTCGATTGTGTGGATCACGTCATACTTCTGCGTAAGCTCCAGGAACTCGGTATACAGGGTGATTTATTGCGCTGGGTAAAATCATACGTTACCAACAGACAGCAGGCTGTAGTAATAGGAGGAGCCCGTTCTGATTTCGTAGATATACCGTCAGGCGTTCCCCAGGGTTCTCTGCTTGGACCTCTTTTCTACTTGGCTTATTTGTACGATATTGGATCCTGTTTCAGGCATGCAAACTTTCTATTATTCGCCGACGATAAAAAAGTGTATTATAACATTAGAACTTCTGATGACTGTAAATTATTGCAAGAAGATTTAGACCGGCTTTCACTTTATAACAAAAACAACCGAATAAGCGTAAATGTAAATAAATGTAAGCATGTTTCCTATACTCGAAAAAACATGCCCATTTCATATTCATACAGTCTTAATGACAGTAAGATAGAAAAAGCACAAAGTGTTCGTGACTTAGGGGTACTCCTAGACCATAAACTTACATTAAGTAGCCACATCGAAGGCGCCATCGACAAAGCTTATAAAAGTTTGGGATTTATCCTGCGTGTATCTAAGCCTTTCACTAGTACAGCTTGCATCAAAGTGCTATACTACGCGTACGTACGGAGTACCCTCGAATATTGCAGTCCAGTCTGGAACCCTCAATATGTGACCTACGACAACGCTATCGAGTCCTTACAAAGAAAGTTTATCAAACACTTAAATTACCGTAAAAGATTGGTTACTGATAATTATGCTGAATCTTGCCAGGAGCACAAATTAATGTCACTCAGAAACAGAAGAATTCTACATGAAATGGCTCTGTTTCATGATATCTGTTCTGGTAAATTAGACAGTTCGTGTCTTGTATCTAAAACGTTGGCCCTGCGAGCTCCAAATAAGCGCACAAGACACACACAACTTTTTCATGTGCCTTTTCATCGCACCAACTACTCGGCCAATAGCATCACTAGCAGACTTCCTCGGACTTATAATAAAATGTTCAACGACATAGATCCATTTAACACTACTAAAAACGCATTCAAAGCAAGGGTATCCCGTCAACTGTCTCAACAGACACCGCTTGACAGACCGATAAATAGCTAGGAAATAGGATGGATGAATAGATAACTCTTTATTGCTGTAGATACTAAATTCCAATTACTAAACCTAGAAAACTTAACTTTTATGAACATTAACTTTAACATTTTAACATCAGTTTTTTAAAATTATTCGTATAAAAACTGCCGCCATGTAAACCTTGCGTGTAAACTCACTGTGTAAACAGTTTGTAGTCATTATTAGTTTTTATTTTTCTGAGCGGGTTTAACTGCACTTTAGTTGACTACCCTCTTTTTTGTTGCAATTTCCAAATGACCGGATAATTAACACTTTAAAACATAACATAACACTGTAAAATACATCCTACACCACACACACTAGGTACACTATACACACATAAACACACACTCACACACACACACACTTCAAATGCGATCAGGCAAACATTGTAGCTCAAGAGGCACTTTTTTCATTAATTTATATTCTAAAAAATGTTAATATTCACTTTTTCTTGCAAACTATTTCTTGTTAGTATTTTTTCATGTAAATATTTAATTTAAATATATATATATATATATGTAAGTAAGTAAGTATGTTAAAGTTAACAGGCGAGCTACTTTGCCGGGTCTTTATAAGTTGAGTATTACATAATGTAGATTCAGTTTGGTTTAAGTCCAGCACTATGTTAATTAGTTTATAATATATGGTAATGTAACTGTGAATCTAAGTATAAATAAATAAATAAATAAAATACCTTTGTTCTCGTACTACCAAGCGTTTCTCAAGCTATAACCAGACATTGTTGATTGTCAACAATAGACTAACACATTACGATCACGTAACATCTCTGGCTTCCTCCAATGGTGGATGCAGACTAGTTTATGACGTCTCTATAAAGTTATGGCCGACTGTACATGACGTAGAGCCCATAAACACACGGTATAAAGGCTGTTGTGTCCGGTCTGTGCTTTCATTGGTTTACGTGCCTTTTATGTGAATTATAAAATCAATTTTTAAGGTTAATATGAGGACGGAAATGATTGTCAGAGGATTTTTTATTAAAAGTTAGTAATTCATAAATGTTGAGAACTAGCATATTTAGGACCGAATTCACCGTTGAAACTAAACGCGATCAATTCAAGCTAAACTCAGTTTACGCGTTTAACTGTGTTCAAGACTACAGTTTGCATTTCACCAACATCAACTGAACTCAGTTAAACAAAACGTGGTTTTATTAAACTTAGTTTCTAATGAAAATGGTGAAATCGGCCCTTAAGGGATTATTGACGTGAAAGAACATAGTGAACCGTGACAGCGTATAACAACAGGAAAGTTGGCCATGTTTTCGTATCTATAGGCGAGTATGCATTTTTATTTTTAATCTTTACATAAAATAAAGTCGCTTCCGCTGTCTGTACGCTTAGATCTTTTAATGCAGTTTTCAGCAATAAATAGAATGATTCAAGAGAAAGGTTTATATGTATAATACGTACATAGTAACTGCGAAAGTAACTGTTAGTTTGTTTGTAACCTTTTCATAACTAAACCGCTGAACGGATCGTAATGAAATTTGGCAAGGACATAGATTATATCCTGAGGAAGGACATAGGCTACTTTTTACCCGAGTACGCAAAAGGAAGGTAATGTTTTATTGAAATACCATGCATGCGAAGCCGCGGGCGGGTCAGCTAGTTACTGATAAGTTGTTAACACGAAAATATCTATTCTGCTCTGTCAATGACGTAGTAACTGAAAAAAATATGATAACTAAGGTCCGATTTCACCATTTTGTTTGAAAACTAAGTTTAATAAAACCACGTTTTGTTTAACTGAGTTCAAATGTGTAACTTGATCTCGGTTTTCGTGAAACCGAATTCACCAGCCCCGTTTTGATCGCGTTTACTAAAACGAAGTTTACCTAAAATCATAGAAAAAAAAGCAATGCGTTTTGTATTTGCAACATCAAACAGTATCTTGCTGCAACTAAACTTGACAAAACTTTTCAGTATCTAAACGATCGAAACGCAATTGTCAAATAAAACTGTCATAATTACGTTTCTTCAAAACCGCCGTAGTATCTCTCTACTTGGTCTGTGTTCAACGTGTTTTTGGTGTTTTTCATGATGTCGGTTCTGGTCAGATCACCAAGCCCTGATGTGGAACCACAACAGCAGCTGGTTACTCAAGACATAACGAATGTTACTCTATCAAGGGTGCCTTAATCGTGTGCCAGAAGTTGCTTCAGCAACTACATCAACAAGTCGTATAAGACCAATTTTGAGGCGTGAGAAGGAGACCCAAAGTCTGACTCTATACCCTAATGAAGGCCAACACGCATGCTAGGGTGGAGCATGATATCCAGATGCAGATGTTACAGCTCAAAGAAGAGCAAGATAATCTGAGAGTTCGACAAGAAAGCATAAAATTAGAAATTTTAGAATTACAATTAAATAAATTAAAAGATTTGTACTAAGTACTTATTGGTTTATTATTATTTATTTCATTTATTAATTTGAACATTATGATGTCAATAGTGAAAGATAAAACAGACCTAGTGGGTATAAAAGTATAATGTGAGGTTAATCCACGCCATCCAACCCATTCCAACAAACTAGGTACATAACTTGCTAATGCAAAATAGTCACAAATTCACAAAATCTTCTTGGATTGGTTCTTTAAGTTGTACCGGTATACATATTTCCATTAAGTACTAATATTATCCAGAACTAATATATCCCAATTAGCCGGGTTTATTACTTGGTTATCATCAGGTGGTATAGGTTCACCACTTCTTGCAATGTTCTGTAGTAACGGCTGTGGCGATAGTTATGACGATGAGCAACTGATTAACAGGAGATACACTGTGAATTCTGGAAACCAACTGTTGGTTTCGTGAGTCGGAATCTAGTCACAAAATTTTTGTCATCAAGGGTGTCGAAGTGTTTTTCTTTTTCCCGTATCCATCTTGGACGACGAACAATATCTTTATCATCATTTTCGGTAAAAACAAGCCACCACTCTTTACAGTCTTGATAGAAATTATAAAAATAAATTCTACAATACGTAGGTAACAAATATTTCGTAAAATAAAGCCAATGACACTTCTTGACTCTTGTTTGACATCTCTCTAAACTCGTTTAGATGAGCTAAACGGCCAAAATTGGACGTTCAGAACCTGAACGGCGTTTAGCTTTAACTGCGTTCAGTTGATGTTGGTGAAATGCAAACTGTAGTTTTGAACTCAGTTAAACACGTAAACTGAGTTTAGCTTGAATTGATCGCGTTTAGTTTCGACGGTGAATTCGGCCCTTAGTCGCATCCGTTCAAGATCATGAAGAGAAAACGAAACGCAAGCGCGCCATCTGGTGTCGTTTTCGTGCATCGGCGTCATATCGGCGTGCTTTGACAGAGTCTTGATGGCATCACTAAACAAGCAGAGTCGATATTCTGTGTTCGGCCGCCGCTGTGTGAATACGTCTCGGAATTGTCCCTCGTTTCATATTTATATCATTTATTCATCTTTAGGCATGGTAAAGCACTTAGACAAGTCAATGGTTTACAAGTTATTATTATCTATTACAGATTAAACTCTTATAACACCTAAGATTTCAGTTCTTATAATTTACAAACTAGATAAAATAATGTTACCAAACATGCAATACATTTTCTGCAATAGCATTGTCAAATGAATAGAGTAAAAAATAATTAATAAACAAATTGAATAATAATAAAAACATTGCAATAATTAAAATTAATAATAAATAATTTCAACAATAAAATAATAAAAAAACATGTCAAAAATTAAAATTTGGTCATTTGGATGTCCGAGATTTACCCAATAATGTCACATTAATTATTGTCAGGTTTAAACTTAAATATTCCCTTATCTGATAATGCTTCGTTTATGTTATAATAGCTTTTATTGATCAAATGATTTTTTTATACAACTCTTAAAACTACAGTCACTCATGCTTCTAATTTCCAAAGGAATCTTAATATACATTTTGATGGATAGGCAATAGTAGCTATTCGAGATTCTGGCTAGCCGAGTTTTGCGGCTAGCTAAACGATCCTTATGTTGTGTTATAATGGTGGGTTTCTCCTACAGTCGTCATGTTATTTATGTTTTCCCTAACGTAAACCAAATTTTGATAAATAAATTCCCCTGTCATAGTCATTATTAAAAGTTCCCTAAATCGATTTCTACAGGAATCCAATTGCTTAAGGCCAAAGATATATCTTACTGCACGTTTCTGAAGAATAAAGACCCTACCTGAACTCGATGCAGTACCCCAAAAAACTATTCCATATGTCATTACGGAGTGGAAGTACGCGAAGTATACGTCACGCGCAGCCTTTTCTCCACCTAATTCTTTAATTTTTTTAATCGCATACGTTGCCGAACAGAGCCTAGTGAGTAAACGCTCTAAGTGGGCTGTCCAAGTAAGTTTACTATCTAGCCATACACCTAGAAACTTTACTGGACCAGATGGCTTAATACTCATATCATCCAAAACATTTTTAATACAGGCATGAATTTGTATGTTTGAACTAGATCCTAGTGCAAATTGTATAATATTGGTTTTATTTACATTTAAAAGCATATTATTAACAGAAAACCACTCTTTTAATTCATCTAAACTATTTTTTATATTTTTTTTAACTGTTTCGATATTTTTGTCTTTAATGATCAGAGACGAATAAAATAATGTCTATATTATTAAATATTATTGAAATGTCATTTACATAGATAAGGAATAAAAGGGGACCCAAAATGGAACCTTGAGGGACACCTAGGCCAATTTTACATTTGTTTGAGCGACACCCGTTAAACTCGGCTATTTGCACTCTGTTATTGAGGTATGAGGTAAGAATTTCTATTTCATTACCTCTTACGCCGTAGTGTTGTAATTTCCCTAATAAAATAGAATGCGTCACACAATCGAAAGCTTTGGAGAGGTCACAAAAAACACCATAGGTTTTTTGTGATCCTTCCAGGCCTGCAAAAACATCTTCGACTAATCTCATTATGGCATGTTTTGTTGATTTGGCTTTTTGGAAGCCAAATTGCCTTTCACTTAGAAGTTTATTTTCTGCAAGATATTCCATGAGCTCCTCTGCTATGTACTTTTCAAAGATTTTACTTAAGCTAGGTAAAACTGACACAGGTCTATAATTATCAACTGATGAAGTACTTCCTTTTTTATGCAGGGGGACCACTTTCGCTTTTTTCATTTGATCGGGAAATAACCCTTTATTAATACAATTATTTATTAATATCATCATGGAGACAGCAATCTCACGTTCCAATTTCTTGACTAGAGTGGGTGTTACATACCAAAAATCATTAAATTTTTTGGTCTTTAGTGCCCTTATTATTTTAATAATTCTTGCTAAATTTATTTGTCGAAGGTGAAAGTTATTACTCTGCAAGGGCATAACTTCATTAAGGTACAATAATGAGTCAGTGAGGGAACATTTGAGATTTTTTGTCACGTTTACAGCCACATCAGCAAAATATTCATTAAAATAATTACAAATAATATTCATGTCATAAATCGATTTACCATTTGTGTCAATAATTTTATCACACTTATTATAACAGTCAGTTTTTTTACCAGTATTTTCTTTGATTATTTGCCAAACACATTTAATCTTATTGTCAGATTTTGCAATTTTTCGCGTTAGATAATTTTGTTTCGCTGATAAACATACTTTTTTTAAATATTTTACTATACTGGGTCACGTACTGCCTCAGAGATATATCGTCATCTATTCTGATGAGCGCATAGAGCTCAAACAATTTCACTCGTGAGACCAAGATACCCTTGGTGGCCCATTTAGAAAAGGACAGCTTTTTATCGTGTGTCATTTCAGTCACAGGAATATATTCATTATATGTATTTAAAAATATATTTAAATATGTATCATAATCAGTAAAATATCTAGGATTTTGTAGAATTTCATGTAAGGTCTGTTTTATGTATCGTAATTTTGACTCCGATATCTTTCTAACCAATTGATTAGTTGCTACCACGTACTCTATATGAAGTTCCACATCAATAATTTGTGCTAAATGATCAGATTTAATGCCCTGTACAACTTTTACCTTTTTATTGACATTTGCGTCTGTAAGTATATTATCTATACATGATTTAACAGGGCTATCACGTCCTTTTACTCTGACTATCCTTGTGTACTCAAATATTTGTTGTTTCAGCAAAAAACTGTCATATGTATCTGATAGTATGTTTTTAGAGTTTCTTACCAAGGAGAAGTTTATGTTAAAATCGCCACATAAAAGTATGGTCTTATTGTTATTTCTCGTAATTTTATCTAAACATTGCTCAAGATTCGTCATGAATATATTTAAATCAGATGTTGGAGTCCTATATACCACTAAGACAAATGCATTTTTTAATTCAATGCAACAAACTTCAAAATGTTGTTCAATTGACATAATGTTGATATCATCTCTTTTTTTGTACTTAATATTACTCTTAACCAGTATAAGACATCCACCATGTGTCATGTTATTCCTACAATATGATGACGCTATACCATCGCCTTCTATATTGAAAACCAACACATTATTACAATTTAGCCAAGTTTCACATAAACACATAATATCAATACCCTCCTCGCAGAGAAATAGTTCAAGACTATTGCCTTTTCTGTAGACACCTTGGACATTTTGATGACAGACTCTTATTTGTCGTTTTTTCTCGTCTTTGTTTGGGAATAATTTTGAGCAGACGTCTTTGAAGGTTCCTCGTCTTCAAAATCTCCAGATAGAATCCAAAGATTACTCCTATTAACCCCTTGTATGCAGGCAGTAGCTATGTAGTTTGCAGTAGCTCGTCGATTTGTTTTTGAGAAAGCCTCAGTATCTTGTGTATTAATTTCCACTATATTCAGATTGCTATGGAGGGACGCCATGGTGTATAAGTTAATGTTCACTTTTTTATTTTTGTATTAATATAATACTGCGGTCCATATAGAAGTGTTGAGACTACAATTTTTCTGCCAAATTTCTTAATTTTTTCTGTAATTCTATAATTTTTTTCCACACATTCAAAACAGTGTTGTCCTATGATTTTATAGTTGCCGATTAATATTACGATTGTTTCATCATGATTTGAGTTAATATAGTCTTCATTGATGATATCATCAAATTCATTTCCGGGCTTGCAGATGTTTATTATCTTATAAGTTTCTGGTAAGTATTTTGTCACTAGGGTTGCCATGGATTTACCTATATGATCAGAAAACATAGTAATTCTTTGTGCCGCTTCTTCACCCTGTACTAAAGGGCGCTCTTTGATATTTGGTCTTTCATTCTTTGTTGTATTTTCTAGTTTTGTGCAAATAGTATTATTTATATTTTTTTCTATGATCTCTTGTAGTTTTATGAGCTAATTTTCTAAAAATAACATCTTTCCCATTGTGACTTCGTTTTGTTTAAGGTATTGTTCGTACGTATCTAGTATGTCTAAAAGTTTATCACTTTCATTCCGTAGTGTCATGATAAAAGTTTCTCGCCTGTCTAATTCTACTTCCATAATCTTCTTGCTTTTGGTGAGAAAGTCAATTTGCTTAAAGAGTTTTTTATGTTTTACATTTCTATTTTTTTTGTTGTTACCAAGTCTTGACTTAAGTTGGGCGGTAAATCTTTTTTTAACACTGGAGTGATTTAATGACTTGAGAATTAAATCGCTGTATTTGAGCTGCGTCTCTATTAGTTCGTCATGTTGGAGGTCAAAAGCCTTCTGTAGGTTTGATAATCTAGTCATATAACCACATTTCTCTTGCTCTTTTAACAGATTGGCATTGTCTTCTACTAAAGAACTGATTTGTTTCATAAGGTCAGAGTTGTTTGATTCCACGTCAAAATTCCTTTTATTAAATAAGTTTACTTCTTAGCATATTTTTTCAAACTCTCTAGAGTTATATTCCTGCTCTTCTAAAAGTACGTCATTAGGTTTTTGTTTTGCATCCAATTCTTTCTTTAATTGCTCTATGGTTTTGATATAGTTTGCAACAGATATAGCATTCGGTTTTTCATCTTTACATTCAATCATCTTTCTTGCTTTTGCCCTTGTAACCACAGTGTTACTATGCATTTTAGTCAGGAGCACTATGCTCAATTTTGGGCAGTTTCTGAATTGTCAGTTGGCAACACTTTGTTTTTTTATCTGTCAGTGTCAAGTGCCACAGTGTTTTTTTTTCAGTATGGAGTTGGTTTGTAGGCCGCCCTCTGGTGTTGTTTTTTCTTAGGTCTATTTCTTCGTATGAGTTCTTAGATATTAAATTTGGTCTTATATTAAAGTTTTTTGCACAAAAAGTTACAAAGCTTTGCAGAGGTTCGAACCTTCGTCGGCTGCGACTATTTGGGTAATACTTCAACACCTTACCAATTACGTCACCGTGATTGTTACTAATAGCGTTGAAATAGTGAATCAGGTCCTGGTTGCTGATTGTTTACATGAAGACTGTTGAGCTTATTTTAACAACCACCTTCTTTTATATAATGATGCCTAAGAATTTCACAATTCACTTTATAAATCAATATTTTTCACTTATATGAGTTCTGAGATTCGTATTACTGTAGATCGGATATTAGAATGATTTATTCACGTGTTATTAGTTAGTTGCACTTTAATTTTTATGATGTTTCACTGTTTACAAAAACTTTAGATTTAGAACAGTCTTGTTTCACAATTGTTTATTGGGCACATAATTATCACTATTTCTGCAAAATTGTTCCAAGATACACTACTACTTGGTTATTATGTCTTTATATACACTTATAAGCACTTTTTTGCTGTTTTATGCACTATTTATTTTAAAAATGATTTTCTTGACAGAGCTAATTGTTGCTTGTGCAACGACTACCGGCACTACGGTTTCGTTTGTTATATTACGCAGTTGATTATAAAGTGAATTGAAGTGCTGAGTAGAATAAACTGTGAACTCAATCTTAGTGTTATATAATTGCACGATTATCCACTGTTTGCCGACGTGATATCTGATAGCTTGTAGAAATCCTGATGCCACCGTCAAATATAAATAACTGCAACATTGCTCTAAACTTATTAAAGACTTTAAAAATCCTTTACTTCCAAACAACTTTTATTTTACCCAAACAAACTTTGATTATTGATGCCTTTAATTATTGATGGATTGAATCAGTTTTTACAAATCGGCGTTGTATGTATGTCTGTAAGTATGTATGAATGTAGGTATGTATGTTTGTTTCGAAGCGTTTATCCGATCATCGTGAAATTTAGTATATAGGTAGGTAGTGATGGCACAATGTTGGTGTGACTAAATCAGCTAAAAATGTTGGGGGGGTTGTTGAGATATTGACTTTTTATGTTCAAGGGGGGTAAAAAAACCAAAATGGGATTATCCAGTCAAGTGGCACGTCTAATAGAAGGTATTTATGAGTACATTTCGACCCCGTTATTATTTTTAGTGTAAACCTTGTAGTTTTTAAGTTATTAGCTATAATAAAAACAGAGTTTTGACAAAATTCACAGGGTACACCAGTGACCCCAAAGTGCTGAAATGAAAAAAATTTTAAGTTTAGCTTTAGTCACACAAATATAGGTAATAGTCTTAAATCCAGAATAATTGCAATTTCTACCCCAAAAAATTATCTACAATCATGAACTCCCGTTAACTGTAATTTGAATGAAACTATAGGTCAAGTGGCACTATTTCGATTGTCGAAGATATAATATTTTTTTAGAACTTTTTAAATTTTCGCAAACTATACTCATATTTTTAAGACAAAACGGGTCTTTTCGCGCACAGATTTATATCAAAATCATAATTTTGACTAACCTCGACGTTTCGGCCAAATTACATATATCAAGTTCACCAAGTTTCAGTCTCTCGTGACCACGGCCGATGTAACTTGGCCGTTGGTCGAGGTAAGTAAAAATTATGAATTTGATTTAAATCTGTGCGCGAAAGACCCGTTTTGTCATAAAAATAATATTTTTTGGTTTTTATTGGAGACTCGCCAGATCTCAGTTCGGGGCGAACCACTAGTAATAAGAACCACTAAGATTTGCAGCCTTCGTAGATTAAATAACAGTATCTGTGTATTTTGGCAATGATTAATGGCATAACCTGTTTGCACATCGGCGGCGGTCTATTATACAGGCCTAGGTGTATAGATCACGAAGGAAAGGTTATACAAACAAGACTGTATGCTCACTTACCTAGCAAATACATTTGAGTGTCAAGTTCTATTGAAATCGCTTTCCTAAGTTAACTTGCTGGCTAATAAAACTGGAATGTAACGTACTAGGAAGTTCATGCCGTTTTATTAACAGACATCAAAAAAAGGTGGAGGTTCTCAATTTCTCGGAATTTTTTTAATTTATATATTCCACGATTACTCGAAGATGCCTGGACCGATTCGAGAAATTATTTTTATGTTTCAAAGGGTATATTTCCCAGGTGGTCCGATTGGCACCATGTCAGGATCTGTACATGGGATCCCAAAAAATCGAGGATAACTCTTAAACTCATGATGGCGCATGTTGGGTTTTATATATTTTCTATAAAAAAAACTATGCTAATGTCGGTTATATTTTTGTAAACCAGTTACTTGTATAATTAAAACATGTTTGCCTTTGAATTAGTCTGGCTACGCTTGCTTGTTTTGGTGATTTAGATATAGAAACATTTTATGTCTTCTGTGGCGCAGTGGTTCCCGACGCGGACCAAATATTTGCTACTGTCAGAAGCCATATCTAAGTCTTTATTGGTAAAAATAGTTTTTACATGTCATATAAATTATTATAATAAAAAGAACTTTATCAAAAATAGTAAATACAATACAATAAAATGATAACAGACAGAAAGACAGAGACATAATCATAATCATAATCATTTATTTGGTAAGAATATTACACGTCATAATTAATTCGGTACACACTGTACACATTTATACATATATATACATGTATAGTTCGTACAATATTGATTATAACCAAAATTTAAAATAATAAAAGTTATTTAAAATAATAATAAAAAACAAACAAATTTGGATATTAATAAAGAATTACACAAGTCAAATAATATATTAATAATACAATATATCTAGTTATACAACATAATCAATAAGGTAGTCAATACAAAAACAGTCAATATCCAATAGTACAATAAAATTATATCAATAACACTCCTCATAACTGTAGAAGGTGTTACTCAGGAGCCAGCGCTTCAGTTTGAGTTTAAATGTATAGCAACTGGTTGCCTCAGTTACAGTACAGGGTAGTCTGTTATATACTGTCGGTCCCATTACACCATTACATGCGTTAGCTTATCCGACTTGGCCAAGGTACGGGACATGGTAGCAAGCCTGTGTGCTCTCGGAGTGTTGTACGGATGCCTATCCCTGTTCTTGCTGAACAGTTCTAGGTTAGACCGCACAAAGACAGCAACCTGGAATATGACGATAGACGGGAGCGTCAATATTTCAAGTTCTTGAAAATACGGTCTCACGGAGGTATCCTGCGGTATTCTGACCATTGCTCTCACGGCTCACTTCTGCATGCGGAAAGCACGCTGCCAGTCAGCTGCGTGCCCCCACAGTTCCACCCCGTATTGAAGGAGCGAATGGACAGTGGCAAAGTAACAGGATCAAACCACGTGACCAGGCAAGAAACGAGACAGTCGCCTTAACGAATAGCATGCTCCACCTAGTTTTCCACATACCTTATCAATATGGGATTCCCAAGTGAGCCTCCTGTCGTTTTCGAAACCCAGAAACGTGGTGCTCTCCACTTGCTCTATTTTTGTATTTCCCGCGAGAACCGTAAGCTCTCTGGAGGGACGCCCCGATAGACAGATATGGATAAAGTGGGTTTTCTTCAAGCTTAGGACTAACCCATTGTCTTTAAACCACTCCGCTAATTGAGAGGCAGTTTGAGTTAGCTTCTGTTCTAAGCTATTCAGAGTAGTGGCTGACACAACTGCAGCCACATCATCGGCATACATTAACACCTCCGCGGAGCATATAGCTTCCGGGAGGTCATTAAGTAGTAAGGAGAACAAGATGTTAGAAACCGCAGAACCCTGTGCTACTCCCATGTTCATAATGAGAGGATGTGACCTCGTCATGCCACATTCGCCTACGACAACCTGAGACCTTGATCTCATTAGGTTTGTGAGCACGGCTAGGGCAGAATTGTCTATGCCGTAATGCCCCATCTTGACCGTGAGAACCGCGTGATCAGCCACATCAAACGCTTTAGAGAGGTCGCAGCAGATTATGGCAACCTGCTGTTTCCTCTCCCGAGCATCCATTACGCTCCGCAGCACCTCACGCGCTAGCGACGTGGTCGATCGTCCTTCACGGTACGCATACTGCGTGTCTGATAGCGCGCGAGTGGCTGCCAAGTATGATGTAAGTCGTGAGCTTATTCCATTTTCAAGAACCTTTGCTATAGCTGGAATTTTAGATACTGGCCTATATGAGTCCATGTCTGCTCTTCTCCCTTTTCCTTTGTATATCGGTGATACTTTACTGAGCTTAAGACAAGTCGGAAAGGTACCACTTTGCAAGCATAAGTTGAAAAGATCGGCTAGGATAGGGGCGATAGGACCCGCTGACATACCTAAAAGTTTCATAGAAGTGCCATAAGCATCCTTAGAAGACTTGGGTGGTACCCGTTTCGTAATTATTCCATACACTTCCTCGGCAGTAAATCGAGACAATTGTAGTGAACGATCTGCTGGCGGTCTCGAAGACCCCAGCACGACCTTCACCCTGACGATATTCGCCTTTGGTGCGCCACAGGCCGCGGCTGCCCCTACGAACCTTAAGTTCATTGCATTCACTGCATCTTTTTTTGACTGGAAGGGTTCCCCATTTGTATCTAAGATCGCATCAGTAAAATCTAACTTGCAGACGTTGTATTTTTCTCTCTCAGAATTTACAACCTGCCACATCGACTTGCATTTATTTTTACTGTTTAAAATACTGTCAGAATAGTAATCATATTTCCTAAATTGAATTAATTCATCCTATTTCTTATTTAAGTCACATAATAAAAATTGTATTTTTTCGCATTCATTCATTTTATAGTATAAATCCGTTATGTCAAATAATAAAAGTCTAAACATTTCAATTTCTTCAGTTATCCACGACATAGAAGACCTACACTTTGCTTTCCTCAACGGGAAACAAATGTCAAATTTATTACGGATTATATTCACCACCGCCAATGCGAATTTTCCTACAGATAAATTACACTGCCTGATTTCCTCCGAATCAACACTAAGCAATGATTCTGTGAAATTATCTCGATTAACTGCCGAGAAATTCCTAATAAAAGGTGCTTCCTCGTCCGCTAAAGGCTTGTTACAATATATTTTTGCTCGAACAGCTAAATGGTCGCTAATATTAGTGGCAACAGGTGATGTGGTTATGCTATCAGCCGGCAGATTCGTGTATAGATGGTCTATACATCTTGAGCTGTATTTCGTTACCCTAGTCGGAAAGTCCACCACATTGATCATATTATGAGACGATAGCATGTCTGAGAGTTTTTTCGTATCACAATGCAAATGATCTAACGAGTTAATGTTAAAGTCACCAACGACAACACAGCTGAGTCCTAAAGCGCTGATCATCTGTAATAAACCCTCCAAGTGAGGAAGAAATTCAAGGGTCCTAATAAGAGGCGTTCTGTATACGCAGATTACTGAAAAATTATGGTCCACTAAATCTATGGCAGAGATCTCACAGTATCTTTCAACAGAAAGTTTACACAAGTCACTATTTTTTTTGCATTTGATACTGTCTCTAACAAACAAGGTAAGAGGTGGATCCACCGTCAGTTATATTACTTCTACAAAAATACGATGCTAATTTATAGCCAGCGAGAGAAATGCACTTTATTTTAGATTCGTCAACTACAAAGTGTTCCGTTATTGCAATCACATCACATGCTAATACGCTAGCCAGCAAAACTTCAAGCTTATGAGTTTTTTTATCAATAGACTGGATATTTTGTAGGCATACCGTTATTTCGAAGTCATTCTTATGCGCCGAACATCCATTTAGAGACAGTGAAGAGTGCAGTGCAGGGACGCTAGCCGTGACTGGCGGCGGGCGCACCGATGCCAGCCGACGATGTAGTTGCAGTGCCCCCGCGAGGGGCGCGGGGGCGCACCAGAAACCAGTTCGACACCTTCACACGCGGCGGTCATGAACTCGGCAAGCTCATTTTCTCGTACAGGCGCTCCGGGAAGCCAATAATAAATGATGAAAACTTGTCAGTTTTGATAGTACGCTTCTCAACGACATACTCCGTACAGTGCTCGAGCTTATTATTGTAGTTCACAATGTTTTGAACTGTGGCTCAGGTCTGAAAGACCAGGCTTGTAGGTATTTCATTTGATCTATTGTTTGTAGCTCATCGTCCACTTTCCCGTTTCCGCTTACAACTTTACGTTTTTGTGAACGTTTATGGACTACTTTCTTCCAGCCATCATCAGAGTCTTGAAAACTTATTGTGCTATCCGATATGTCGATCGTCGTAGAAAACGCCGGTTTTGAGGCCTCATTCACATGTTTTTTTTTTGCACTGGACAAGTGACGTCAGGTGTAGTTAATGACGCGCCAATTGATGCGCGTTGCTTCTCAGCGGCTTGAGCTGCTTTTGAGGCTATGGCGTTTACTCTTACTTGTCTCATAGGTCGCTGAGGCACTGGCTGTGTCTCAACGACCAGCGGTGCAGGATTGATGCTGAGCTTGGTTTGAAGTCTACTACCCTTAACAGCTGATTTGAGTTTAGTTATGACTTCAGTTTGTGTGGAGATAATTGAGTTTTGCACATTTACTTTACACTCCAAATCACAGATTTTTTTAGTGAGATCCACCACAAGTTTATGTAGTTCGCGTACAGAACTTTCGACAGCTTTTTGAGCCATGTTAAGATCTATTAAGATAAAAAATACGGGACCGCACTTTCGTCTTCTGCGGTACAACTACCCACACCCGAGACACAGTGTTACTTTCGAATTTATGATATTAGTAAGGAAGTAAGGATTAGCTCGCCACTTTGCCTGAGTACACTACTCTCCCGATGTTGCGTTTCTTGCTTTTGAATTCATTTCGGGGAAACTACTGCTCGTTTTCATTCTCACCTTCATACTTTGACACCCCGTTTGATCCTCTTTTTAGTTAGAAGTAGTTTTCAAACCCATTGAAACCCATCTTTCGTTACATATATGTTCTAGAGCAGAGGTTCACAATTTTATTTGGCCATGGAACCTTAATTGATCATACTTTTATTGGCGGAACCCTAGCTGGCTATTTTGATAAATAAATTGTTTACCTTGTAGTTTGAATATATTCATGTTAGACTCGAAGAATGAACAAATTATAAATGAAAATAATTGTTATAAGTATTACAAATAATTTATTGTAACAAAGAAATACGATGTTCTCAGTTAATAATTTATTGTGAAGAATGAAATTTTGTCACATTATTTCTTATAATAGCCGTAAAGTTAGGCTTTATGTCTGACAATTGA
The DNA here is from genome assembly GCA_918857605.2 of Philereme vetulata. Classification (NCBI taxonomy): domain Eukaryota; kingdom Metazoa; phylum Arthropoda; class Insecta; order Lepidoptera; family Geometridae; genus Philereme; species Philereme vetulata. Next base: position 6,864,033 of record OU975474.1, on the reverse strand, counting down.
ACGCAAACCAATCTCGCATCGGTAAGTCTTCACAAACTGAATCAGAACCAGGACAGCTTTATAAACGATTGCCGGGTATTCATCTTTAAGTAAAATTCAACTTTAATTCTCGGACAGACCGCGGAATCCCTGTGACCCATCCACGGAACCCCAGGGTTCCGCGGACCACCTTTTAGGAATCACTGGTCTAGAGCACAGACGCCGAGTAGCCTTTCAGTTTTTTACAAGATATATTTTGGTGAATGTGCGCAAGATCTTCATGACCTTATCCCTCCTTCCCCCTTCTACCACCGGATAAGCAGAGGTACCGAGAAGTACCACCCATGTCTGGTCGGCATACCACCTTGCCGTACCAAACGATTTGCTTCAACTTTTCTTCTTAGCACAATTAAGGAGTGGAACTCACTTCCGGTGTTTGTTTTTCCAAACCAGTATAATCTTAGAGTCTTCAAGTCCAGAGTAAATAGGTTTTTTCTAGGCAAGCGTGCTCCATCTTCGATCTCAACTTCACTTACCATCAGGTGAGGTAGTGGTCAAGCGCTTGGCTATCATCAATAAAAAATAACATATTGAGTTTTGAGAGTGTTTAAATTTATCCTAAGTTAGAAGTTAATCGCACCATCCGCTGCCCACTTTCGACTTCGTCCGTGCGTGTCACCTACCTTCCATACAATCTTACACGCACAAATAAAATCATTGATAGCATGTTGCACACTTATACATTTAGGAGCAGTTCGAAAAAAAAATACACAGACGCTATTATTTGCTTGATGTGAGTGTATAATAGATACTGTAGAACTTAATAAAGTTATTAGATAATAACGTAATGGTTACCTGTACTGTTAAGTTATACTGTTTTTCCTAAAAAAACACATTTGAATTTAAAGAATGTTTTTTGTATTAAGTTTTGTAAGTTAAGGGAATGACGTGTTTACCCCTATTCAACCACTAAAAAGTTGTTTTTTTTAATCCATTCTATATACTCACACACGCATGAAAAGTAACCCCTCCCTCCAAATTTTACGTTTCTTCGTTTCATCCCTCTTTAGGGGTTTTTTTCGGAAAATCCTTAAACTATACTATGTATTTTTATTAATTTTACAGAGAATTTTCTTGGCTTTTGAAGTTGTCGATGCGTATGTAAACCTAGGACAAACAGTCCAATTAGGTACGTCCAACTTCGAGAATAAGGTCAATCGTCGAATCCAACTCTGATGAACTCTCGCGTTTGGGAAACTTCGCAACGTCTTTTCGTCCAACATACCTCAGTTTCTTAAGACGAAAGTCTTCAATCAGTGTGTGTTACCAGCGATGACATATGGAACCGAGACGTGGTCCTTCACTTATGGCCTTATGAGTTAGCTCAGAGTCGCTCAACGAGCTATGGAGAGGGCTATGCTCGAGGATTATCTACGGGATCGAATCAGAAATAAGGAAATACGTAGGAGAACTCAAGTCACCGACATAGCCCGACGGATTAGCACGTTGAAGTGGCAATGGGTAGGCTATATAGCGCGCAGAACAGATGGCCGATGGGGCCGGAAAGTTCTCGAATGGAGGCCACGGACCGGCAAGCGCAGCGTAGGATATCCACTTACAAGATGGGCAGACAACTTGGTAAGAACCGCAGGTCGGCGTTGGATGCAGGCCGCTTCCAACCACAGTTCCTGGAGATCAAGGAGGGAGGCCTTTGTCCAGCAGTGGACGTCCTACGGCTGATATGATGATGACGATGATGACGGAGTATTTATACTAAATTTCAAATTAATTGCATTGCGCGTTTAGATTCTCTCAAACAATCTTCGACAACCTTTTATGGGGGTAGTTTTGAACTTTTAATGAATAGAAACTTATTCTTTAATAAATGTAATAGTACTTTTAAGTTTACAACTTTAATGAATAAGACATAGACATAAAATAAGACCTAACATATTAGTAGAGCACTTTATCAGTTTTTTTATACTGACGTTATTAGCCCTTTTACCCCTTTGGGGTCCAAATTTCGAAACAATCGTTTCAAAGCACACTTATACGCACTAAAAGAAACCTTTTCCAAATTTCAAGTGTGTCTTTAGGCTTGCGTTGTGCGACTGCTTCTTAGTTTCACCCCTATTTAGGTTTTTTTGCCACTTAACAGTCTGTGAACGTAGAACCGACGGCAAGCAAATAAAGATAATGCTTCCGTCAAAAAATAAAAAAATAACAATCACCCTGTTAAAGATGAAACGTGAGTATCTAAGATGATACTACTAACTTAACCATCACCACCTGAATACCTGAGCCAAGGACAGTGGGCTTTGTCGCAGATGTATTCGGAAGAGACTGTGGAGCATGCGGTACTTCACTGTACTGCCACAAACGCCAGACTGAGAACGGGTCTGCAAAGGGTCATCGAATCTAACAACATCCACGGGGACCCTGGAAAGCTGCTGCCATCACCCAAATTCCTACTTCAAGGAGTTATAATGGCTGGGGTTAGATTAGAAAGGGGGAATGCACAATACACTCCAACACTCCTACACGCGAGATGTCAGTACAGATCTGATTGCATATAGCGAAAAATAATTTTTGTATTTATGTCTAAGTACACTACACACTACTTTTTTAAGCAAATAGTTATTGCACATATAAATTCTTCAATCAAACACATTGCTTCTGACGAGTACACTTAAATATTAAATTGAAAATGCTTATTTGGAATTTTGGACAAAATCGCTGTGATTTCTTTGCTCAATTCAAAAGGTAACTGAAGTCTCCGCGATTGTGAAGTATAAGAGTCTTGATCTCATTTCGACAATTGTGTATGAGGGCTCAATTTATTCCTCACGTAGGTATTTCTGAGTATTTTTACTCACGCTTCATGCATGGCGCATTATTTTTGCGGAGCCCGAATGGATGCTTCTTTTATTATCCAAAATACCTCTGATTCAAATGGCCTTTTCAGGGCTCTTGGCACAAAAGAACTGGGCCATTCGGGAAGCAAATAAAACGTGCTCGCTTCGTGAATTGTGATTTACATAATGTTTTTTTAGCACAATCTCGATAAAAAGTAAATAAGGTGTACTCGTACCTGTGTTTCGGTTTAAGGGTGAGCGCTAACAAACTTTATTTATTAGATTCTCTTCAGTTTTTTACCTTAATGATATTTATTCTTTGTCACCATGGAGATTATAAAAGTCGTGCTTCCGCATTATGTTACTTGGTAGATTTAGAGGTTTTCCAACCTATAAAAACACAAATAAGACGTTATACAAACTATTTATGAGTTGTCAATAAGTTTATTGAGCAAACGACTGAGAGTTTATTGAGCAAGATGAGCAGACGACTCGGTAAGAACCGCAGGTCGGCGTTGTATGCAGGCCGCTTCCAACCGCAGTTCCTGGAGATCAATGAGGGAGGCCTTTGTCTAGCAGTGGACGTCCTACGGCTGATATGATGATGATGATGATGAATAAGTTTATTATGCATTCATATAGATTTAGTACCTATTGCCTTTGCTACTCTTTTCACAAAAGAATAATTAATAATAGATTTGTCTATAAAATTAGATAAAACTACTTTTTAGTACATACAGCATAAAGTAAAAAAATATTGAACAAAATAATTAAACTATACCTCCTTATTGAATGTAATAATAAAGTACACATTATAATCTAATACATACGTTAATATTTTTTTTAAAGGTTGAGGACAGACGGTCTTTGCAGGAATTTGTATTAAGTTTATCTATTAAATGTGAAATAAGTTTAACTTGTAGCTGAGACATTCAAAATATGCGGCTATTTATCTCTTTGGAGCTTACATTTTGAACTTTCAAGTATTCCTAATTTGTCCGGCATTACGCCTAATTAATCTCAAGACATTGTTCTCATTGTTTTGTACCGTGAATTAGTGCAGACGGAACGCTAAAGCGGGATCTCGCGACGCCACATAACCCACGGAACCCGCCTGTTCATTTGAACATTCATCAATGTCATGCAGCTAAACAGATAACTAACAAAGTGATGTATGGAGTGAATCCACTGTGAAACGAGCCTGGATGGGAGCACAGGAAAACATCGTTTATTTTTTAAAATGTCGAATATTTCCGTGTCGACGCGCGCGTGGGGCTTACTCTGAAATTACAGAGCTTGTGTTTCAATGTGACACGGAGGCGTGTTGCAAATAAAAGGATTAGGTGAGACCGGTGAACTCTATACCAATTAAACATGAATGTTTTGGCGTAAGGTTCTTGCGTTTACAGTTTGCGTAGCTGTTATTAATTTATTCAACTGTTATCAGGAAATACGATATCATGAAATCACAACCCTTAGACACAAATCAATATAAGAGCATGCAAACATTTGTTCCGTAAATGGAATCAAACTCACCATTTAGTGTTTTAGTTGCCTATTCTGCTGCTTTCCCACAGATGTCATCAAAAAATAATTTATAGGGGTCGTTGCTGTGATAATCGGTATAAAAGTCTTGAAGCGCCTCGCAGGAAGGCTTTAGTATTGATTGTGAGCAAATTATCACGATACATTTTACATAAGTTACTTCAGTGTGACTTTATGAGCCAGAGCTAGCTAGACCTCCGAATAGAGCTTGACACGATCAATAGCATAATCCTAAAATGCAAATAAACAACACAGTTCAGTATCGGCGTTTTAAACTGGATGGTTATCTTTGGTTGAACTTTATCTTGCCAATATTTGCAGAATTCAAAAATTCAGAGTATAATCCCCAGTACATAATAAAATTACAATAAAGACATCTGATCAATCTTGAACGAGCGCCTCTTGATCTCTCAATCTGTCTCAAATTACGTACAACCTCGACTGGCGTACTTGGAGATTACTTATTTGAATTCCGGAATCAGTTACCTTCCCATCTACATTAGAATTTCTGTTGATTGTACGCTTGGCTTTATAATCTGTGCTCTTTAGTCAAGATTGGTAAGATGTTCTACGAAGTAAGCTTCATTCTCGACTCCTTACATTTCATCATGAGCGGTTGCAATATCTTTTCTTATTAAAATATCTTTGCTTCATCATTGTTGGTTTCATCTTGAAATGTATTAAGGTATAAAACATTTTCTTATGAAACACACCCGCAAAGTAAAAGTTATAGGAATATGGTTCTGGCCAGAATGTTTTAAGGAAAATGATTATTCAACAAAAGTTGTTAAGTGAAAATAACTTCTGAACCACCCATACAGTTCTGTGACCCCATCCAATTGGCCTATAAAATTTTGAAGATACTTAGAGTGTCGCTTTATAGGATGTATTCGAGTATCATTATTTTATGAATGACTGTAGGAAGTTAGAAATGTGGTGTATTATTAAAGTTCTTAGGCAATTCATGAACAATTTTTGTAAAATTTAAATAAGATTGTTGATCTTTTGCTGAGACACCAGTTATTTGACAATTTACTACGTGTTTGGTTATGTAAGACACTAAATGAAACACGCGTAGGATTATGGCTAGTATTGTTGTAAAATTGGTTATTATAAAATTCATTACCAAAGAAAATTTAAATGTTTTAAATCAACCTTGATATTAAGTCTATTAATGTCAATATATAAATATTAATGTATAAACTTGTATAAATAGGTAAACATATCATATTCTTTCTTCATGTAAGTAGGTACACACGGCTACACATCAAGCTAATTATTCCAGTATAAGCTGACCTCTCATTCTAAGAAAAGCCTACACAATGCGAGGTCAGCTTATTCTGGACATGCATGTATAGCCGTGTGTACCTATTAAACTGACTAAGGGGAATCGTAGCAAAGGCGGCGTCGATTTACGTTAAAAATTGTTTTTTGAGAATGTATTGGGCATTGGATAAATATGCAAGCTACAGGTATAAAACCCACCCCTAAAATCAGTAAATACAATTCCGGATATGTGTTTAAAATTAATATCGTACATAACAAAACAGGTTGTATATTCCCACCGCGGAACAAATGTTTGCATGATCTACAGATATTTGTTCCGGGTCTGGTTGTTTTTCTATATATTATAAGTATGTATTTAAAAAAAGTATATATGTATTATTAATGTAACTATCAGTTATCTGGTTCCCATAGTACACACGGCTACACATAAAAGCTATAAGTTCCAGTATAAGCTGACCTCGTGTTGTGTAGGCTTTCCGTAGAATGAGAGGTCAGCTTATACTGGACTTGTATAGCTTGATGTGTAGCCGTGTGTACAAGCTCTGCTTAGTTTGGGGCTAGATAGTGCTGTGTTACATGTCCAGCAATATTTATTATTATTATTATTGTATAAGTTGCATTCACTGTTTTTTGCGTAGTTCGGCTGTTATGTTTAGTAGAGTCCGTCTCGTCAATATGAAAACCATAACTGTGCCAGTTTAAAGTGAGGTTACATCACTCATACCAAACTTATTGCTGCTGTATTGGTTCTTGAAAAATAGATAAAAAATTCCAAAATTATGACTCACATGGTGAGTTTCAGACCTTTCGAATCGGTCGCTGTTTTTTTTGTAATGTTATTGAATGAATTTTTCAACCAAAAGCGTCGTTTCCAGCAAAAATATTGGTACATTCTAGCAGTGTCTAAACGTTTCAGAGTGTTCAGTGGGGAAAAGAAAAACTTGTGTTTTATAATTTTTTTTGACCTTTCTATTTTTTTACAGTGGAGGAAATTATTAACAATCGCATGGGATTACATTACAGTAGGTACAAGGTTACAGCATGTGTTTATTAGCCCTCCTCTGGAGCCTTCGACCCCTGTCATGGGGGTTGCTTGTCCGTAACAAGGGTGCGTCGAAGGTACAGCACTCTTAGAATTAGATATGTAATTACTCACTCGTGTGTAAAGGTTCTCATGCGGGAATAAGCTTAATTTTTGTAGCAACAAAAACTAAGAAGAGTGAGTATATCTGCTGAGCCTACGGCTTGGTTACCTTAACGAGCTCTTTTTGCGTTTTTCTAACTGGAAAAACTTGTAAAAACCATTTCTGACGACTACCTGCAAAATGTTGGAAAATACGAATATACATAAGTAGTAGGTAGGTAGGTAGTTGAAAGGCGTTGGATATTTCTGTTATCTATGTAATTTCATTATTAAAATTTCTTGACTTCTAGCATTTTGTCTTATTTTATGTACAAACTAGCTGACCGATCCGTAGCTTTGCACGCGTAGTTTTTCAATAAAAAAACATTACCCTCCTTCTGCGCAGTTGGGTAAAAAGTAGCCTATGTCACCCGGGGATAGTGTAGCTTCCCAACAATGAAATAATTTTTTAAATCGGTCTAGTAGTTTCGGAGCCTTTTCAATACAAACAAACAGTATAGATTAACCACCATCTGTTATTGTGTATCCTGTGTTATGTCACGTCGGCGTCGTGTCAAATAAATGTTTTCATTTCATTTCATTTCAAACATAAATTTATTTGGAATCTGCTGTGCTGGTATTTATATTTTGCTTAGAAAAAATGGTTTAGGTAATAGACAAATTGTTCGTTCAAATTATAAGACTTAGTGGAGAGATATTTTCGCACTTCATTTGCAAGCCTATTCTTCTGGAGAGCTTATCGCAGTAGCCTTATATTTATAAATGAGTGTTTTTGCGTGTACCTTTCAATTGAATGCTCACAATTGGAAGTCTCTTGTTGAATTTTCAATTTATTTGCGACACCACTCTTGCGGAACATAAAGAATGGTATTATTTAGGGGGGTAATGTTGTGACGGAAATTATTCACTCCCGAAGCTGGGCCAATCGCACCATCTGTAGCCCTTAAAATTTGAATCGGGGACATTTATTAAATAGAACGCCTATTGTTCCTTTGATTTCGTTCCAAATTGAAAGACTATTTCTTCGAGATTAAGCTCGTTTGCTGAAACACGGTTATGTTGACGTTTGGAGTAATTGAATATTATGGTAATGAGTTTTGGGTGCTTGTGGAATGAAAAAGTTCTATGCTATGAGATTTGAGTATCCCGTGACATTAGCATACAGCTTTTCATATTTTTTTCTTTAGTTCGCTTTCTTTTAGCTGTGGTTCTAAGAATGAAGATCCATGTCTTAGAACTATGATGAAACGTAGAACGTTGATAAGAATTTAAAAAAGTATTTTTTTAAAAGAATCTGTTTGTATTTTGAATTTAAAGATTCTAAAACGAAACTTGAACACCTTGCTTCTAAAAACTTGGAAAAAGTTCCAGTTACATTACAGTTTAAAGAAACGCATTTTTGTACAAGAATGGTATATCGGTAACCGTCTAGGAGTCTGGGTTTATTGTAACGTAGATTGAATATTTTAGTAGCTATCAAATCGCGGTCACTTACCACGGCAAGAAAGTTCGACCCACTTTTTCTAAGGTTAAAGGTCCTTACACTACGTTCAGGAAATCTTCTGTATGTATTTATAATAACATTCTTTTCATTTTCAATGGGTATCTATATACCTTTACACATTAATGCTGCTAGTGCATTGTCTCTACTGTAAAGTCTGTCAGTCTGATTTGTTATGCAGGTAAAGGAGTAATATCAATCTTCCATTGCTAGCAAAGCTCTTTGACTTCCTTTTACGAAATGAGATTTCTATTCAGTTTAATTTCACGCTCTTTTCAAGTTCAGTGACAGATGAGATGCTTTTAAATGATAGTACCCACTCGGAGCATATAAGAAGCCCTTTGGTAGTGTTCGGTAAAGATATTGCTTGCGTCTGTAATCATTTTCAGTCTAGTAGAAACTAGAAATGTCTCTTATGGAATATTTTTTTATTTTATTGATATAACTAGTGATTTGGCACAAATATGAAAAAGAACTGAAGTAAGGACGAAGGTCAACTAAAGTAAGCATGTCTCAACAAAATACCTTCCTACGAAAAAAGGTTAGACGGATCCAACCCTAAAAAAATATGCCGTTTATATGACATTTTCTAACTATCCCGTATGTCTATCAAGTAGCACTCTAGCTGAAACACTGGTCCTCAAGTAAGAGTTAATCAAACGTGAATTTCACTTACTGGCCAGCCGTTCGTTTTGAAGGACCATTACATTGCCGATGGAGTGACCCATCAATTTGGGTTCACGCCGACCGCACGCGGTCTGCGGAGCTGTGGCCGACATGTGAAACGTTTTATTACGGTTCAGGAAAAAGCATTACAACAGCAATGTTAGGTACCTAGTGACAACACAATATGCTTAGACACTTCTAACTCTTGTACGATTAGTATTTGTTCTCACAGGACGTGTAAGCCAAGAGGCTTGTAAGTAAAATCAGCAACATTTGATTGTTATAATTGAATTTTCCAAGAGTAATAGTAAAATTGTGTTTTAAAGGCGATGATTGTTGAGTATCTATAATTCGATCAAACCGACGCATCGTTTTGGCAATTCTTTGTAATATCTATGAATAGTGCTGTCACTTAGTTGAAAGTTTACATTTGAACTAAAATTTCAAAGTCAGTACCAAAATGCATAATCATAAAATACTATTAAAACTGTTAAAATTTAGCTGTGAAACTATACGAACAGAAACTTAATGAGAATTAAATACATCAACAGCCATTAGGACACTAAATGCTGATTATTATTGACCAAACATTGCATTACGGAGTGCTGTCAATAAGCGTTCACATCATAATAATGTGTGAAATAGAGTTAACTTCTATGAAGTAGCGACAATTTTGTGTGTATGTGATGTCGTAGCTCACATGTTACCTATTGTTAGTTAAAATTTACTGCTTAATATATTAGTATTAGTATGTATTAGTATATATTAGTAAATATACATATAAATAAATAAATATATTGCTGGACATTTCACACAGCGCTATCTAGACCAAAACTAAGCAGAGCTTGTACTATGGGAACCAGATAACTGATAGAATACTTAAATACTTTTTTTTGTAAATACATACTTATAATATTATAGGAAAACAACCAAACCCGGAACAAATATCTGTTGATCATGCAAACATTTGTTCCGCGGCGGGAATCGAACCCACTACCTCCTGCGTATCAGCCGGCTGTTCGCCCACTGCGCCACGGAGGTCGTAATATATATTATATAAATACAGCCGTGCTTAAATTATCACGCATTGAAATTATTAAAAATCAGATTCATGAAAACAACTACATCTTCTTCGAATATATAAAGTGTTGCAATCTAACCTACAAATAAATATGGAGTATATTTTTGAGACCATAATAATTAATTAATTTTGTTTTTTTTTTTCAAAAAACTTTATTTTTGAGTTTTTGTGCCTAAAATGTAAGTACTTATCACCCTGCCATACGCACCGTACACGCTATGTTCACTGGTTGAGTCATTGACTGGGCCCGCTGATTAACCGGGTAAAGGCTTTGAATGAGCGGGGTCTTATTCTAGTTCTAGGGTGGGGGGTAACTCACTACATTTTAAACACAGGGATGATCTATTATAAAATATTTCATCACTTTTTTACCAATTGGTAAAAAAATCGGCTACTATATACATTTAGTAGTTCAACGAGTACGAAGTCGCAGCGGATATACCTAGTAACAAACTTTCCGTACAAAAATATTTACTATGCAAAATGAGGAGATAAAACTGTAAATAAGCAAGACTCTTAGGTCTTAAGTACCTACTCATAACTAGTAGTGCACTCTCGTGCGCTCATTCTCACTACTTATTTACAACTTGGTTCCTACTTTGTACTTTATCACTTAGTTTACGATGAGTTTCAGTGAAAAAAGTTCTTATCCATTACTTCCAGGTGCAAGAGCACTTAAAATAGGTCACCTTTGTTTAAAAATAATGCAAAATAGTAATCTAAAAGTTGCAAGAATCCATTTTCGCACCTACGCAAAACAAGGGACTGGTAGTATTTACGGTGAGTAAAGTTTATAAGCTTACCTATTTTCTCTTTTTTTCCCAAAACACCATCCACTAAAGTAAGAAAATTCTCAACAATAACCGAAAAGCTTTAGAGCCAGGGTAGCCAATCTCAAAAAAGGCCTGTGAGACGAATTTAAAATATCCTATATGCTACGAGAAATCTGCGAGTCGCAGAGGGCTCACGTGGGAGCAACCTCGAAAACTGGAAGCCGAGACTCGATGAGCTTCTCAAATTTATGCACAAACATTTATCGCGCTTTTCAGGAAAGGAAAACATCACTGGGTGAGCTCCAGTCGCAACCGAGAGGTATAAAGCTGGTTGTTGCCAGCAGTACCGGCGCTTATAGCCAGCTTATAACTTCAGTTAATATTCTTCTTTAAGTTTGTGCTGGTAGACAGAGTAATTTTAATTGTTTGTTTGTTTATGGTGTGCAATAAAGTATTATCTATCTTCCTAGATCATCAACACACACATACACACACCAAATGCGATCAGCTGTCGACGTGCCTTGCATTCCGAATCACGACATAATCTCTGATAGCGTTCACGTAGTTATTTTGCGTACCGATTCAGTTATCGCGCTGATGACAGTTGAGTGCCGTCAAGGATTCAGAACGCGCATGAACGCGCTGCAAGTCAGTCTTTCTATAATTTCATAACAACATTTTCAACCAACCAACCACAGCACACTATTACTCACAAGCAACCAACCAACCAGCTGTCACGTCACTTTTGACAGGGAGGCTCACGGTGATATCGGTTTAGAGCATGGACGTTGTAAGCGCAAAATGGCGGATGTAATGACGTCGTTTATGACGATTCACGGGACACCGTTCTCGCGCTCATGGTGACTCGGAACGCTTGTTAGCGCGATGATATAGATTTTAGCGTGATTCGGAATGCAGCCAAACATTGAAGTTCAAGACGCGCTTCTTTTGTTTATAAAATTAATCTAATCAAAATGTGTAATACTCACACCCAAATACTGAAACGCTGTTTAAATATTTGAGATTGCCTCAATTGTTTGAGACGTTGCTATCCTACAAAATTATATACTTAAACGTCTATTTGATCATCACTTTAAATTTATACATGGCATATTTGAGTTCCGTTGCCATCGCCACTTACGTTCTAAAAGGATGATTAGCGTTTCACTGCGTAACGACGTTTCAAATTCTATAACTAGAAATATTTGTGACCTATCTTAAACATCTAACTACGCATCTTGATTTTGCAAGGGCTGAGTGCCTTCTGCGTTCGGTAAAAGTTCGGTTAAGCTGCAACGGCCTCAGATGCCAACAGCGAGATTAGTCCATACGAAAAAAACGAAAAAAAAAAAATAATCTTGATTTTGCACTAAAGTATCTGTATTTTCGCTAGTTGTCTGACGAAGAAGTGGTTACCACCGGGCGTTGAAACGAAGAAAAATTAAATGCCTTCGCAAAATATATATGACGACCTGGACTTTAAATAAGGTTCCGCCTCGTCAAACAAATTGCTTTGCACTTGACAAGTTCTTACCCTTTCACAATATCTACTAATATTTCCTTTTCTGAGGGCGTACAAATAAACACTCTTCTTTTTATGAATTTCATTCATTTTTTTTTGGATGATAGATTTGAGAAAAACGCGGGAGCGCTTTCTTTATTCCCTTTTGGAATAAAATTTTCACAACGAATAAAACTTGACAACGATTATTGATTTATAACTTTGACGTTCCATTTTTCGTTTCGTTCCCATATAATAGATACATTTTCTAGAAATTTATTATAGTCACTGCGTAAAACGAAACTTAAACGAAAATAACAAAAAATGTAATAGTTTCTAACATATATTTGAGGTAGTCGGATAAAATAAAATTCGGTTAAGTTTCTAAATACATATAATCAAAGGAGCTATTTGTCGGTAGAGCGAGTAGGTACTTATTTATTATTTCTTATACATGTGGCAAGATAAGTATAGGCTATATCAAAAATGACTTGGTTCAACGGTGTATCTGTTTCTTAAGTTAGGGCTTAAGGCTAGAGATTACAATTAAAAGAATTAGAATTAGAGATTTAGAGATTATTTGAGCTGTAGAATACAGCAGTAACGTTAAAATAGAGAATTGGGCGCCATCTGACGTTAGCGTCAGAAAGAAAGAATAAAATTGGAAGGGGCTCAAGCCGGATCAGATATTGAATAAGATGCACCTGGTGGTATTTTCGCCGAACGTCTGGAGTCCGCCTCGGAGTGGTGGAATGGGCTTCGAGTTGCGCAGGCGTGGTCTTGGTGTCAACCGAGGCAGGAGACAGGTTGTCTGGAGAAGAAGGCTCGCGGCTGTCGATTTGTGAAACAGCGTTTCAGCTACGCGGCGACTCAGAAAATACCACGCTTCTCGTTGGCTCCAGTAAGTATCTTTCGGCGGGCGTCAGGTGTAAGGGTCCACGGTAATTGGATCGCCCGTCAAAGACTTCGCGAACTAGTAAAATACTCGGTTTTATCACGATCAAAAGGCAAGGAAGTATTGTCCAAACTAAATAACTTTTGTAGCTCGCCGATGAGAAGTTCTTCAGTTGAAATCAAGTGGGTGAAAGAGAAAAAGCACTGACGAAATTCCCCTTTTATAGTCCAAGTTAAACTACCTGCCCCATATAAATTAAAACGAATATTCTTTCCAACTTGTTCTAGAAAATATGATGTAATTTCCTTTACATCATACCATAGAGTAAAGATCTTGACACCTATCTTCCGTCAAACTAGCCAAAGACAACTTTTGCTATCCAGGATTCATCGGTCATAGACAACTGATTGAACTATTGATTTATTATTTGAGATCTTATATATTATTTTGTTTTTTAAAATACGAGAAGGATTAATTGGTTCGATAAATAAAGCTGGCATGAACAATTAAAATTTGATTATCCATTATGAAGATACGTGTTGATATCTACAACGAGTATGCAACGCCATCTGCCGCAGGCTTGGCAAACTGCGTTGAAAGAGGCTTGTATATCGATGTTTGAAAATCGAGTGTTCGGTCAGTGAGTACGCCGCCATACCGCTAGATGTCGTGGCATATGAGTGTAAAATCCGATATCGTACAGAAGAATTGTGTGAGTATCTGGTGAAATGAAGTTTGTAACGTGACATAGAGAATTGTCACGTTACAAGTTAACAAACTTTTTGCAAAACTATTGCCATATAAAGAAATTTTTGCGAGTTCTCAGCTAATCACGGTATCAATGCTACTAAATGGCATTTGAGTATACTATTTAGATTTATGTGTTCATATTTAATTAAATAATCTTTAGTTAAATTGATTATTTATTTATTTATTTTATAAGGCACACATTACAAATTACAAGCAAAAATATATAACTTAACTAAAACAACAATTTTATCTGGCTTGAAACGTAACTTATGTGCGCACAGAAAAACAGAAATATATTCATCGAGGAAACAAAAGGAATAGCATGTTTAAGAACATAACTACTACTAAATAATGATTAGATGAGTAGCGTTTCAGTATTCGGGCGTTACTTTATTGAAGTGTCACTATATCTTTTTATATCCTATTCTCATGAACCGTGATAGTTAGACAGTTGAAATTTTCAGAGAGGATGTGTTTCTGTTGATACTATAGCAACAAATACTAAACACAGAATAAAATACATATTTAAGGGGGGCTCCTATACAACAGAAATTATTATTTTGCCGTTTTTATAGATAATGGTACGGAACCCTTCGTGCGCTAGTCCGACTCGCACTTGACCAGTTTTATTTTAAGTAAGTAATGTCACGTCACGGAATGATTTCCACTGTGTTCAAAGTCTTGCTACGGAACACCGATAAGAAGCCCTATTATCTCAGATATAAAAAAAAGGGAAATTGGATCAGGTAATTTAACCACTAAGGTTAGCGTTATAAGTTTTTAAGTTTACTCAACTTTGTTAGTTTTAAAGCTCATGAGGTGTCACGTAACATTAAGGTGAGTATTCACTATGTCACCGGTCGCCGCTAGTGGATACGTATTCGCTCTCCAAGCGCGTATCAGTTCGTGCTTCACCTAGGCTTTTTCACGAACACAAAGGGAAGCGCAGTACGAGTATGTTCGTGGACGCAGGCGAACCACGTCTCAATTTGAGCGGATACAGACACCTTTAACAACGAACGTTTCGAGGCTACTTCAGTGGAAGCATTCAGAATGAGAATCTATATCTCGGTCGAACCGACCAAAAATGAGCAACTTAATCTTTCCTAACACTTCTTATATTGTTATGTATGTATTTTTATTTAATATTGGTGTAGTTTAGTCTATGATAAAAAGTATTTAAGTAGTATGTACCTATGCTATTTTTATTTATGCAAATTTTCATTAGTTTCCTTTCCTGTGCACCACCTACAAATATTTATCTACAATACACAAAGGTTATCTGAAAGAGACTGCTCTTTAGCATTAAGTTCGCCTTTGTACTAGTTTTATAAGTGCAATAAAGTATTTTCAATCAATCAATCAACGTTATCCTGACAGGCACATTACAAGAGCAAATACTTTTGGCTATGTATGCTATTCCTTTCGTACTTGTACACAAAATGGATATTTTCTTATATTTATATTGACCACCAACATAGTACACATAAATAAAATACTTATAAAAAATCAATCAATCAATTACAAGTAAAAACGGCGTTGTCTAGTTTAATGATAGAGTAATATGTTGTAATGTTACTGATAATGTGTTGCTGTTGCATCTTATGATTTTCAAAAGTTCCTCGCTTCAAAAGAATTTGGCTTACGGTAAATATGCATCAACATCTTACCGTCTCCAATAAAAACATCAAGGTATGATGTGGGTTAGCCAAGTTACACGACCCTTGCTATTTTTCTGTAAAATTCGAGCTGCAAAAAAAGGAAAAATTTGCACCGTTTAACTCAAAAGTTTCACTTTTATGGTGAGTTTATTGGTTTGAACTTTTCTTTTACATACTAAGATTGGCAGTTTTGTGTCGCATTGCGTTTTCACGTTGTTTCTACGTTAATATTATTATTTTTACGGGTTAGACTCAAGGTGCTTGCTTTTTACATCTCTATCTGCTCTTGTTCGTCGGTTACTTTGAAAGAGGGAACTTTAAATCCATGTAATTTGGGACACGGTCCGTCATGCTATTTTTATTAAGATATTATTAGTCGTAGGAACCTCGTCACACCCGCTCTTAAGGGTTATTTCGGAAAATTCTTAACGCACCGGCGAACTGTGAACGCAACTTCAATTCGCCCACGTCTAAAACTTCGGCTTGAATATCGCTATCCCTGTTTAGTGACGAAGTTTAGCCACGCAGAGCGATAGTGATAGCAATAGAACGATTCTAAATTTGATTAGATTTTGACCGTGTTCCGTAATACCAAAAATGATAACTGAAAACTTGTTGTATTTTTCTCATTGTGTTATTATTCTGTAACTAGACGATATAATCTATGTTCCCATGACTAGGATACGTAAGATGTTGTTGTTTTTAATACGAAACATATAGGTTGAAAACAGGTCTTTTATGACGTAAAAACATGTAGAATACGCTTCTATTTCATTTTAGGTAAGTATTTTGATCTAATATATGGTTGGAAACTTAGATAAATACTATTCAAATAAAAATAATACTTTATTAAGTTAGAAATATGCTCCAATTAGAAATGATCTTGGTAGTACGTGTTGTATGGGCGATTGTCCCTCCGGTGCCCCCTTAAGTAGTTCTGATAAGGTATATTATTGAGTGAAATGTATTTTCATATGGAATTTCATTTATATAGGTTGGTCATTTATATAGGTAAGTGTGAGACACACATTTGTTGGGTATTGCTGTTTTTGTGTGTATGAATTTGTTCTATTGTGTGTATCTTATTTGTGTGCTGTGTGTGTTTTGTATCGTCACAAATAAATGTTTTTTATTTCTTTTTCTTTTTTTCTTTATCAGCTGATGTTTTTCCTAGAAATAAATTAAATTAAATACAAAAGCAACTCAGTCTACTCTCTGTCTGCCTGTTTGCTAAATTTTCACGATTAAACAGCTAAACTGATTTCGATGAAATTTTGTTTATAGATTAGATAATGTCTTTCAGATAATTTAAAAATCCAAAGTCGGGGTTTGCCAATGAGCGATGGAGCGCAGCATTTTAGGTGTCAAGAAAATAGATAAGATTCGGAACACCTCGCTAAGCTCAAAGCCCGGCATCGCGACGACGGTATCAAGGCTGCTAAGTTAAAATGGGATTGGGCGGGTTATGTCTCCCGCATGCAACCAAATAAGTTGGCTAAGGTGGTAACTAGATGGATCCCTGTGGATGGAAAGCGACACCGTGGAAAGCATAAGAAGTGTTGGCGCGATGATTTGGATGCATTTTATAGGAACTCCGGGATTTGGTACAGGACCGAGATAAGTGGAGAGGTGAGGGGGGAGGCCTTTGCCAAGCACTGGGACAGCATAGGCAATATAAAAAAATGTCGTTATTGCACACCATTCAAAATAAATAAATGAAAGAAAATACACTTGTTTATAAATCAAAGGTACAATACAATGGCCTTATCGCTAAAAGATAAAGTATATAGATAATAACCGAGGTTGAGACATAGGCTCCTTTTTATTCGACTAAGTAGAACGAGGGTAGTTTTTTATTAACAAACCACGCGTGCGAAGACGAAAGTGGATCAGCTAGTATAAAATATTTTAACATATTTGTCGGATGTCAACTTTTGCCGCGTGGTAAGCATGAAGTCGACGAATAAACAAGAGGTTACGAGTTTGATGGCATTTGCGGGACATTTATGTTTGCGTAATCTGCAAATATCTATTACGGGCCTAGTTGTTTGGTAACATGGCACTCGTAGTTCATCGTACCATACTTATTCTTCTCAATTGTAAAGCTCTTGTCAGAGCGGTCGTGGTCATCATGTTGTATCATTATTTTTGGGGGCAGATGTTAACCGCCTCACGATATCTCGCCATTTGTCTCTGTTGACCGACATTCTCGTGCATTCATTCAGTTGGCCGCCCACTGCAGCTTTTATTTGATCGTTTCACTGCATGAGCGCTCTTCCGCGCGGTTTGATACCCTCCACTTTCTTGTACGACAAAACGCTCAATAGAGTCAGTGTCCTGCCTCGAGACGTGGCCGAAGAACTTCAGAATGCGAGTTTCTGCTAAAGCCGACATAAGCTGTTTTATGCCGAGCTCCTGGAGTATAGAGACATTAGTACGAAACTCGGTCCATGATATTCCAAGAAGCCTTCTCCAGCACCACATTTCCAATGCGTCTATCATTTTTTTTCAAATTCTCGCAACGTCCACGTCTCTGCAGTGTAAAAAAATATTGAGAAAATAAGAGTTCGAACGAGTCGGGTCTTAGTGACTTTGGTGATATGTCGATACCTCCATATTTTCCTCATCTTATCCATTGCAGTTCTGGTTATTGCCATACGACGTTTGACTTTATCTATGCAACCTAGTTTGGGGCCAAGAAGTATTTGTGTAACTATAGGGTGTTATTTAGCCTTTGAACCAACAATTAAGCCTTAATACAATCTAGGATCGTCAGACATTTTATTATAAATAAGGTAACTATAACCCCATTGCAATTTATGATACGAACATAAATGCCAAAGAGCCTGAAACAGATACAAGAAAACCATAAAAAGCTCTGAAGCAGCCAAATTAATGCAATAAATACGATAATTGCTTGTAAAGCGATACGATACGGCCTGTTAACACAATATTAGTATTTGTAAACGCCGAAGACAGTATAATAAGTACATTACACCGCCCGAATGACCGCATCCTTTCCTTATCGCCCAATAACAACGGTATAGGAAATTTTGTAAAACCCATTACGAAGCTACGTCTGATTTTACGAACTGTGAATTCCGTTTTATTTTGTTTCGTTATGTCGATTGGTGAGAAGTAGGCATTGAAGTGGAAGTCAAAGCATTCAGCTTCTGGAAGATAGCTCTATATTTTTATTATTACACTTATTGAATTTTTTTTAATATAATTTGGCTGACGACTAAATATAAATAGAGTTAGAACTAAACTTTTGGACAGACTAGAATTAGAATCAACGGCTATTTTATGAAGCTCGCAATGACTTTATGTCATCCTCATTAGAGTCGGTATTGTAACCACGGTTATTGCCAAACTTCGTCAAATGAAAGGTCAAATGAAGAAACACTCGCTCACAGAAAGACTTGTCTGTCTATTTGCCACGGCATCGTGATTCTATGAAACTTTAGCTTGCCCTTGATTGTGCTATGTTTATTCAAATGACCTTTTTTTAAAAATGTATAGAAAATAAAAACAATAATTAATTTAACACAACATTAATTTAACATTTAAACATAAAACTCAATAGGATATGGCCTTGACCTTGACTTCTGGCTCAAATAAATAGGTTAAAAACGTCATGCTTCATCACAATAAACTCATTTACTAAAACCAGACCGTGAAGATATTCTATAATACAAAACGAACAACAAAACTTATTAAGAGCATAGTTTCGATTACTGAGAACTTCTGAAGGAAATATTAGCGTCAACATAGCTAGAGTAATAATTGACCTGTCTCCCCATATTCTATCCGGAGTGCCTTAATAAATTGTCTGAGTACGGGAGTCTAGTTACCGAAGTACCGTTATAACTTTGTTCTATTCCCGTAATGGAATCAGCGGAATGTGTTTCCAAATTTATTGTTATATCAATTTACTAAGAACGTTTTTCACTTTTCTTGTGGTTTTACCGATCGTCTGCAGCGTCACTTATAATATGATCACATACTACATCAACCTTGGTGCTGACCTAAATATGGATAATTATAAAAAATCCAAAAATGCAAAACACCAGCTCAATAAATGGGATCTATTAAGTACGAGTAGGACAATATTTCTGAAATGAAAATCTCAATCACACTAATATTATAAATGCAAATGTTTGAATGTTTCTTTGTTACTCAAACACGTCATAACGGCTCAACCGAAGAAATTTAGTATGCACGTAGTTTATAATCTGGATTAACACATATGCTACTTTTTATTCCATAAATCAGGTCCATGGAATAAAATTGGGATGTCAAGTCAAGTTGCAACAGCGAATTTAGAAATATTTCTAGGTTACCTACACATTTAGTAGTGTAACGCGTAACAAGTCGTGGGCAACAGCTAGTTATTCTTAAAAAGTAGTAAAAAGTTTCCTTATTATTATAAATATGGGATTTATCACGTACCGTCTTATCGGTGTATCGACCGACAATGTGACCTCCTGACGACCTCCGTGGCGCAGTGGGCGAATAGCCGGCTGAGACGCAGGAGGTAGTGGGTTCGATTCCTGTAGCGGAACAAATGTTTGCATGATCTACAGATATTTGTTCCGGGTCTGGTTGTTTTTCTATATATTATAAGTTTGTATTTACAAAAAAAAGTATATAAGTATTCTATCAGTTATCTGGTTCTCATAGTACAAGTTCTGCTTAGTTTGGGGCTAGATAGCGCTGTGTGAAATGTCCAGCAATATTTATTTATTTAATTCGTGAACCTTCATCAGGGTGAGTGCGATCCGCACCGAATAACAACACGCCTCGCATTGCGCGCCGGAGCCCTCTGCGCGCGATTCGACGGGCACGATGGTGGGGATTTCGTCAACGATGGCCCCGCGTGCTGACAGGCTGCCTCGGTACAAACGCACAACACTAACTATGTCTCTACCAGGTTCACTCACTCTTCTGTCGCTTGCATCATGAAGACATGGCCTCCAGGCTGGTGGTAGAACCCATCCTCTATCTCTGTTAAAGTTCAGCACACGACTTATTTCTATCGCCTATTATTTTTATTGAACCGAAATATTATTGGTCGAAACACCGATAAGACGGTACGTGATAAATCCCTTATTTATAATAATAATTGAAATCAATCACGAAGTTTCAATAAACTGCCAAAAGAATTCAAGGACATGCCTTTAAATGTGATTAATTGGAAACTACGAAAATCGTTAATGGAGCAATGCTGTTACGACATTAATGAATATTTAAATTATAAATGAATGACATTTCTTTATTGTTTATTTAATTTTGTTTTGCTGGTTTATCGTTGTTAATTTGTTTTGCTATTGTTAGTTTTAGGCTAATATTATATTTGATATTTTGATTATCATTAATTTTACATTGGAAATTTTGCACGCCTTGACGAGGCAGAATGTAAAGGAGCTTTTAAACATTGTTATCCTATTGTACCAACATTCTTGCAAATATAAGATTATGAATTACAAAAGTTTTCTAAGTAAAATATTCACTTATTGCTTTGAATAGATATCTATATTTCGTGTTGTCTATAAACTCTCCGCGTATCGATAACCCTAGTACAGTAGCTATAGAACAGCGAGCGAAATGTATTATATTGGAGAAACCAACATAAAATACCTAAGCTAAATGGATCCACGCTATCATTTGTTACCGGATGTCCGGCATACCGGCAAATCATCTAACCGGAAGTAATGCCCTACGAGCTATAGTTGTATTCCCGCTTAAATTTGACGACTCATATTGTGCTGGTTCTTCTAAATTAAGCTCGGAGAAACCGATGGATTCAAGAAACTGATTTGTCATTTGGTATATTTAAGTTTAAGCCCAAGATTTTTTTTCGCTTTTTTTGTGTATGATTGATAACCAGCACACCTTTGAATTCAACGACGACCTCCGTGGTGCAGTGAGTAAATAGCCGGCTGAGACGCAGGAGGTAGCGGGTTCGATTCCCGCTGCGGAATAAATGTTTGCATGATCTACAGATATTTGTTCCGGGTCTGGTTGTTTCTCCATATATTATAAGTATGTATTTACAAAAATATGTATATAAGTATTTTATCAGTTACCTGGTTCCTATAGTACAAGCTCTGCTTAGTTTAGGGCTAGATAGCGATGTGTGAAATGTCCAGAAATATTTATTATTATTATTCGCATTCTTATGTGGGTTGTGAGAGCAGTCTATTTAAAATTAAATATGTGTTTACTATCTAGTGATTCTTTTACATATTATTTGTTATATATTGTTGGAATAGTCTAAATTATCTGTCTGTATCTGTCTAAATACCTTTTAAATAAAAAGTAAAAAGTTAGTAAATCGTTTAAAGGGCAAGGTGTTCGCTTTTATAACAAACTCCCAAGTGATGTACAAAAATTGACAATTAACAAATTTAAAAACGTAATTATACAAAATCTTTATAAAAAAAGCTTAAGTACTATAAAATATCAGATTATGTAGATGATACGAGAAGCTTGGGATTGAAATTGCTCCAACTCGTTCAAAAATGTTACAATTTAGACGTAATTTATTTTCTTTATTGTTATGTATTCTAAAAGGATCATTAAAAAACAACCAGCCTTGTTTTCTTGCCTTTCTTTCCTGGCTTGGTCGCGAAGGAACAGGCGTTTCAAAGTGATCCTTGTGATTTTAATGAATAAAAGATTTTGACTTTGACTTCATTTTGATATTTCCCTTGATAGGTTTTGATTAACTTTTGGTTTAATGATGTATTGAGTATTGAATGTTTCTCTCTCTCTTTTGTGACTAATGGCGGGTTCCTATATCCGTCGGTAACCGACTACGCCTCGTATCTCCTTTAAAAAGTGTCAAACTAGTGTCAAACTTTTGACAGGTTTTCAAGGAGAAACGAGTCGTAGCTGGTTACCGACGGATATAGGAACCCGCCATAAGACGATTTCATAAATACCTCATCATCATCATCATCATATCAGCCGTAGGACGTCCACTGCTGGACAAAGGCCTCCCTCATTGATCTCCAGGAACTGCGGTTGGAAGCGGCCTGCATCCAACGCCGACCTGCGGTTCTTACCAAGTCGTCTGCCCATCTTGTGGGTGGACGTCCTACGCTGCGCTTGCCGGTCCGTGGCCTCCACTCGAGAACCTTTCGGCCCCATCGGCCATCTGTTCTGCGCGCTATATGGCCTGCCCATTGCCACTTCAACGTGCTAATCCGTCGGGCTATGTCGGTGACTTGAGTTCTCCTACGTATCTCCTCATTTCTGATTCGATCCCGTAGAGAAACCCCGAGCATAGCCCTCTCCATAGCTCGTTGAGCGACTCTGAGCTTATTCATAAGGCCAATAGTGAAGGACCACGTCTCGGTTCCATATGTCATCACTGGTAACACGCACTGATTGTAGACTTTCGTCTTAAGGCACTGAGGTATGTTGGACGAAAAGACGTTGCGAAGTTTCCCAAACGCTGCCCATCCGAGTTGGATTCGACGATTGACCTCTTTCTCAAAGTTGGACCTACCTAATTGGACTGTTTGTCCTAGGTATACATACGCGTCGACAACTTCAAGAGCCGAGTTCTCAACCATAACTGGGGCAGGGACGACATGGACATTCGACATGATTTTCGTCTTGTCCATGTTCATTTTAAGTCCTACCCGTTGGGAGACTCGATTGAGGCCTTCGAGCATCGTGCTGAGCTCTTCCATCGACTTTGCCATGACCACAATATCGTCGGCAAACCGAAGGTGAGTGATGTATTCACCGTTAATATTGATGCCCAGTCCTTTCCATTCCAGAAGCTTGAAGGCATTTTCCAATGCGGTCGTAAACAGTTTCGAAGAAATTACATCTCCCTGTCTTACGCCTCTTTTTAAGGGAATCGCCTTCGAGCTCTGTTCATGTACTCGGACTGACATAGTGGCGTTTTTATACAAACACTTCAACACTTCGATGTACCGATAGTCAATACGGCATCGTTGGAGAGACTCAAGCACTGCCCATGTTTCGATCGAATCGAAGGCTTTCTCATAGTCCACAAACGCGAGACATAGCGGCAAGTTATACTCTTCGGTCTTCTGTATGACTTGCCGCAGCGTATGTATGTGGTCTATGGTACTGTAGCCTTTACGGAACCCGGCTTGTTCGGAAGGCTGGAAGTCATCAAACCTGCGTTCGAGACGGTTCGCGATGACCCTCGAAAACAGCTTATAAACATGGCTCAAAAGCGAGATGGGTCTGTAATTCTTAAGCAAGGTGTTGTCACCTTTCTTGAAGAACAGAACCACCACGCCCCCGTTCCATGCTTTTGGCGTTGTACCTTCAAGCAAGGCGGAATTAAAAAGCTTCTGAAGGACTTTAAGTACCGGTGATCCACCCGCTTTCAGAAGCTCTGAAGTGATTCCGTCCTCACCCGGCGCCTTGTCGTTCTTAAGCTGCTTTAAGGCCATCCTGATCTCATACAGGCTGATGTCCGGAATATCTTCGGTATAATGTCGGGTCAGTTTGGCTCTTGGGTCGTTGGCCGCACTGCAAACAGGTTTAGTGACCGAATCGTAGAGCCGTCCATAGAACCTTTCGACTTCCCTTAACATTTCCGCTTTACTTGACGTTATGCTGCCATCTTCCCTCTTCAGCTTCGTCATGCGGCTCTGCCCAATAGAATTATCTCTCGCGAACACTTTGGAGCCTTTATTCCGCTCTATCGTATCTTTAATACGAGATGTATTAAAGGTACGAATATCGTGCCGCAAGGATTTCCAAATCTTTCTATTGAGCTGCCTATGTGACTGAGCATCATCGGGAGACTGCAGTTGCAAAGAACGTCGTTCAGCCATGAGGTTAAGGGTGTCATCAGAGGTCTATTGGTACGGGGGGTCTTAAAGAACTGGGACCCCACCGTATGGACGGTTTCTACGAACCTGTTATTGATCTCGTCCACTGATGCATCTACTTCTAGACAGTCAAAGCGATTTGAAAGTTCGAGTTAAAAGCTCTCGAGGTTTTAGATATGTGCGCGAGTGGGTCGGAGCGTAGATTTCATCAAACGGGACCTTTCAAGTTTAACGTTCATATTCAATGTGGCTCTAACAATTCGGTGATCACTGCCGGTTTTCACCCTGTGAATCACAGAGACATCATTGAATATCCGTTTCTTGTTGGTCAAGATGAAATCAATCTCATTTCTCGTGGAACCGTTGGGACTCATCCAGGTCCATTTCCTGTGAGGCGGCTTCTGGAAAAAAGAATTCATCATAAAGAGTCCTTCTTTCTCCAGAAAGTCGGCCAGCCTCTGTCCTCTGGGGTTCCGTTGCCCATATCCAAATTGCCCCACTCTCAACTCACCATCGCTTGTCATGCCTAGCTTTGCATTGAAGTCCCCCGTAACAACAATAAAGTGAGTTTTGTTCGTATGTATGGCTCTACTGATGTCCTCATACATAGACTCTACTTCTTCATCTGGATGTGAAGAGGTCGGCGCATATACCTGAACGACCTTCAGCGAATATCGCTTAGATATTCTGAGTGTCAGGTACGCGACCCTGCTCGACACACTGTCGATGGTGATAATGTTGTTGATGAGTGACTTGTGAACGAGAAACCCAACACCACCTTGGGACTGTTGGTCGCCCTCCCGGTAGTATAGTAGATTACCAGACTTAAGGGATATCGTGTCCTCGCCCTCTCTATGAACTTCTGATAACCCCAAAATGCCCCAGTGTAATCTACTAATTTCTTCTTCCAGCTCAATAATCTTTTCGTCTGTCCTCAAAGTGCGGATGTTGTGTGTTACCAGGGCCAGTGGTCGTCGTAGGGTTTGGTAGCCGATCGTCTCCCGGGGATTCTTAGCACCCCTGGCCCCGCCGTTACCGTGACTGCTACCGTAGCCAGGATTAGCGGGGCCGCCGGGGACTCGGGGCCTGGTTTTATGTTGTAAATCCATGAGGGGTTGTTGCCATACTCGCCACGCTTGGCAGGCGGGTTGGCGAGCGCAGTATAGGTGTTGAAACACGAAAAGACGCTGCTGCCCATCTTTCGGAGGTATCCCTTAGCAGACTCCTACTGCAACCACGGGCAAGAGCGGAGGGGCAACATTCTATTGCCGGCGCCCCACGGCATAAATACCTAAATTGTCAAAATTCGTTAGACTACAAGATGCGGCAGGTGAACAAACATAGATAGAGGGATTGGTAGGTAACGTTTTTTTAAACAACCACAATAAACATACAAGTTGCGGTATTATCGCTTATAGCGATATCTTCTAGAAAACCTTATAACTGGTTAACTGGGTTTCACTAGAACGTACATACAACTTAAAACCATTACCTTTCTTCTTCGCATTCGGGTAATTAGCAACTCAATTTTTCTCGTTATTGTGTAAAAAGACGATGGCAAAATTTATCTCAATCTTCCTGATATTGTCTCTGAAACAGGTGTCAGAGCTTAAAACTCGGATATTACCGCTCCAGAATGTTCATCCTTGAGAAAAATATATGGATTCTTAGCATGTACCTGCGTCCTCGTCGACGATATCAGAAAAATATGGTTCCCATATTTTACACGTTTCGCTGATACGATGGAAGCAGTGAACCGACCGAATTCACTTGGTGTAACAGATTAAAGACGCCAATATCCGCTGATAAGACACGACCGTACTTAATAAAAACTGACTTATGCTTTAATAGCAGTTCTTTAGGAAACATTGAGCTTCCACTTAGAGTTATTAAAAGTGCCTCTTAAGTTTCTTTGCGCTTGCAGTTTTAAACTACTGCTTCGGCAAGACGAGGTTATCGGAGGTAAATTAGAGATGTTTTTATGAAATGTTTCTCAAGAGGACGATCAATTCTAGGTTTTAAACAGAAACGTACCGAGTAACAAAAGCTTTTTTTTATATAAAACTAGTGGTTTGCCCGCGGCTTTGCATGTGTGGTATTTCAATAAAAAACATTACCCTCCTTTTGTGCACTCGGGTATAAAGTAGTCTATGTTTTTCCCCGGGATATAATCTATCTCCTTGCCAAATTTCATAACGATCCGTTCAGCCTTTTAGTTATGAAAAGGTAACAAACAAACTAACAAACAAACAGTTACTTTCGCAGTTAATATGTATGTTTTATACATATAAACCTTCCTCTTGAATCACTCTATTGTTGGTTGTTGGTGGTTTATTGTGGTTTTGCATGCGTGGTTCGTCCATGAAAACATTACCCTCCTTCGGCGCAGTTAGGTAAAAAGTATCCTATGTCCTTCTCCTGATTTTAAGCTATCTCTCCACCAACTTTCAGTCAAATCGGTTCAGCCGTTCTTGAGTTATAAATAGTGTAACTAACACGACTTTTCTTTTATATATATATATATATAGGTGTGTCCACGTGACCTGGAAATTTAGGTATCTACCTGCTTTATATTCAAGAAACCTAGATAATGCAAGTATTTCGACAAAAACTCTTGAGAATGTCGTCAGGTAGGTACCGATTACTTATTAAGTAGTCTTATTTTATCGAATATCTTGGGACCAAATGCCAATAGTTGGCTGGTAGATTTACGAGTATTATCGATTCGCATGAATGATTTCCGTGGCCGTTGCTCTCAGAGGGCAATTTTGTAACCAAACATGATATTTTATTAGCGTGTAATGACTGGGCGGTTTAATGAAGTAGTGAAAAAAATATGGTCTTTGTTTTGGAGGATATCTAGGGCCGATAAAGACAACTTCTCCTACTAGTGATAACATTAAAAAAAAATTAATGCAACAATGTTTCGGATGAGGGAGACTTATTCTGACTTATTGACGACCTCCGTGACGCAATGGGCGAATGTTTGCATGATCTACAGATATTGTTCCAGGACTTGATGTTTTTCTATATATTAAAAGATGTAATCACAAAAAAAGAATATATGTATTCTATCAGTTATCTGATTCCCATAGTACAAGTTCTGTTCAGTTTGAGGCTAGATAGCGCGGTGTGAAATGTCCAGCAATATTTATTTTATTTATACAAATAATTTTGTGGGTTAAAACAGTATTTTTACCACATCAATATCTGGAAACTTTAAATAACACCTTCACTAAATACAGGATGCAAATAATAGAAAGAGAAAATAGAGGCTGTGCGATAATCCACAGTTTCAGAGTATTTGCATTTGAATTGAGAAGCAAACACGATCGCGTTGGCGCTGACAACCATCGACTCTTCTCATCGATTTTGTTTGCACAGAAATGCTACATGTTTACAAACTACGAACGTATGATTAGATATGAACATTATCCACTTCACGACTTATAGATCCCGATTGTCTCTTTGTTCACCGAAAAAAACATCATATATTTTTTGTCTCTGCACAGCTTATGTTTTTGCTAAGATGCCTTATTATTTTTACATCGATTTATTCTTACAAGTACCTACTGCGATCGCTTCTCTTTTGCCTTCTTACGAGGAAGTTAATATACAAAGTTTTCTTTGGTTCTGTGTTGCCGATGCCTTTGGAAAGAAGCGATGGTGGATCGTGATACTCATTGAACCCTTATCCTCCACAAACACTGTTACTACCACCTACGGGGACCCTGGAAAGCTAATCTCATCAACCCAAAGTCCTACTCCGTTACTTCAAGGGGTTAGGATGGCTGGGGTCAGGTTAGAAGATAACAATACACCCCAATGCGGGACGTCAGTCCAGATCTTATTTCCCACCCTAGAATTATAATAGGCTACTTTTAACTGACATTGCGTGAAAAGCCGCAGGTAGAAGGCAGTAAATAAATAATTATTTCTGTCTTACTTAAGATTAGACTTAGGTGTCGACTTTAGTACTTCCTCGTCTTCTTGACGTCGGGCTTGGTCAGAAAACGCAAATATAAAAAGTTGCGTAGGCACTACCTAGCACTTTTTTGCTTATGAAAATCTGAAACGAATGATATAACTATAAGATATAAGTTTTCTCGAACACAAACATAATTACAAACGCTTGTTTCTGGGATATTTACCGAATTCTTCAACTGGTAATGAACTTTCTCTAAACACAATAAAAGGTAGAGCTGAGAGCATCCTGCTTTGATTCATGTATTTGTTGCATAGTTGGTTTTTCGAAAATAATTTAATTTATTTACTTAATTTCGTGATTGTTTTCAATCATTATTATAAATTTAATTTATTTTGGTAATTAATGACAGACTGTTGTAATACGTATAAAATATAGATATAAAATATATTAGTACTTCAATGGATCCTTTAACTTTCCAGATTGCAACTTGTTTACGGTTGGGTTCGCGGTGCTGCGCCCCTCAACAGTGCCAGTGCGGTTCGGCAGTCGAACAGCTTGGTCACCATGGATTATATCGTTCCAGGGCCGCCGGTAGGATTTCCAGTCACGCTAGCCTTAATGATATCATCAGCCGGACTTTTTGCAGCGTTAACGTTCCAGCCGTTCTCGAACCGAACGGTCTGATACGTGACAATGGTAAGAGGCCTGACGGTATGACTCTTGTTTCTGGGAGAAAGGTAGACCTTTGGTGTGGGACGCCATGTCCGTCGATACCCTTGCGCCATCTCATCTGTCTGGTACAGCAGTTGGGGCCGGTGCGTCGGCAATTTCAGCCAAAGATCTCAAGCGGCACAAATATAAAAGACTCGACAGAGCTTACGTGTTTGAGACATTTGGGGTCGAGACCCTGGGTCCATGGGATACCGGCGCCCATCGCGTTTTCAAAATTCTTTCTGGGCGTCTGGTCAAACCATCATGTGCTCCGAGAGCTGGCGCATATCTGGGTCAACGCATGAGCATTGTAATTTAGCGGGGCAATGCAGCGAGTGCCTTGGGGATACTTCCGCCTGGTAGTAATCTGGAGTAGTCGAGCTATCTACAGATCGTTTGCAACGGTCTTTAGATGATTCAACTGTTTCTTCTATATTTTAGTAATGTAAACATTTATTGTTATTAAAGACATTTTGGCCCCGTTAATTAAGTATAATTAATTTGTAGATAAAGTTTACAATAATTGAAAAGAAGTTTATAGGAGCGGTTGGGTGCAGGCCGCACAAAACCGGAAACCGCTCTGGAAATCTATTGGGGCGGGCTATGTTTATAGGAGCGGTTGGGTGCAGGCCGCACAAAACCGGAAACCGCTCTGGAAATCTATTGGGGCGGGCTATGTTTATAGGAGCGGTTGGGTGCAGGCCGCACAAAACCGGAAACCGCTCTGGAAATCTATTGGGGCGGGCTATGTTTATAGGAGCGGTTGGGTGCAGGCCGCACAAAACCGGAAACCGCTCTGGAAATCTATTGGGGCGGGCTATGTTTAT
Source organism: Philereme vetulata (assembly GCA_918857605.2). Taxonomy (NCBI): domain Eukaryota; kingdom Metazoa; phylum Arthropoda; class Insecta; order Lepidoptera; family Geometridae; genus Philereme; species Philereme vetulata. The sequence goes on along the minus strand of OU975474.1, from coordinate 6,834,101 downwards.
AGGAGCGGTTGGGTGCAGGCCGCACAAAACCGGAAACCGCTCTGGAAATCTATTGGGGCGGGCTATGTTTATAGGAGCGGTTGGGTGCAGGCCGCACAAAACCGGAAACCGCTCTGGAAATCTATTGGGGCGGGCTATGTTTATAGGAGCGGTTGGGTGCAGGCCGCACAAAACCGGAAACCGCTCTGGAAATCTATTGGGGCGGGCTATGTTTATAGGAGCGGTTGGGTGCAGGCCGCACAAAACCGGAAACCGCTCTGGAAATCTATTGGGGCGGGCTATGTTTATAGGAGCGGTTGGGTGCAGGCCGCACAAAACCGGAAACCGCTCTGGAAATCTATTGGGGCGGGCTATGTTTATAGGAGCGGTTGGGTGCAGGCCGCACAAAACCGGAAACCGCTCTGGAAATCTATTGGGGCGGGCTATGTTTATAGGAGCGGTTGGGTGCAGGCCGCACAAAACCGGAAACCGCTCTGGAAATCTATTGGGGCGGGCTATGTTTATAGGAGCGGTTGGGTGCAGGCCGCACAAAACCGGAAACCGCTCTGGAAATCTATTGGGGCGGGCTATGTTTATAGGAGCGGTTGGGTGCAGGCCGCACAAAACCGGAAACCGCTCTGGAAATCTATTGGGGCGGGCTATGTTTATAGGAGCGGTTGGGTGCAGGCCGCACAAAACCGGAAACCGCTCTGGAAATCTATTGGGGCGGGCTATGTTTATAGGAGCGGTTGGGTGCAGGCCGCACAAAACCGGAAACCGCTCTGGAAATCTATTGGGGCGGGCTATGTTTATAGGAGCGGTTGGGTGCAGGCCGCACAAAACCGGAAACCGCTCTGGAAATCTATTGGGGCGGGCTATGTTTATCAGTGGACGTGCAACTGCTGTTTTGATGATAATTGCGAAAGCACAGCTGGATGTGACTGCAGTCATTAGCTACCAATATCATAACCGTAACATGACGTTCGACATAGTGCATAACATGATATTCGTCTGGCAGTACGTGTGCCTCTTAGCTTCCTGAGAGTGAGCTGTTTGCATTGGTCATTAGTCGATGCGGCTTATCGGAATTATTAGCTCCTATTTGGCCCGAGCGGTCCGATTCAATTTCCTTGCTCTAACCAAATAGTATCCTGCGCTGAGACAAATCCCGGTGAATATTGGCGAATAAACTCGGATGACTTCTATTTGCATAGTATTTCAGTGAAACTATGCTAGCGTTATACGTTTTATTGAATCGTTTAGTCAAACTTCATGGATTTAAATCGTTTAGGCGTTCAATTGTGTAGGTACCTGATCAGGGTTTTTGTAAAAGTTGTCAAATTACGTAAACGTCAATAGTTTTTGTGAGCGTTTTCGTTTCCGCCCATACCTTTACTTGCAGCGCCTCTAAACGAGCTCACAACAACTTTTGACGTTTGCGGAACTATCAAAATACGATCGCGCAAGGGCACCACTTAGGTACGAACCTCGGCTGTTGCCAGGATGGGGATAGGAGAGAAACGCCCGGATGCGTGCTTGTACCTCGTATAGGCGGCAACTGAAGGGACTCATCGACCTCGCCGGCGAGGTGTATCTGTAAAGTGTTTGCTCCGTCTAATATAGATGACTCAGAAATGAGGTGGTTTCGTCATCCGAATTTCCGAGAATGTGTCTCAGTCGACGGAGGGTTTTCCTTTGAACATATCGAAAAGACAGCAAAGAAGAGTATTTCTTTTTGTCTAAGGCCGGGAATATACATATTTAGCCTGATTGTCGAATAACACTAGCTCGATACACATACGATTCTTTTGTCTCACTTTTTGTAAACTCAGTGGACGATGAAGTGCTTATTTGCTAGTATTGACGCGAATGAAAAAGAACAAACACAGCTATTCGATCCACTCTATTATTTTCAAAGACTAACGGAGAGTCATTTCTATTTGAGACCGACAACGTATATCCGTTTCCGACTCGGATGTACATCGAATGAATATATGGCGCGAATGCCTTCCGGTAGTCGGTTCTGACTATCGGGTCCGACTATCGTATGGAAAAATCTGAGGTGTAAAGCGGCCATATTCGGACAGCTTCTAGAAATTGCAAGTGATGGCTTTGGTGTTTGGTATGCCAGTGCGAGGGAGCTTGAAGAAGTCGGTGTAGGGGCACTAAAACAGTAAACTACTTACAGATTGAAATAAATTACGGCATTAATATTGGATTACTTCCTAAAATATAATTTTTCTTTAATATATATCCCTAATCACGTTATGAAAAGTTTTATCCAAAGTTTTATAAAATTATGTATTGAATTTTTTTTCCAGATTTGCTCCTTTAAAGGAAAAATCCTTATAATTTGCTGTACATTTAATGAGATCTACTTAGATCCATAAGTCAGCTAACTCTTAATCTATAACTTACTTTCCGTATAGTATGTATGCAGCTTGTTCCGTTTTATTAATCTTGCATTAAATACCAAGGATTGAAAACCTCAGTTTTAATCGAATTCTATTTCGAATCCGAGAACGATATTTTGTAAACCTTTGCACCCGTGTCGGAAAGGTATCTGAGCTTTATGGTCAATCCAAAATAGTTTTAAAATTGCGTTTTGTATTCGAAATCAAATCTGACAGCTATCCGACGTTTTAAATTAGCCACACAGTTTCGTGTTTCGATTACGAATAATCCGGATTTATTAAGTTTGATTGATTGATACCGCTTGATTGTACATCAAAGATCATTGGGCGGTTTTGACCCACTTTTTTTTTTCGCGCACAGTGTTCAAATCACTTTTAAAGTAAAGTATTCAATTCCACTTTTCTAAATATGTAAATTTTTTTTATGTATCTGCTGGAGGAAAAATGTTATGTAACAGTATGTATGTGAGTCTAACTATAATTCTATTAGACTAAAAACTAAAGATTTTACTGTCAGCATTGTGAAAATGTATGTACAAGCATAAGAAAAATATTTGTATCGCATAACAGATTGTATGTTTACGTTGGGATCATACCACTTGAGAATCGCAAGATGGTATTGCCACGAGCACATGCGTGAGGATGGTGTATACACTATCGAACTATACCGGCACCAAGAAATGATTGAAAATAAGATATTGATAAGAGGCAGAATACAGTCACGACACGTCCGTGCAAAGCAGTACTACACCTATATTTTAGTAGATCCTACCCATATTGGAAGAAATAGCATCCAACAGTATTACTGCTCGTGTATACACGGCCGTCGCACTGTCGGAAGCTGTGCACATGTTGTAAGCGTCGTATACTTTCTGTCATGGGCCAGGCATCAAAACGTGATAGACGCGCCTGCAGCCTTTTTAGATGAATTAACTATAGATTTTGATAATGCAGAATAAAAATATTATTACCGCAAAATGGATTTTATTTTCGTATTCCTGGAAATTGTTCAAAACAACTGTTTTACAAAGTATTTTTACAGTCAGGCCAATAGTTTTTACTTAGTTCATTATAAAAATGCTATAATAATAATTTAAAAATGCTATAATATTAATTAAAAAAAATTTTTTTGCGGTTCTCCCATATCCTGCAATAATGCGACCCATACCATTAAGTAACATATACATTTAACTACATACCTAGCCCTGTTTCGTTTTTGTGCGCCGTGGGTCATATGTCCGAACAAAATGCCCAATGACCTTTAAATTAAAATAATATATAAATATATAACAAGACATGCGGAAATACAAGTAAAAGTTTCAGACAATATTTTAATATTTATTAAAATATAGTAAAATGTTTAATATAATGTAGGCTTATTGTGTTATTAATGTTATCGACTCATACGTTTATCTTGGCCATGTTTTATCTTTTGGCAAGGAGTATCAGATGAGGGAGTTATCAGGCGTGTTTAACTTGGATGGGCAGCTTTCGGCAAACTAGCTGAAATATTAAAATCCACTCGTATTCCACGTCGTGTATAACACGTCTCTATAACCAATGTGTTCTGCCAACTATGACTTATGGTGCCGAGACATGGAGGCTCACGAAGGAGGCTGTGTACAAAATAAGTGTAGCACAGAGAGCCATGGAGCGCGCCATGCTCGCCATCACACTCTTAGATCGAGTTCCCAATACCGAAATTCGCAAGCAGACTAAAGTACAAGACGTCAGCAAGCAAATATTGGGGCTCAAGAGGAGTTCGGCACGACAGGTGGACTAAGGCCCTAACAGAGTGGAGGCCGAGAACTGGGCATCGAAATAGGGGACGTCCAACAGCGAGATGGGTCGACGACATCCATAAGACCGTGAGTCGTACGTGGTTCAGACTGGCACAGGATCGGAAAGAATGGCAAAAACAAAGAAAGGCCTATGCCCAGCAGTGGGTCAACACGGGCTGAAAATGATGATGATGATGAATGTTATCAAACAGTGCTGAATGATTATATTCTAACAGCAGGACCAAATGATACAATATTAGACGATCGTCCTGTCGAAACACTGATCCAGGATTATCTTGTGTTTCTGAGTGTAATTTTTAAATATTATGTGAACTTTGGCGCTTATTAATTATACTCATTGTTATACTATACGTATAACATAATAATACTTTGGTTTTACGGGGGGTTTTTTCGATTTCTTGTGTAGACGTTTGTACAAAGTTATCACGGTATGCAAAATTATAGACGTCAATTCAGGCGTATCAGATTTCCTTTAATGTTACAATTATGCAGTTTATAATTAATTATTTAAATGGGTATTTATCGCGTATGTAAATCGGTAATTAAATAAGTAATCAGTTTGAATCAGTTGTTATGAACAGTGTCGCGAAAGTTTGTAAAATTCTATGCTGTCTATATTATTCAGCTACACTTACATTATTATGGTTATACTCGGTTCGTTGGTTGAAGAAGTTTCGACTAAAATGGTGAACGTAGTTTGGTTTAAAATTTTCTAGACTCTTAAAAAGTGCCTACGAAAATGCTATAACAGTTTACGAATTCACTGTAAATGTTAACTGTCTCTATGCCCTCTAAAAATTCTGAAAGGATATTCTTGGTAGATTTTTAATCACAAGTTCGAGATAAGTGCATTTATTCTGACCTCCATTCTTATGTTATCTCCGATTGAGACAGTCTAGAAATGGAATCGGATTTTATTCAGAATAGGGTTGATTCTAGGCGACATTTTGTATTTACGTAAGAACGTGATAATATAAAACAAAATTGGGAATTCAGTCCTTTCTACCCATTTGCAAAATTAAACTTGTGCTAGAGTAAAGTAACCAGTAAAAAGTTATTTTTTAGGGTTCCGTACCCAAAAGGTCAAACGGGATACTATTACTAAGACTCCGCTGTCTGTCTGTCCGTTTGTCACCAGGTTGTATCTCATGAACCGTGATAGTTAGATAGCTGAAATTTTTACAGATAATGTGTTTTTGATGCCGCTATAACATCATCTACTAAAAAAAAGTAGGATAAAATAAATACTTAAGGGGGCTCCCATACAACAAACGTGATTTTATTGCTCGTTTTTGCTCGATATTGATAACGGCTTGAAATATTCACAGAATATTGAGTTATACACTTCTCATCAAAAAAATCGATACACCTCTGAAATTTGGTTTTGAATGAGTTTTTGTGTTTTTCTTTTATATTAAACAAAAAAATAATAATGCCAGTTAATTGCAGATATTATATAGTATAGTTTAACTAAAATTAATGTTCCAAATTAAAATTAAATTTCTTTAACTATCGTGTTTTGTTCAACAGGTATGTTTTTACACTTAAAGAAGAACTTCTAAAATGTTAGAAACAAAGACGTAAAACCAAAAAACTATAAAAAAAGTTTATTCAGTATCTTGTATTTCCTCCCCGGGCTATAATGACCGCTTCCATGCGATTCCTCATGGAATGGATGAGAGACACAATTTTGTGTTGTGGGATATTATCCCACTCTTCTTGTATAGCTGTTTTAAGCTGGCCAAGCGTCTCCGGAGCAGGATGTCTTGCTCTGACTCGTCTCTTCAACTCATTCCATAGGGGTTCTATGGGATTCATATCCGGGCTTCTTGCTGGCCAGCCCATAACCGTAATACCGACTTCACTCAGGTATTCATTTACAATGCCTGCGGTATGAGCCCTGGCATTGTCCTGCATAAAAATGAACTCTTCGCCAATAAAATGTGCGTAGGGTACCACATGAGTCTCCAAACACTCTTCGATGTAACGTGACCCATTTAATGACAGTAAGCGAGGTCCAGATACAAAAGCAAGTTCAGTTTTTCCATCGGCGCTTATGCCTCCCCAAACCGTCCATGAACCGCCACCGTAACTGACTCTTTCTTCAATGCAGCACTGTGCAAAACGCTCTCCCTCTCTTCGATACACCTTATTTCTTCCGTCGTTACTATACAGCATGATCTTACTCTCGTCAGAAAAGAGAACTTTGCTCCATTGAAGGTGTGACCAATTTAAATGCTCACGTGCAAAGTTAAGGCGCGCTCTTCGGTGGTCTATCGTCAATGTTGGGTCATTAGCTGGTTTATGAGGTTTCAGGCCACGCTCCACCAATCTTCTTCTAATGATAGAATTGCTCACAGTCAATCCTCGAACTTCACGGAGCCGCTGCTGCAGTTGAATAGAGTTAAAGTGACGATTTCTTAGAGAAACTGACACAATATACCGGTCATCTTGCTCAGACGTGACTCAATATCTACCAGATCCTGGACGGCGAGTAAACATACCAGTCTCCCGATAACGCTGATACACTCTATTTACAGCAGAGAGGCTAAGATGTAATCGTGCAGCCACAACACACTGACTATGCCCTGAATCCAGCAACGCCACGACTTGGGCGGCTTTCGTGGGCGAGGTATCCATATTTGTTAGGAAAAAATCTCTTTGGTAGGATGTCACAGAACTTTGTTTACAATCACGCTCAGCTCAGCTTAGAGTTCAGTTAAAAAAACGATATTTTATGCAAAATAAATGTGATTAAATGCAGAAATTCCGACGGAAAACACATTGAAAACAATCTCTACATTCATTTATTGTATGAAAATTCGAAAATTTAAATTCAAATTTGGAATTGTGCTCCATCATTGTGTAGACTAAACTGGTAGCTATTTTTTTATTTTTTTTATTGATATCAATCCTCTTTTTTATAAAAATGCCACCTGAACGGTAGCTGCAGTACTGTTTCGATTTTTTTGATGAAAAGTGTATTATTATTCACTTAAAAATACATAATTAAATTAAAATAAAATTATCTTAAGGGAGGCACCCATACAACAGACATGATTTTTTTGCCGTTTTTATAGTTACGTTATTATAGATTTTTTATGAATGTCCGACTCGCACTTGGCCGGTTTTATTAATAATTCGGTATCAGCAGCGTTACTTGAAAGCGTGTTATGTATACGAGTCACGGGTAAGATGGCGGTTTATTATTTTTTTATTCGTAATTTTTAATAGATTTTGCTCTCTGCTTTATTCGCCTTTATGTGATTCTAGGTTATATAGACGGCAAATTCATTACAATCCGTTCAGTAGTTATAGCGTAAAAAATTACAAATATCTATCTTTCTACTTTTTCACATAAATTAACGATGCAATACTACATACTTAACGTTATAAATATTTTATTGAATCATATTCTCAATTTTTTATTTAAATTGATGCGAATAACACGATTGTAAAGCAACTGTTTAATACCGCTGTCAAAACGAAGAGTTATTCCAAAAGTTTAATTCAGATATTTTAATCAGATTGCACCCCCCAGTGTAGGGTTGGACCACTGCACACAATTTGTTCCGGAAATACGATCAACAACGGAATACTGATAGCAATCGCCATTTTTAATTCCAGTAGATCCAATCAGCCGTTATATTGTGGTTAACAAACAAATCAACGAATAATTATACTCTCATTTAAATTGGCGAACGCTTGACGTTGATCTAGGTTGCTTTAAGATTGGATAACTTGGTTTCAATTCGTTTGTAATACTGAGCTAGTCGGTGGAAATTGTAAAGAGATGATGATGATACGTGATCAAAACAATTCGTCATTATGAATCGCGGTTTGGAGCTTGTCCAGAAAGGGCGAATTCGCAGCGATTCTCTCGCGCGTATTACGCGCGTCCGTTGCGTCAAGAAGGAGCGTGCCAACGCGCAATTCAGTATCAAAATGTTGGCGTTCCATTTCTATTGATACGTGTACTCGCTCTGAAGTTCGCACGTATTCTGGACGTTACTAGTCTCGAGTAGTCTCTACTAGTCTCTAGGCGTCTCTAGTATCACAACTCGCGCGCAACACGCGCGTATAACGCGCGAGTCGAGAGTCTGGAAAAGTGTACGCGATTTACGCGCGTTACTTGTGGGCGCAGTGTATTGGCGCCAAGTATCTCGCCAAGATGCGTATGATCGATTCATGGCGAATTTACTCCTTTTGGACTAGGTCTTAACTCCAATATTGCTTATTTCTTTTGTTATGTCATTCTCCTGTCTAAGGACAATCAAAAGAGTGTTATGTATACAAAAGCTCAAAGAGATGCTAGAAGTACAAACTTTAAGTACGCGGTTATTAACGCGGTTTCAGCGAAACAAGTGAAAGCTGTTATAAAGGGTATGAGCAGGGGCAAATCTCCCGGACACGACGGACTCAGTATTGAACATTTAAGGTATGCTGGAGTCCACTTACCAAGAGTCCTGTCCATGTTCTTTGCGCTATGTCTCAGTCATTCGTACTTACCAGCAGGTTTAATGAACACGATAGTTATACCCATAGTTAAGAACAGGACAGGAGATATCTCGGACAAGGGAAACTATCGCCCGATCTCCCTGGCCACGATTATTGCTAAGGTGTTGGACGGTTTGCTTAATAATTGCCTACAAAAATATACAAAACTACATGACGCCCAGTTCGGATTTCAGCCTGGACTTTCTACTGAAAGTGCTATTGTGGGGCTTAAGCATACTGTCCAATACTACACAGGCCGTAAAACGCCGGTGTATGCCTGTTTTTTGGACCTCTCCAAAGCATTTGATCTCGTGTCATATGATGTGCTTTGGAGGAAGCTAAGGGACAGGAATGTACCGGCGGAAATCCTGAAAATTTTTCAATACTGGTATGCAAACCAGATTAACCATGTTAGATGGTCTAACACATTTTCAGAGTCATATCGGTTGGAATGTGGGGTGAGGCAGGGGGGGTTGAGCTCTCCCAAGCTGTTTAACATTTATGTTAATGATCTCATAGTTGAGCTCAGCAGCATGCGTGTCGGATGTCGTATAGACGGCATTAGTATTAATAATTTAAGTTATGCGGACGACATGGTGCTGCTGGGACCAACTGTGGGATCTATTAGTAAAATGCTGCGAGTCTGTGAGCGGTATGCCATATCACATGGACTTGTATACAATGTTAAAAAATGTGAATATATGGTCTTTAAGGCCGCCGGTAAGTGCCCAGAAAATATACCGAATATTACCTTAAATGGTATAAAAATACGTAGGGTTTTTGAATTTAAATACCTTGGGCATTTCCTCACCGACGACCTTAAAGACAATGTAGATATTGAGAGGGAGCGTAGGGCGCTGGCGGTCCGTGGTAATATGTTGGCCCGTAGGTTTGCCCGTTGTACAGATGAAGTTAAAATATCGCTTTTTAAGGCCTTCTGTCAGAGATTCTACACGGGTAATCTGTGGGTAGCATATGCCAAAAGATCACTGGATGTCCTACGCATCCAATATAATAATATTTTTAGGATGCTGTTGAGGCTGCCGCGTTTTTGCAGTGCGTCGGAGATGTTTGCCCAACACAGGACTGATGGCTTTCATGCCATCATCCGTAAAAAGACAGCATCTCTGATGAGCAGATTACGGGATAGTCACAACAGCATCCTAAAAACTGTTGCTGAGAGATGCACCTCTCCTATTTGGAAGCATTTCGTAAAAAAAATGATTTATTAATTAAGTAGTTGATTGTCTGATGTGTTCTTTCTATTATTATCTTTATTATTTTGTCATGTCTTGTCTTTTACTAACCAATTATGCATAAGTTGTACTAACAAAATGGACTGTAAACCGTCTTAAATAAAAACTTTTGATTGATTGATTGATTAAGATCGCGAACTTATTCGGCTCGACGTCGGTGATACACGTGAAGTTTGCTCACACTGTATTGCGATGTCGTCGACAGGAGAAGCTTTGCATGATCGATTCATGGCGAATTTACCCCTTTTGGACTAGGTCTTAACTCCAATATTGCTTATTTCTTTTGTTCTGTCATTCTCCTGTCTAAGGACAATGAAAAGAGTGTTATGTATTCCAAAGCTCAAAGAGATGCTAGAAGTACAAACTTTAAGTACGCGGTTATTAAGATCGCGAACTTACTCGGCTCGACGTCGGTGATACACGTGAAGTTTGCTCACACTGTATTGCAATGTCGTCGACAGGAGAAGCTTTGCATGATCGATTCATGGCGAATTTACCCCTTTTGGACTAGGTCTTAACTCCAATATTGCTTATTTCTTTTGTTCTGTCATTCTCCTGTCTAAGGACAATGAAAAGAGTGTTATGTATTCCAAAGCTAAAAGAGATGCTAGAAGTACAAACTTTATGTACGCGGTTATTAAGATCGCGAACTTACTCGGCTCGACGTCGGTGATACACGTGAAGTTTGCTCACACTGTATTGCGATGTCGTCGACAGGAGAAGCTTTGCATGATCGATTCATGGCGAATTTACCCCTTTTGGACTAGGTCTTAACTCCAATATTGCTTATTTATTTTGTTCTGTCATTCTCCTGTCTAAGGACCATGAAAAGAGTGTTATGTATTCCAAAGCTACAAGAGATGCTAGAAGTACAAACTTTATGTACGCGGTTATTAAGATCGCGAACTTACTCGGCTCAACGTCGGTGATACACGTGAAGTTTGCTCACACTGTATTGCGATGTCGTCGACAGAAGAAGCTTTGCATGATCGATTCATGGCGAATTTACCCCTTTTGGACTAGGTTTTAACTCCAATATTGCTTATTTCTTTTGTTCTGTCATTCTCCTGTCTAAGGACAATGAAAAGAGTGTTATGTATTCCAAAGCTAAAAGAGATGCTAGAAGTACAAACTTTATGTACGCGGTTATTAAGATCGCGAACTTACTCGGCTCGACGTCGGTGATACACGTGAAGTTTGCTCACACTGTATTGCGATGTGGTCGACAGGAGAAGCTTTGCATGATCGATTCATGGCGAATTTACCCCTTTTGGACTAGGTCTTAACTCCAATATTGCTTATTTCTTTTGTTCTGTCATTCTCCTGTCTAAGGACAATGAAAAGAGTGTTATGTATTCCATAGCTAAAAGAGATGCTAGAAGTACAAACTTTATGTACGCGGTTATTAAGATCGCGAACTTACTCGGCTCGACGTCGGTGATACACGTGAAGTTTGCTCACACTGTATTGCGATGTCGTCGACAGAAGAAGCTTTGCATGATCGATTCATGGCGAATTTACCCCTTTTGGACTAGGTCTTAACTCCAATATTGCTTATTTCTTTTGTTCTGTCATTCTCCTGTCTAAGGACAATGAAAAGAGTGTTATGTATTCCAAAGCTAAAAGAGATGCTAGAAGTACAAACTTTATGTACGCGGTTATTAAGATCGCGAACTTATTCGGCTCGACGTCGGTGATACACGTGAAGTTTGCTCACACTGTATTGCGATGTCGTCGACAGGAGAAGCTTTGCATGATCGATTCATGGCGAATTTACCCCTTTTGGACTAGGTCTTAACTCCAATATTGCTTATTTCTTTTGTTCTGTCATTCTCCTGTCTAAGGACAATGAAAAGAGTGTTATGTATTCCAAAGCTAAAAGAGATGCTAGAAGTACAAACTTTATGTACGCGGTTATTAAGATCGCGAACTTACTCGGCTCGACGTCGGTGATACACGTGAAGTTTGCTCACACTGTATTGCGATGTCGTCGACAGGAGAAGCTTTGCATGATCGATTCATGGCGAATTTACCCCTTTTGGACTAGGTCTTAACTCCAATATTGCTTATTTATTTTGTTCTGTCATTCTCCTGTCTAAGGACAATGAAAAGAGTGTTATGTATTCCAAAGCTAAAAGAGATGCTAGAAGTACAAACTTTATGTACGCGGTTATTAAGATCGCGAACTTACTCGGCTCGACGTCGGTGATACACGTGAAGTTTGCTCACACTGTATTGCGATGTCGTCGACAGGAGAAGCTTTGCATGATCGATTCATGGCGAATTTACCCCTTTTGGACTAGGTCTTAACTCCAATATTGCTTATTTCTTTTGTTCTGTCATTCTCCTGTCTAAGGACAATGAAAAGAGTGTTATGTATTCCATAGCTTAAAGAGATGCTAGAAGTACAAACTTTATGTACGCGGTTATTAAGATCGCGAACTTACTCGGCTCGACGTCGGTGATACACGTGAAGTTTGCTCACACTGTATTGCGATGTCGTCGACAGGAGAAGCTTTGCATGATCGATTCATGGCGAATTTACCCCTTTTGGACTAGGTCTTAACTCCAATATTGCTTATTTCTTTTGTTCTGTCATTCTCCTGTCTAAGGACAATGAAAAGAGTGTTATGTATTCCATAGCTAAAAGAGATGCTAGAAGTACAAACTTCAAGTACGCGGTTATTAAGATCGCGAACTTATTCGGCTCGTCGTCGGTGATACACGTGAAGTTTGCTCACACTGTATTGCGATGTCGTCGACAGGAGAAGCTTTGTGTTCTTTAAGAATTATATCATATTACACTTTAAAAACTAATAAAATAAGATGAAATCGAAAAGTGTGGGTAAGCAGAAAAGTGAGCATTTATCACGTGTGGATTTAGTAAGAGAGTTCATTGTTTACACAATACCTTCTATAAATTCTGTTCTGTTAATTTTGTCTATAAGTTCTGTTAATGCGAATAATTTCGGAAATCACTCATTTTGAGATTACTTGCTCAGTGAAGCAAAATTAACAAAAATTACACTTATACTTACTCGTGAAACAAAATGGCGGCTCACGGCTCGCAGTGCTGCCACACGCACAAGCCGAGACGAGCTACGAGCAAGATTTCAAACCGGTTGGATGGATTGCGCGGTGGTTTTCAAATACGCGTATTTACGGGGACACACACACAGGCGAAATAGGTCTTCAAGCCATAAGTACGCGTACTTGCTCGTGCGAGGGTTTATTAGGGTAGTTAGTTAGGTATTAAGGGGTTTACCACTAAAAAAATCACTATTTAGGGCGTGTTTAAACAATTTTTTACTTTTTTTGTGTTAACAAGGTACGTAACTATCACGAGTCAAACAAAGTTTACAAGTTTTTGATGCAATGCAAAGGTATTTTTTTCAGTAACCAATTTAATTTATAGAGAACGCGTTCGTTTGGAAAAACAGTTAAGTATTTTGTTATTATTGTAATAAAAGATTTTGTTTCACTTAGTAAAACATCTTGTAACTGAAGTAAAAACTGAAATGAGAAGAATTCCCAGAAGCCGACATCAAAACTCAAAAATAAATATAAAGTATTCATGCCCATCAAAAGTTTTTCGGGAAGATTGGGCAAAATCACGATATTGCCCAAGTAATTTACAAAAACTCCACTCTAATAATCTCATGGGGTCTGCCTTCAAATACTAATAATAATAAATATTGCTGGACATTTCACACAGCGCTATCCAGCTAAGCAGAGCTTGTACTATGGTAAACCAGATAACTGATACTTAAACTGATAACTTTTATTATATAACTTTTTATTTGTAAATACATACTAAATGAATAAAACAGAGTCGAGTTAGTAACACCATTTATAACTCAAAACTTCATGCAAAAAAATTATGAAGAAAATTTTCTCATACATATGTACTTGCAGCTAATGATGACCAATTGACAATTCTACCGGCTACGTACATTGGCAGCCCGCGTCATACGCAAGACAAGGCGGTGCGAAGTTTGCCTGGTCAGCTAGTAATTTATAGAAAACATCCAGACCTGGAACAAATATCTGTAGATTATGCAAACAGTTGCCCCGCGGCGGTAATTGAACATGCAACCTCGTGCGTCTCAGTCAGCTATTTGCCCACTGCGCCACGGGGTGTTCACGTAGCAATTTTTATCTGTGGCTAAATACTGCAGTGGTTTATTCCAAAAACTACGAGTAAGGTAAGAGTTTTACTGTGGCTGCAAGAGTTCTAGCAGCTACCTATGTGTCCCATCAAAACTTTATACCCTGTATCTGGGATTACGGAAACAGATTATGCAACTCTAATGGAAGACGAAGACTAGGAGTAATAGAGTTCCATGTGAATGAGCTCGCCCGGAGAAGTACTACGACCATACCTATTTCTGCCGCTAAGCAGCATTGCTGTGTTTCGGTTTGAAGGGTATGGTTGGCAGTGAAGGTATAGACATATGAGGCTTTACACCTGTATGACTCAAGTTGATGGACGCAGGGTAGTACATCGGGCATGTTTCTAGGGTATGTGACTAAATTTTGTTATAGGCGATGGGTACCACTTAACATCAGGTAGATATGCTTGTTACATCTCAAGGTCGTGTAAAAAAAATGACAGAATTTCTCGTATATCCGATATACCGTTTTGCCGATTTGACGTAATCGTCTAAGAGTTAGCAACGTTTTCGAAAGAGAATTGCAGGTAGGCAAGTTTTTATAAATGTTATCTCTCTCACTCTCCCGAACGTTATGCGAGCTAGCTGGCTGACAGTAGAGGTTGCGTTTATCAGTGCGCATCGTACCTGTACAGGTAAAATAATTATTTTTCAAATAATTTTAGTATGCCTGAAATTTTGATAGAATGTAGTTACAAACCCAAAATTAATTTTCCAGACAATAATTCGATTTTGAAACCTCTACCGTCAGCCAGATAGCCCGCATAACGTCCAGGAGAGTGAGAGAGATAACATATTTATCAACTGGACTACTTGTAATTCTTGTTTTCCTGACGTTGCTAGCTCTCATAATATAAATTTTATGAATGCGTCATCATTTTGTTTGTACTATTCAGTTTGGTGCCAAAAAGTCACTGTATACATTATTAAGCTTTATTAATGCTTGTAGTGAGTGCGTGAGTAAGCTCTGTAATTTGTCAGTTTTTCTTTTTGCTGGCAAGAAAAATACAACTTAATAATCAGGGTTTGTTTAGTGTGATACGTAAATCCAAGTTATGATCAACTTTAAAGGTAAAATGATTGTTAACAGTAGGCATTATAGTTAACTGAAGGTCTTTTCGTCTGTAATTTGTTGTAGGCTGATGCTGTCACAAGACCAGATTTACTATTACACCCATCTAGTAACAATAAAACTCAAAATCAAATAAGGTATACTGAATCAATCACTGTTGTGACGCTGTTTCTTGTTTGTCTACAAACAAATTAATATTTGCAGATACAATTTTGCGGAATATTTTGCGACAATCATCCTCGGGGACAATTGATTACGTGCCCTAACATCCGTTCATCAATTGTAGAGAGATAAACGTCAAGCCGAGTTTGCAAATGACAAATGTTTGCTAATGACTCTCGCCGAAAACCGAATAATTTCACGAATATTTTATTACAGGCGGGCTATTACGGGCGGCTATAATTATCATCGCTACAGCCGTCCTTAGAGGCGTTATTAAAATCGAAATATGTCTGTAATCTATTCATTGTTGGTTCATCGTTAGGACGCCCTTTGAAAGCGGCGATTTCAAAGAAATTGGTAGCTATTTTTCAAGAAAAACTTATTAGAAAATCTCGCGTCAAATGCAGATGGTCATAATGATCTCTCTTTGTCCGCGACAAGAACCAATATTGGTATCGGTTCGATTTCCTTAGCTATAATCCGCAGTTAAATGACAGGAGTAGTTACGTCCCTAACGTTGCCATTAAAAGGGTGCTTAACACCCGGCGGATTGCGCCCTGTGAATAATGGCTAAAGAATAGCTCGAGCACCGGTTTTAACGTCGCCTGAAAAGACTCGTAACTCCGCAGTCGTTCAGGGCTATAATGCGAGGTACGTGCCGGCGCGCGCCGTGTCGGATCTGCTCGATCGGTTTGGGTCTGACCGCTGATTTCGTGACGCATGGCTTTTATTACGAGACTGAACATGGAAAAATTCATATCAGTGATATGGGAGTACTTTTTTGATTTAGGACGGTAAAATTCTCCTTTAAATATATATTTTTTTATTATTAGAAAGGAAAAACCGTAAAAATTTCCTTGTAATTAGCTATTTAGGCTAGTAGGTAGTTTGTTCTTTCATATTTGTTTTCAAATTTGTATTTTTTTGTATTTGTATTGTTTTTCATATTCAGTATTTGCATCTAGTTAAGTCGCTTATGTTTTTTACTTGTCACTGGAAAAAAATACTTTTAGCATTAAGTACTTCTTTAAATTTTCCTGTTGGTGCAATAAAGAATTTACTTTTATTAAATTTAATCAAATAACAAAATCAATGATAATCCAAAACCAACAACGTGACCAACTAGTTATGTTTAACAGTGTTAAATATCATTAGCCAATTTAATATCATTTGTAAAACGTTAATAATTTGTGATTATTTAAAGACAGTAGTTACCAAACCTTTTAGTATTGTATGCCTGATAACTAGTGATAGGATATTCAGATGGATATTTACCTTAAGTTTAGTTTTGGCATAATCATAAATAAACATCGATGGTGTCAACTTGTCTCATCTTAGATTCGCAGACGATTTCCTACTATTTACAGAGAACTTTAGTGATCTCCAGGCAATGCTGCAACATCTTTTTGATGCTTCTTTGAGTGTAGGCCTTATGATGAATATATCCAAGACGAAGGTGCTCTCGATTGTCTCCGGTGTCACAAACCCCATTGTAGTAGTGGGAAATGAGAAGCTGGAGACAGTTGACCAGTATGTTTATCTTGGACATACTCTATCGTTTGGTAAAGTACATCAGCAAAAGGAGATCTCTAAACGGATCCAATTGGGATGGGCTGCATTCGGCAAGTTAGACGACATCCTTAGGTTGCCTAAATTTCCACAGTATATGAAGTCCCGCTTATTCAACAAATGTGTTCTGCCCACCATGACCTACGGTACCGAGACGTGAACGCTCACGCAGGAGGCTGTGTACAGGTTAAGAGTTGCACAAAGAGCCATGGAGCGTACCATGCTTGGCATCAGACTGTTAGATCGAGTTCCAAACGTCGAGATCCGTAGACGAACGAAGGTTCATGACGTTGAAGTTCGAGTGATGGAGCTCAAATGGTCTTGGGCGGGACACTTGGCTAGACGTGGTGATGACAGATGGAGCAGGACAGTGACTGAATGGTGGCCGAGGAGCGAGTATAGAAGGGTAGGACGACGAGCAGCGAGATGGGTGGACGACATCGTAAAGGTCGCGGGCCGTCAGTGGGTGAGCGCAGGATCGTGGTGGATAGCACAAACTTGGGGAGGCCTATGGGTGAAGTCAGGCTGTGGATGATGATAATAGTTTTGTCTAACAAATTATGGAAGCAGCTTCTTAGAATATTTTTATTAAAACTAAAATCTTGGGATCCAGGATTGGATGCATATTAATTTAATGTTAAATAATTAATAAATAAATAAATATTGCTGGACATTTCACACAGCGCAATCTAGCCCTTAAGCAGAGCTTGTGCTATGGGGACCAGATAACTGATACATTTGAATGATAACTGATACTGAACATTTTTTCCGTAAATACATATATACAATATATAGAGAAACCACCAGACCCGGAACATATATCTGTAGATCATGCAAACATTTGTTCCGCGGCGAGACCCGAACCCGCTACCTCCTGCGTCTCAGCCGGCTATTCGCTCACTGCACCACGGAGGTTGTCAAAATATTAAGGGGATAGAATTTGCCATCTCAGTCGCACACTTACAAAATGCTTATATTCCCTGAGATCGGGCGTATTAGAATACGCCCGATCTGACACTTGTCACAAGGTTGTTTTCGCTTCGTCAAAAATAACTTCCAGTAAAAGTAGAGAAAATCAACCATAATACGTTGTAACAAGGCATTATATACCTACCCAATACACCGGTGCCAAAGTGTGCGTTTTTTCACAGAATGTGAATTTCTTTAGACTATATGAGGGATGAATGGCATACCTATCATAAAAACCTATGCAGCTTTAAGGGACATCTAAATAGATAATACAATAAAAACAAAATATCGGTTATGATAAGTTTATTGATCCCGCAATCACGTGATTTTTTCAATAAAAAAAAGTGGTTTCCATACTAGCCAACTTTTGACTTTAGGTACTTAAATATGCATCCGCTTATCTGATCTCAACTGATAACTTTCAAATGTCGTGAAAGGGTGAACTTACTTAGCTCTTCTTGAATTTAAAATTTCAGAACTAAATATAGTCTATACATATCAGGGTATTTCCTGATTGAGTAATTCAGTATGCCCTCTGACATTTCATAGTCCATCTATACTAAGTATGCATCTCTAAACATTGATAGATTTTAATTAATGTAGCTAGAAATAACTTCTGTTATTTGAATTCAGTTGTCACAAAAAACATTACATAGCGATACCGCTGAGTGTAATACTATCAATATTTAATTATTGATTTATAATTTAAATGATAATGTATTTTAATTTAAAAGGCTTAGGCTATGAATATATAGGTATGGTCAAACGAACTTGCAAGTGAATTTCGATCGATATTATATGAGTAAGCTTCATTTGAAGATACTTAGATTTAAATTAAGTTGGTTGCAGCACTTACAGCGTAAACCATCACGTGCAGCAAGCTAATAATTACAAGAGAAACTTGTAAGAATACAGACATGAATGAAGTTTGATTTTACCGAGAGGTGAGTATAGAAAATATTTTCTGGTTAAATCTTTATCATACGAACGTTGACCAATAAGTTCCAAGCAAGTTTATCTAAGGACATTTTGAATTAAAAAGAGTGCATTCAGTCTCTTATCGTTTATTCTTATTATTCTTTCGTTGTAGTATTTTTCAAACTTTCGCGATCACTTTACATAATTATTGATTAAAACGGGTAGACTCGGGACCGAATCATTGGATTGAACTTCATGATCCTAAGGTTCTATCTAGTGAACGCCGTTATTACAAGAGCATGGTTCGAAGCGATTGAAAGCAAGAAGTATCCTAATTCCTCAGCGTCCTGGAACCCGGTGATTACTAGGTGTGCATCTCAGTGCGTAGATACGGTTAGTGTAGTGTGTCGTAATATGAACGAGGACATTTCTAATTCTGAAGACCAAGTGAGGGTAGTTGCTGCAGCTGCCATAACTTCTCGACGGTAGTTCCAAGTACTACAGTCAACCCGTGACCACGACTGTTGCAACACAGCCGAAACGCCGGGATAACAAATAACAAAGGTACATACGCGATAAATACCCGTTATAATCTATAATTATTTTGTTGCTTTAGAGCTATTATTTCCAGAATTGAAAGGATCTGGGATAATGAGTTTGATAACTTTTCTGGTGCTCTAGGCAACAGGCGGTCGATAGCCCGAGAGCTAATGACGAATTTGGGGAGGGTGTTTTAGGTAACATGAAATCGTAAAACTTGTACTAAATAACCGGAATTGTCCCGCTTTAGATATATCTTTAAAGGGGGACAATTCCGGTTATTTCGCTACTGCGTTTATAGAATCCAGTTATAAAAATCCCCAACTATTTGGACGGTTTGAAGGTATGACCTGAAGTTAAGTAAGTTAGTACCCATTTAACGTGAACTCCCGTTACTTGTAAGTTACATGGTACTTCGTTATCATCTTTCTTAGATATTACAGACTAATGAAGATAATGTAGTTTCCATGGCACTTTTTTCATAGCCAAAGCCTAAAGTTTTTTTTAGTTAGTTTTTATGGGAGTTATTCAGTCAAATCAGATCTCCTCATTTCTTTAACCTTTAACCGACATAGCCAAGAGGATTTGTAAACTGAAGTGGCAGTGGCTGGAGCAAATAGCTCGAAGAATTGATGGCCGTTGGGGCAGAAAGGTTAAACGGTCCCTTAATATATAAAAAGATGACCTGATTAAGGTTGCTGGGGGCCGTTGGGTGCAGGCCGCACAACATCGATCGCTCCGTAAATCTATGCAGAGGCAGTGGATATCCTATGGCTAATTGATCGAGCGAAGCGAGATCTCCAAATGAACTTGGGCAAATCGGCGTTGTATGTATGTATGTTTGTTTGTCCGAGGATAACTTTCGAAGCGTTGATTCAATCATTATGGATAGGTAATGATAGTAAAATTCTGTTGTGACTAAATGAGATAAAAATGTCAAGGGGTTGTTGAGATATTGGGGTTTGAAGGGGGTAAAAACCCCAAAATGATACTATCCGGTGAAATGGAAGTTTAATGAAAGATCTTTATGAGTACATGTCTACCCCGTTTTTATTTTTATATTTACCTTGTAGTTTTTAAGTAACCCTGTAACCCCACAGTGCTGAAATTTGGTATGCGACTAGCTTATGCGATGTAGCTTTAGTGACACAAATATAGGGAGAAGTCCAGAATAACTGCAATTTCTACCTCAAAAAAATGCTGCCAATTAATGCATTTTATGGCACTATTTTGATAGTCAAAGATTACAAATATTTTTTTTTGATAAGAGACTCCTGAGATCATAGTTCGGGGTGAACTATTAGTATTACTAGTGATAATTCTAGCAAATATATCATAAGCGCTTATTTCAGTTTTTAGCTTAATTAACGATATCAACGACAGAAATACGGGTTTTACATCTCTATTTATTTTTATGACAAGCATCATTTTTCAAGAGGTTTTCTAAAAGTAAAGGCAAAACGCGCGCAATTTTAAGTAACAATATCTCCCACCTACTTATCTGATAGTGATTCGAAACACGTCCGGCTATAGAGCCATACATGCCGTCAATGCTCTCTCACAGACAAGAAATTGCTCTCTTTACAGCGCCATGGCGAAGATTTTATGGCTCCCACTTACGAACATTGACTTTCGAGGTCGACAACTTCCTGTATTCTTAACATGTTACGACAGGTTTAAATGTCTTGAATTTAAAATTCTTATTTTAAATGACATACAGAGTTCATCATCATCATTACATAATCTTAACAGTCCTAATTGAATATGGGTCTCCTCATATTCAACTATTTATATATAAATTATTATAAATTATCAAATAACCTGCTAATGTGGATAACTTTCTTGAGGGAACGATCAATTCGAGTAGTCATTGGTGGATGCTCGTCTGATCTATTGGCTATCAATGCCGGGGTACCTCAAGGGTCTGTCCTTTCAGCAACTCTATTTCTTATGCACATCAATGATCTGTTGAAACCCGGTATCTATGGCTATGACAGTACAGTTGTTGAAAGGTCTCAGTTTCTCTAGTCCACGTGCAAGTGCTGACGAAATCTGCAATCTACGTACAAATATGGTGGAACGTTTGAAACTTGACCTGAAGTTTGTGTCTGACTGGGATGACGCAAATCTGGTCAAGTTCAACGCCTCCAAAACTCAGGCGTGTGTATTTTCCGCAAAACGGTCTACTTTTCATCCCGTTCCTACCTTTTGTGATATCCCACTCATAATTTCTGAAAGTCTGAGCTTGTTGAGCGTTGAGCTCACGTTCAACCTGAACTTCGGCTCGCACATTGAATCTAAGGCCAAAATTGCTGCTATGAAGCTGGGCATCCTAGCTAAGGTTCAAAGCACAAGTCCGCTCATGTATGGGGTACTGCTGCCATCTCTGGGATGGCTCAGCCAAGTATCAGCTTGAAGGCCTTGATTCGATTGAGCGACGTGCTGCTAGACTCATTGGTGATGAGGTAATGACTCACTAGTGGAAGCCAATTTACAAAGTCTAAAGCACAGACGCCGAGTAGCCAGACTTTCAGTTTTTTACAAGATACATTTTGGTGAATGTGCGCAAGATCTTCATGACCTTATCCCTCCTTCCCTTTTCCACCACCGGACAAGCAGACGAACTGAGAAGTACCACCCATACCTGGTCGGCATACCACCTTGCCGTACCAAAGGGTTTGCTTCAACTTTTCTTGTTAGTACAAGTGAGGAGTAGAGCTCACTTCCGGCGTATGTATTTCCAAACCAGTATAATCTTGGAGCCTTCAAGTCCAGAGTGAATAGGTTATTTCTAGGCAAGCGTGCTCCATCTTCAATCACACCTTCACTTACCATCAGGTGAGGTAGTGGTCAAGCGCTTGGCTATCATAAATAAAAAAAATATATACCTATACTTATCAATTTGGGCAAATTTGTTTTCCCGAGCATAACTTTCGAAGCGTTGATCCGATCATCGTGAAATTTGATACTTATGTAGGTTGGTAGTTGGTAGTGACTAAATAAGCTAAAAATGTGTGTGTGGGAAGGGGGGAGGTTGTTGAGATATTGGGGTTCAAGAGGGGGTAAAAAAAATGAAAATGAGACGTCAGAGATGGCAAGTCAGACGTCAAATGAAAGGTATTTATTAGTAAATTCGACCCCGTTTTTATTTTTAGTTAAGTCCTTACAGTTTTTGAATGATTAGTCATAATATAAATTGAACTTTAACGAAATTCATGGGGTACACCACGGACCTCACGGGGTACATCACCGGCCCCACAGTGCTGTAATTTGGTATGCGTACTTGTAACTGAATAATTGCAATTCGTACCCCATAAAAAACATCCAGCTTACATGAACTCCCGTTACCTGTAATTTGAATGAATCTGTAGGTGAAGTTATTTGGTCATTTATTTCGTAGCACTATTTTGATAGTCAAAGATTCCGAATAATTTTATTTTTGTTTTTATGGAAAACCGATTTGCACTGCCCGGTCCAGTAAGTGGTCTTAATAACCTTTTTGCCTCGAATATACAATCTTGTTCCGATTCCCCCATGAGTAATATCGATAACATTATTTGAAGTATCGTCCGGAACCAAAGCACGAAATAAACATAAGTTGGATCAGCTCCAATGCAATGTCTGATATTGGGGCCAAAATGAGCATTATATTAGATGTTTGATACTAAATAAAGGGAGCTTCTATACTTGCTGGGAACGTGATTGGTGACAAGAAGTGTATGCATGGTTTGACGAGTGACTTGACTCATCATAAAGCCTGCGTAAGTTTTTTTTGTAGGGCAACGTGAATTACCTTTTTTGGTAGAGTACCTATTAAATCTACAGTAGATCGGGTCCCATGTACTTACGTGAATCTGTGAATAAATCCGAAAGTGTATCGAGTAAGAAAAGTCAATAAATTAGTTGCCCGCAATAATCGGGTTTTTGCCTCATTTGCATTTTTTCCTCAGTCAGAATATTTTCTTAAAAAATAAAGATAAATATAGATAAGTATAATTAGATAATATTATTGCCTCAGTCGCAAATGAAAACAGTAAATTTTCAACAAACTTATTTTATAATATGTAAGACAGTATAAAATAGTTTGTTAAAAAATTACTTTTTCAAAACAAGCTTTTATAAAATTCATAATCAGAACCTCAGGCAGATTCATATGAGCCCAAACACTAGTCCGATCCAACCACACTCCATCATGAGAATTGTCACCGAAGTTACATTTGTATTTCAAATTTCAACTCAATCAGTTAAGGGGACGGATTTAAAATTCAGTTGCAAGATTCCACCCGGACAAACATAGATACGTTGCAAGTTAATAAAAAGCTTGTAATGAGGTCGCTTCCGCTGTCTGTTACCTTAGATCTTTCAAACTACTCAATGGATTTTAATGTATTTTTCAGGAATAGATAGAGTGATTCAAGAGGAAGGTTTATATGAATAACTTTACATATATTGTAACGGAAATTTGGCAAGGAGGTAGATTATATCCTGGGGAAGGGCATAGGCTACTTTTTGCCCAAGTGCGCAAAAGAAAGGTAATGTTTTTATTGAAATACCACTCATGCAAAGCCGCGGGTGGGTAAGCTAGTTAAAAAAAAAACAAGAGACGAAGAGTCTATTATGATGACTATTAAGTGATTATTATCAACCGTAAAGTGAAAAGCTTATAAGACGTTGCCTGCACTGTACTAGTGGTAAACTTAGCCCGTAAAAGCAACAATCCCATACGAACTTTTCTATCGAATATCTAACACTTGTCATCAAATCACTATAAAAGTTTACGATGTCACTTAGTTGCAAGTTTGTCTGTGTCATGTTCCATTTTCATTAGTAGATTCCCCATTTGTAGATATCTGTTTTTGCTCTATCAGAATAACTATCGATGCTGAGCATCTGCAAAGAAAATCACTTAGTGAAACGCTTATCAATTGCCTAAAAGTACCAATTAGAACTGTCAATATTACGTCGAATGACGAACATGTTTGACAAGATTCTTGGTAAATTTTGTTAAATGTGTTGGTTTTTAGTAAGAGCTCAGAGAGCACGACTTAGTTTGCGAAATGCAAGACTACAAAGTTTCGCGTACAATACACACTTATGTATATTTATAGAAGAGCTAATTCTTTTTTTATTCGGTACGCAATATCAAGCCACAAAAGGAGCTTAACTAGGCTTAAAGGTATTGGACCCTGTATCTTTATTAACGCAAGCATCACCCGTTGGTGGTTTTATGGTCTCCGCGGTGTTTTCCCAGTAATATTCTCACAGGGAACATTTTCTTCGACCAAGACGTTACAATAGGTCTCACAATCGTTTTCATATAGCAGACGCTGATTTGATACTGTTAGTACGGTTTAAATGTAGAACTTTTTAAATTTTCCCGAACTATACTCATGTTTTAAGACAAAACGGGTCTTTTCGGTTTAAATGTATAACTCTCAAAAGAACTAACATCATATTATTTTAAAATGCTTTCTATATCTGTTGTTACCGGTGATTGGTTATAGTGACATTAAATTTTAAAGTTGTTGTTTTTTTGATATCCGTTCGAATTTCATGCTTTTAGTTAGCAGTGTAGTATAATTTGCGGCAGCCTTATTGAAACAGTCGCGGTCGTAGACAACAATACGTACATAAAGGAAAGTCAGTGTGATCTATCGGTACAGGATAAATAATTACTATTAATTTACAGTATATCAACTGTCTATTCCTGGACGCAATGATGCCGGGCTCCAGGTTATTCCAACCCCTTTTAAATATATCTGAGAAACACTATAATTACCTAGTTACACATAAACATGGCTAAACTAGACTAAGGAACATATCGATGATCTCGGAGTAAGGTAGTTTTACATCATGAATGGTGCATGGAGCGGTCAGTACTATATATACTTAATTACTGTAGATTTGATATTTGTTTGCGTGCTTGGTCCAAGCGCACTAAAACACGAATTTATGGTGCAGTTGAGTGAAAATCTGTGTACCTAAACCCGGATAAGCTAGTAAGAAGGTTGCGTGCGTTCTGCAAAGATTTCCCATGTATTCAGTTTTAGTACGGTGTTGTGACCTCAGTTCGACCTGCATTATTGCCGCCTTGCGGTACCTAGGACGTTATTCTGTCGTTTTCAGCGTCCACGACTTTGCACAGGATTTTCGCTAGTCAGGGATTCATGTGTAAGCTTTATAAAGAAAACTCATGTTTGCACAGTCTCTTTGCGTAGCTTATACTTTGCTCATAAATTATATGTTTAAACGAGTCGCGGTGTCTTATAAATTTAACAGAATACCGCATAGGATATTTTAAAAGTTTTAATGCAGAAAGTCTTCAAAAGCACTCCAATGTTCTGAAGAAGCATACAATAAAGGTAGGTATTTATGTAATGATTGCAAAACATTTTACAACAACAATTCGAAAGAAAAAACATGCGATTATTTGGAACATTACCCCTGTGTTTCAGTATGAGGGGTATGATTTCCGGTGAAATTACAGGCACATGAGGCTTTACGCCTGTATGCCTCAAGTTGATGGACGCAGGGCAGTGCAGCGTAGGGCACGTTTCTAATTTGCGTGACCTACGAGGCAATAAGTTGCTTTAGACGATGGTTACCACTTAACACTAGGTGGGCCATATGCTTGTTCCATCTCCAGGTAGTATAAATTTGACTGTTATTTATTGAGAAGTTCCATTGACTACTTTTACCTTCTGTTCCTTCCTAACCCTTCTTTAGTAACATGTTTTGAAAAAAAATATTCTCTATTCGTACCACCATCAAAATACCATCTTTATACTATATCACCATTTTTACCTACATCATCATCATCATCCACAGCCTGAATTCACCCATTGTTGGATATAGGCCTCCCCAAGTTTGTGCCATCCACCACGATCCTGCGCTAGTCTCACCCACTGACTGCCCGCGACCTTTACGATGTCGTTCACCCATCTCGCTGCTGGACCCTTCTATACCCGCTCCTCGGCCACCATTCAGTTACTGTCCTGCTCCATCTGTCATCACCACGTCTAGCCAAGTCTAGCCCAAGACCATTTGAGCTCCATAAAATCCCAACGTCATGAACCTTCGTTTTTACCTACAAGTGTAGATAAAAAGATGTTTTGTCATCCTGCTTGCATTGAATAGCACTGACGACCCCTAAAGACAAAATTTACGTAAAAAGCAGGCGCTCGGCAAATGATCGACGATATGAATATTCATATTTTTAATAATGTGTTTGGGTTTCTACCTGTAGTCAAGAGTAACCTGTTTTCTGTGTAAAATCTGCTATAAAAGGTTTTTAGGTGAATGTGTTCAAACCGGGTTCCCAATGTGCCCAAAGCGCATTCCGTTTACGTCCTTTTGAACCCCGCAAAAGAATTCAACGTCAAACCTATTATTCTTGAACTTGTAGTTTTAAATATCTATTCCGATATGAATGGATACCGGCAAGTCTTCATACAACGTCACGGATAAACGCTAACGTAAAAGTTTGTTTGTAGAAATTTATATCACCCGTATTTGTATAAAGTTTTGTAGGTAAGTCCTTTTTATGGACGGGTAAAAGGCGGGTTTGTATTTATTGAGGTAGGTCTAGGAGCAAGGGTCACTTAAGTTACTCTACCACTGAAGCGACACTATATTTTCTGTGCCCCCACTATGATAGCTCACCCGAGGCAACATTAAAAACGTTTCAAAACATCGTTCATTAAAATAACTGCAAATAACATCGTCGTCTCAGCCTTGTTTACATTTTAATGTATACTTAAATATGAAATATGCCGTCACACTGACTCTCCCGTTATTAATAACTTCCTACTTATTGTTCCTATACTAATGAAAGATGATAAAGGAACAAACATTTTTGTGTGGAGATGATTAAATGAGGCCTTTTGCATATCGTTTCAAACTAAATCGAAATTACTGAGTAGAGAGATGGTAGTGCTTAATTCTACGCCGCAATAAGGCGAGCAAACAAGAACGTAACAAAAATGAAGTAAACTAAGATACTAGCAGATCAATCTTATGTTAAAAAGTATTGTGACCGAAATGAAAACATTCTGGAAGAACGTCAGGTCAAGAGTACCCTAAACCGACGACAGTGTAAGAAGCAAAATAATTATGTTGGATCGTGTAGCAAAGATCCGTCGTCTCAGTAAAATAAGCATGGCATAACAAAATATTTATGTACTGCAAACTATTTCCAGTAAAACTATACTTAAATTCTAACTATCGGTGTAATTACGCTACTATTCAAAAAGGGTGTGTTATTTTCTTGAGTGAGAAGAAATAGGCAATCTTTTCGACAAACGTGTCCTATTTTCGGGCTCATTACGTTTTATTACACGACTTATATTAATTTTCTCTGGCGTGTTGCTGATAAATAATGAAATTGTGAATCTGTTTTCATGTGAATATATCTAAATTTTCTTTTAAATGTAGCAGAAACTGTAATTCAGCTTCTGTAAGTCAGTTAGTTCAGTCTTCTGTTCTGTTGTTTTGCTAAATATACATTCTGTAAGAAATAGAGGTTGTGTTTATTTTCATAGGATTGAGTAATTTATATTTGACTTACCTCACAGCTTTTTAATTGATCAGCCCTTAATTGTAAGTATCGATTTACAAAAAAAAAAATAGTATGTTGCTTAGCACTTGCAATAGCCCCTCTACACGATGGGCCGTCATACTAGTCCAATAAGATGGGAAAGCGTGTGGAGGGCGCAGTTGTATCGGATGGCTTATGGTGCGGCGGGATGGCGATGGGATGGCCACGGTGTCGGTTTTTCATCCGCACATCTAAGGTAGTAGGCCAGCGATGGCAGTACGCGTTTTTACGTGGCCCATTCTACAGTGCGTGCTCGAACTGCAGATATGTTCAGGATTTATTGGGTATTTTCTGTGTATAAAGAAACATATCTATCTATGTAATGTATTATTATAAGTATATCAGTTATCTAGTACCAATATTAAGAAAATATTGGTAAGTGGTGTATAGATAGATTGTCGCAGCAGCTAATGCCTCCACGTCCACCTTGGAAAACGACTTAATCACAACTGAATGTCGCCATCGTGTAGTCGCGTTTCCACAATCGCATGCCCATCTCGTTGGTCCAGCTCTAGGCCATTTTGTAGAGGAGCTATAAAATATTATGTCATTATATTAGCAAAGTACTAGGTGTTATACATTTTATTTGGATACGTAAAAAATATAAAGCCGTTCTTTGTAGCGTGTACGTACTTTGTACAGTTTATGTTGTCCAATTAAGTTACATAAGCAGTTGTTTTTCTAACACCTCAGAGTAGAAGGAACGGGTAAGCAAACAGTAGCATTTAATTAATTTATGATTTCTTTGGATAACACGTCCCGAGGTCAGATGGGGTCGAGCAAATATTATTTTCTCTACCGGATACCGACGTTGTATTTTGTTTAAATAGGAAAAGGGTAATTTGGAAAAGCCACTTAATACTAGCTTTTACCCGTGATTTTGATCGCGGTGTACTTTTTTAAGTAAAGCTTACGCACGCTTAACTTGGGGAGTAAGCGGGTGAATACGTTACGAAACGTGCGAGCGGAAGTTGAGAGGGAGATATAAGTTAGTGAAGAGAGTAACGTTTCGTATATATTTAAACGTTAATGTGCGAGTGAGAGTTGCATCTGTCCAGAATAAACTTAGACTGATCGACCTACAGACGTGTGGACAATTTTGTAATTGAACAAATTTATAAATTAATATTTTAAAAACAGAAGTTTACTTCAGTCGTGTGTGCACACTCGTTTTTTTTGCATTCAGAATGTTAATTCCCGAAAAAAAAATCATCTCGATACCTATCAGATGCGATAATTGGCCCAAATTCCTTGGTTTGACCTAACTAATTGTGATGTAAAAAAATGTCTTCTTTTTCTTTAGTGGGGAAACCATCCTACGCTGCACTTAGCAGTGCGTGGTCTCGCCTCTCCAGTGTCCCAATGACTGTCAGTTCTTGGATCTGATAAAGGTTGCTGGGAGCCATTGGATGCTGGCCGCACAAGATCGGTCGCTCTGAATATCTAAAGGGAGGCCTGTGTTCGGCAGTGGACGACCTATACTGATTGATAATGATAAGTTAACAGAAACAAGAATCAAACGCTTGTATTCGGCCGTCCGAATTATAAGGCTACATATAATACAACCTGTTTTATTATGTACACACGGCTTCACATCAAGCTATACCTTCCAGTATAAGCTGACCTCGCATTGTGTAGGCTTTTCGTAGAATGAGAGGTCAGCTTAAACTTGCAGTGTATAGCTTGATGTGTAGCCGTGTGTACAATATGTACAATGTTTGATATTTTAATTTCATTTTATTACGAGATTACTGAACTAAAAAGTATATCTTCAAGTGAAAAATAATTGTTTGTCTAATCTCAAGATCCTCATAAGCCTGATGAATTTGCCAATAGCGTTCACGACGAAATGACACAAATCCATTACTCACCTCTCGAATGTAGGTACGAGACGTGATATTAGGATAACAAGCAGGCATTACACTCCGTTTTCTCTCGCCTTGAATGTAAAGAGAAATTGATTTCCACGTAGCTACGAGATATACGAGGTTTTGATATAAAAACTTCATCATCATCATATCAGCCGTAGGACGTCCACTGCTGGACAAAGGCCTCCCTCATTGATCTCCAGGAACTGCGGTTGGAAGCGGCCTGCATCCAACGCCGACCTGCGGTTCTTACCAAGTCGTCTGCCCATGTTGTGGGTGGACGTCCTACGCTGCGCTTGCCGGTCCGTGGCCTCCACTCGAGAACCTTTCGGCCCCATCGGCCATCTGTTTTGCGCGATATATGGCCTGCCCATTGCCACTTCAACGTGCTAATCCGTCGCGCTATGTCGGTGACTTGAGTTCTCCTACGTATCTCCTCATTTCTGATTCGATCCCGTAGAGAAACCCCGAGCATAGCCCTCTCCATAGCTCGTTGAGCGACTGTGAGCTTATTCATAAGGCCAATAGTGAAAGACCACGTCTCGGTTCCATATGTCATCACTGGTAACACACACTGATTGAAGACTTTCGTCTTAAGGCACTGAGGTATGTTGGACGAAAAGACGTTGCGAAGTTTCCCAAACGCTGCCCATCCGAGTTGGATTCGACGATTGTCCTCTTTCTCGAAGTTGGACCTACCTAATTGGACTGTTTGTCCTAGGTATACATACGCGTCGACAACTTCAAGAGCCGAGTTCTCAACCATAACTGGGGCAGGGACGACATGGACATTCGACATGATTTTCGTCTTGTCCATGTTCATTTTAAGTCCTACCCGTTGGGAGGCTCGATTGAGGCCTTCGAGCATCGTGCTGAGCTCTTCCATCGACTTT
Organism: Philereme vetulata; assembly: GCA_918857605.2. Taxonomy (NCBI): domain Eukaryota; kingdom Metazoa; phylum Arthropoda; class Insecta; order Lepidoptera; family Geometridae; genus Philereme; species Philereme vetulata. The sequence goes on along the minus strand of OU975474.1, from coordinate 6,803,394 downwards.
GCCATGACCACAATATCGTCGGCAAACCGAAGGTGAGTGATGTATTCGCCGTTAATATTGATGCCCAGTCCTTTCCATTCCAGAAGCTTGAAGGCATCTTCCAATGCGGTCGTAAACAGTTTCGGAGAGATGACATCTCTCTGTCTTACGCCTCTTTTTAAAGGAATCGCCTTCGAGTTCTGTTCGTGTACTCGGACTGACATAGTGGCGTTTTTATACAAACACTTCAACACTTCGATGTACCGATAGTCAATACGGCATCGTTGGAGAGACTCAAGCACTGCCCATGTTTCGATCGAATCGAAGGCTTTCTCATAGTCCACAAACGTGAGACATAGCGGCAAGTTATACTCTTCGGTCTTCTGTATGACTTGCCGCAGCGTATGTATGTGGTCTATGGTACTGTAGCCTTTACGGAACCCGGCTTGTTCGGGAGGCTGGAAGTCATCAAACCTGCGTTCGAGACGGTTCGCGATGACCCTCGAAAACAGCTTATAAACATGGCTCAAAAGCGAGATGGGTCTGTAATTCTTAAGCAAGGTGTTGTCACCTTTCTTGAAGAACAGAACCACCACGCCCCCGTTCCATGCTTTTGGCGTCGTACCTTCAAGCAAGGCGGAATTAAAAAGCTTCTGAAGGACTTTAAGTACCGGTGATCCACCCGCTTTCAGAAGCTCTGAAGTGATTCCGTCTTCACCCGGCGCCTTGTCGTTCTTAAGCTGCTTCAAGGCCATCCTGATCTCATACAGGCTGATGTCCGGAATATCTTCGGTAAAATGTCGGGTCAGTTTGGCTCTTGGGTCGTTGGCCGCACTGCAAACAGGTTTAGTGACCGAATCGTAGAGCCGTCCATAGAACCTTTCGACTTCCCTTAACACTTCCGCTTTACTTGACGTTATGCTGCCATCTTCCCTCTTCAGCTTCGTCATGCGGCTCTGCCCAATATAATTATCTCTCGCGAACACTTTGGAGCCTTTATTCCGCTCTATCGTATCTTTTATACGAGGTGTATTAAAGGTACGAATATCGCCGCAAGGATTTCCAAATCTTTCTATTGAGCTGCCTATGTGACTGAGCATCATCGGGAGACTGCAGTCGCAAAGAACGTCGTTCAGCCATGAGGTTAAGGGTGTCATCAGAGAGTTTCTGAGGTCTATTGGTACGGGGGGTCTTAAAGAACTGGGACCCCACCGTATGGACGGTTTCTACGAACCTGTTATTGATCTCGTCCACTGATGCATCTACTTCTAGACAGTCAAAGCGATTTGCAAGTTCGAGTTGAAAGCTCTCGAGGTTTTGGATATGAGCGCGAGTGGGTCGGAGCGTAGATTTCATCAAACGGGACCTTTCAAGTTTAACGTTCATATTCAATGTGGCTCTTACAATTCGGTGATCACTGCCGGTTTTCACCCTGTGAATCACAGAGACATCATTGAATATCCGTTTCTTGTTGGTCAAGATGAAATCAATCTCATTTCTCGTGGAACCGTTGGGACTCATCCAGGTCCATTTCCTGTAAGGCGGCTTCTGGAAAAAAGAATTCATCATAAAGAGTCCTTCTTTCTCCAGAAAATCGGCCAGCCTCTGTCCCCTGGGGTTCCGTTGCCCATATCCAAATTGCCTCACTCTCAACTCATCATCGCTTCTCATGCCTAGCTTTGCTTTGCCCCATAACAACAATAAAGTGAGTTTTGTTTGTATGTATGGCTCTACTGATGTCCTCATACATAGACTCTACTTCTTCATCTGGGTGTGAAGAGGTCGGCGCATATACCTGAACGACCTTCAGCGAATATCGCTTAGATATTCTGAGTGTCAGGTACGCGACCCTGCTCGACACACTGTCGATGGTTATAATGTTGTTGATGAGTGACTTGTGAACGAGAAACCCAACACCACCTTGGGACTGTTGGTCGCCCTCCCGGTAGTATAGTAGGTTACCAGACTTAAGGGATATCGTGTCCTCACCCTCTCTACGGACTTCTGATAACCCCAAAATGTCCCAGTGTAATCTACTAATTTCTTCTTCCAGCTCAACAATCTTTTCGTCTGTCCTCAAAGTGCGGATGTTGTGTGTTACCAGGGCCAGTGGTCGTCGTAGGGTTTGGTAGCCGATCGTCGCCCGGGGATTCTTAGCACCTCTAGCCCCGCCGTTACCGTGACTGCTACCATAGCCAGGATTAGCGGGGCCGCCGGGGACTCGGGGCCTGGTTTTATGTTGTAAATTTATCATTAGGGGGTTGTTGCCATACTCGCCACGCTTGGCAGGCGGGTTGGCGAGCGCAGTATAGGTTTTGAAAACACGAAAAGACGCTGCTGCCCATCTTTCGGAGGTATCCCTTAGCAGACTCCTACTGCATCCACGGGCAAGAGCGGAGGGGCAACATTCTATTGCCGGAGCCCCACGGCAAAAACTTAGGTACCACAAATATCATTTCATTTCATTAATTCCTTGCGAAAATGGGTACTGTTACATAGCAACAGATAACATATATACAAATCTATAACGAGTATGAGTAGAGATAAAGGTTTCAGTTCGTGTCAAAAAACCTTTCAGTTTGTGTCAAAAGATGCATTGACAGTGGATTAACAGGCGCTAAGATTTCTTCTTGACATTATTGCAACCTGCAGGGTTAGCCTGTCAGTGCAAGCAGTTTCAGCTTAATAAGCGATTTATCAATTTTTCTTTTGAATAATAAACGTCAGTCAACTACAGTTCGTAACAAGTTTTAAGTTTCAATTACAGTCCTTTTATTGCCATTTTACTAGAAATCACATCTCAAAAATAAAAAAAATCCGACTCGCGAACGAAGGGTTCCGTACCATTATCTATAAAGACAAGCAAAAAAATCACGTTCGTTGTATGGAAGTCCCCCTTAAATATTTGTTTTATTTTATTTAAATTAATTATATTTAATGCCAATATATAATTAAATATTCTGTGAATATTTCAAGCGTCTACCTGTTGCCGTTATCAATATCGAGCAAAAACGAGCAAAAAATCACGTTTATTGTATGGGACTCACATACAATAAACGTGATGTTTTGGCCTTTGAATATTTATTAAGTTCTGTTTTTAGTATTTGTTGTTATAGCGGCAACAAAAATACATCATCTGTGAAAATTTCAACAGCCTAACTATCACGGTTCATGAGATACAGTTGTGACAGACAGCGGAGTCTTAGTAATAGGGTCCCGTTTTACCCTTTGGGTACGGAACCATAAAAAGGAGCATCTTAATTTTCTTACAATATTAATAAAGTACTTATGTGTAAAACTTAGAATTGTTTCTTAATGCGTAAACCTATTAAAATTAAACCATTTCTTATGGTTATAACCAGAAATGCATAACTAATGTTAATACACTGGTGGCAATTCTGTTGTTTACACTAAGTAAAATTGTGTAAAATACGAACGGTATTATTTTGTTTATTCTAAAGATCAATATTAGAATGACATTTTAAGTGAAATTTCTAAAATTAGGTATTTTTTTACCAAGATGGCGTGTTTTTGGTCTAGTTTTAGTCAACAGTCAAATTGGTGTTGATTAAAACTAGTCAGTAAATATGCCATAGTAGTAAAAATTACTTAATTTTAGAAATTACACTTTAAATGTCATTCTAATTTGATCTTTAGTGTAAACAAAATAAGACCGTTCGTATTTTACACAGTTTTAGTTAGTCAGCGTAAACAACAGAATCGCCACCAATGTTTACTTTCTATGGATGTGTCACCAAATCTATCTTAAGTGAATTAAAGTTAATCGCATTTTTTTAGGAGATCGTTTAATGTTTGCAAACTGTCTTGTTAAGAATTTTGTCCCATTTTGATTGCTCAAGTTAAATCTATCAAAGGGTCATAGATCTTTACAAAGATGTTACTTTAAAATAATGCCCTGTTCAAGCAGATGGCTCCCTGTTTAAGGGCATCCATCAACGTCAAGGAACAGATAACTTAACGGGTGATGTATAGACCGAGGAGACAGGACTGTGCTTCCAAATGCTGAGTATTGTTTGTTCATTATATTATGTTTGTTGCTTGGTTATCAACTAGAGTTTTTGCGATACTTATAACCGTTGTAATCTTTAAATGATTTTAAGCTGGTATTATCTATAAAAAAAATTTTGGAAAGTACAATCAGCATCATTACAATTTTAGTTTTAAAGGCCACGTTTTCAGCGATTTATATTAGACATTTTTGAACGACCCACACAAAGTTTATTTATTTCCAAGTGTATACATGGCCTAAAAGAAAACGAATATTATTTAATGACGCTGACAGTGCCTCCGATAAGTTTTTTAGGGTTCCGGACCAAAGTGGTAAAAACGGAACCCTTATCGTGCAACTTTGTCCATCCATCCGTAAGTCTGTTACAGCTGATTATCTGTCTACTGAACCTATTAGCTTGAAATTTGGAATAGTTATTTATAATACTAACCCTCTTCTATGGTAAGTAAGTAAATAAAATCATAATATTTTCATTTTGTTGGCTAAACGAGCTATAATGGTGGGAGTAAGCATAAAAAAGCGGCCAAGTGCGAGTCCGACTCGCCCATGAAGGGTTCCGTAGCAGCAAGTAACATAATATAAAAGTTCTTGTAGTTCGTTGTAACTTTTTTATATTTGAGTTGATTGAATGAAAGGTAAATTGCGGTTTACGATTTATGACGTATTAAAAAAACTACTTACTAGATCTCGTTCAAACCAATTTTCGGTGGAAGTTTGCATGGTAATGTACATCATACGAGTATATTTTTTTTAGTATTATCATTCTCTTATTTTAGAAATTACAGGGGGGGGGGACACATTTTACCACGTTGGAAGTGTCTCTCGCGCAAACTATTTGGTTTAGAAAAAAAATGATATTAGAAACCTCAATATCATTTTTGAAGACATATCCATAGATACCCCACACGTATGGGTTTGATGGAATTTTTTTTTAATTTAAATTCTAAGTATGGAACCCCCAAAATTTATTGTTTTTGTTCTATTTTTGTGTGAAAATCTTAATACGGTTCACAGAATACATCTATATACCAAGTTTCAACAGTATAATTTTTATAGTTTCGGAAAAAAGTGGCTGTGACATACGGACGGACAGACAGACAGACATGACGAATCCATAAGGGTTTCGTTTTTTGCCATTTGGCTACGGAACCCTAAAAAACCCCCAACGGCACCCAGCAACTTTTATCAGGTCGTCTTTCCGTCTGGTGGGGGATCATCCATGAACTTTTCACGCACTGGAAATAGCGTAGAACCTTGCCAATTGAGAACCTTTCTGCCCCAACGGCCGTCAATTCTTCACGATTACATTCGATATGATTTTCATGATATCCATGTTCATTTTAACAGACGGTTCCTTCACCGATCTTTTAAACTTGAATAATACAGATGCTTCGTAGTGCTCGTTTACATTTTATGAAAAATTTTAATAAAAACCTTTACCATCAAAACCACTCATAACCAGAAACTGCATCTACTGCATCTGTGTTGAAGTACGGCACTAAACATTTTATGGTCTCTTGACATCCACACTTGCTTTGCATACACAATCCACTGCAAATCCCTGCGAGTTAAGAACAACCAACGAACCAAAATACCCTAGTTCTAACAATTTGGCACGGTTAAAAACGAGAAACTGCCTAGGCCCACCTAAAAATAAAGGATCACACTGATGTTACTACAAAAACTACTTTCAAATCGTTTGCTATCGATTAATATTGCTGGACATTTCACACAGCGCTATCTAGCCTCAAACTAAGCAGAGCTTGTATTATGGGAACCAGATAACTGATAGAACACTAATATACATTTTTTTTTGTAAATACATACTTATAATATATAGAGAAACAACCAGATCCGAAACAAATATCTGTAGGTCATGCAAACATTTGTTCCGCGGCGGGAATCGAATCCGCTACCTTCTGCGTCTCAGCCGGCTATTCGCCCACTGCACCACGGAGGTCGTCAATTGCATCTTACTTTGAGTTTGAGATTAGATGTTCTGCCCTAAGAATTATGCTTTCACTGTTCTTAAATTATTCGCGCGATATTAAACATTCTTCAAACAGGGGAATTATTTATATCAAAAAGTAATTTTATTTTCCACTGTGCAAAAAATTCTCGTAAAATAATGACGAAACGATGACAACAGGCACTTTCGCAGAAATGTACGATTTAACCTGTAATTGTGGAGTCTCGAACAATACAAAGACAAATTGGGATACACAAGTGTGTCAGCACTCTCTTTGTTCAGTGTAATTTTTCCGAAGAACGCTTCAAACAATAGAGACGAAAACGGCGAAAGAAAGTACTGTATTTACTCTCTTTGTATTGTACGTTTTAACGGGAAAATGCTAAAGGTACTAAATAGGATAAATTTTCTAGGAATATATAAATTTCTAGGAATAGGCTTTGTACGTCGCGCGCTAACAACGCCTGCGGCGAACAGACGGCTAGCTTTTTTTTTCGAATGGACTTATCTCGCTGTTGGCCTCTGAGGCCGTTGCAGCTTAACCGAGCTTTTGGTGAGCGCAGAAGGCGCTCAGCCCTATAATTTTATTTTTGATGAGGCAACTAGCGCAAGGGCACCACTTAGGTACGAACCTTGGCTTAGGCTGTTGCCGGGACGGGGATAGGAGAGAAACGCCCGGGTACGTGCTTGTACCTCGTGTAGGCGGCGACTAAAGGGACTCGTCGACCTCGCCGGCGAGGTCGGTTTATTTGTGGAGTGTTTGCTCTGTCTAATGTGGATGACTCTTCCGCATTAGCGGAAGTGATTTCGTCATCCGGGTCTCCGAGAACGTGTCTCGGAAGACGGAGGGTTTTTCTGTGTTCGGACGGTTCAATCGAATAGTCTGGAATGGTATGGCAGACGGCTAGCTACCTTGTTCCTCGGCTTATCAATACCCTACCCTATGACGTACGTGATATTTTGACACCTGAAAATATGAAATTTAAAATACGGAACTGTTTTATGAGTCAAGTCTAATTTTCTTGGCTCATTCATAACGTTACTAATCTAAACCATAAACAAAAGTACTTACCTGGCTCCTGCTTAGTTACCTACTTACATTTCTATATACTTTTTATTGCTAAGTAAAAAACACCTAGTGTGGTAAACCCACGATAGCACCAGCACACACCTCACTGGTTTTTAGATGTTTTATTTTTGAACATATAACTATAATCTTTGTTAAAATAGTAAATGAATTAAACAAAATGTAATCAAAATAATCTACTCTCTAGTTACATGTCTAGGCTTATCCTCAAAAAACCACTTTTTTTACTAGTTGGCAAAATTCAATATTCCTAATATAACTTTTTAGCAAAAAAATTAAAATAAATGTTTAAAAAAACATTGAGCCAACCTCTACCGTTTTATCTTTAAAATGATTTCAAGAGGCGAAGGACGAAAGAGCAAACTTTAAAATACAATTTGAAATAAGAAGACTTTATACAATTTCTTATAGCTTAAACCTAAGAATCTGTCAGATCTTGAGAATCTAATGGATCCCGTAAACTGCTTATGCAATATACTTTAATCAACTTTACGGCTTTTAGCTCACGAGTCCCTGCTTGCCGAAATTAGGTAGATAAATGGATAAAATTGAGATCTTCCCAGTGAACCTTTTATGGGATAGTGGGAGTTTTCCTTTCATCTTTCAGCTAATGTAATAAAGGACTACTGGGTTTGTCATTTGGGTTACTGGGTTTCCGTTCCTATTTTATATTCCTTATGCAAAATGAACATAATGAGTAACATACTACCATGTTCATTTCGGCGTATAAACTTTAGTTGTAATTAAGATTCATTTCGTAAAACAGCATTATAAAATACTAGCTGACCAATCCGCAGCTTCGCACGCGTAGTTTTTCAATAAAAACATTACCCTCCTTCTGCGCAGTTGAGTAAAAAGTAGTCTATGTTATCCGGGGATGGTGTAGCTTACCAACAGTGAATTTTTTTTTTTAATCGGTCCAGTAGTTTCGGTACCTTTTCAATAAAAACAAACAAACTAACAAATCATTTCTCTTTATAATATGAGTATAGAAGTATAGTTAAGTAACTATTTTTAACTAAAAAATTATTTTCCAACGACACAGAAATGTATATCTTTTTTTTGTGACCGCGTCTTTTATCTGCTTGTTTAATCGCATGATTTTTTCATTTTTTTTATGTTATTTGTGGGGAAACAGGCTTACGACTCACCTGATGGTGAGCAGTCACCGTCGCCTATTGACACCGGCAGCACCCGGGGTATTGTCAATGCGTTCCCTAGACTGTAGAAACCTCTTTAAATTTCTCTTGAAGCGTGCCATGTCGTAGCCTAATGGGAAAACCTCAGATGGTAGCTCATTCCACATCTTGCAAGTATGGGGTAGAAAAGATAGCGATGACGGTATTACGATCATTTACACTAGACAAAATAATTAAATAATATGAGCAACATATCATGCCAGAAAGGTTTATTAGGAATGGTAGTATCGTCTTTGGACCGCATTCACATTGAAAGTAGGTAGGTAGTCTGTCACAGCATACCTTTAATGCAGTCAGCGGAGCTTATTTTCAGTTTGATACTTATTGCACATAAAAAACTAGTACAAAGGCGAACTTAATGCTAAAGAGCATTCTCTTCTAGATAACCTTTGTGTATTTGTAGATAAAGATGTGTAGGTAGTGCACAGGAAAAGTAACTACTAAAAATATAAATAAATATAAATTAAGAAAAAAAAAATCAATTAAATAAATTGAGAATCTGTTATTGGCATTAAGCGTTATAAGGATTGTTTACATTGTTAACAAGTGCTGTTGATTCTGTAATGAATAATAAAAAATAAAAAAAAAATTGCACAGGACTAATACAAATAGCATAAAATAGATACATACTACATAAATAAACTTACTTAAGTACTTAAGATATTTAATGGTGTGCAATAAAGAAACTATTTAATCTAATCTAATCTTATTTGGGGTAAAAGCATTACAATTTGTTAATCTATTGATGTCGCAAACATTCGTAATTTCCTAAAAATCTGCCACATTCCCAGCATAAAGCTATGAATGTGGCCTAACAGTTAGTGCTCTACGACACATTCTGCGCATGGAAACACGTGCACACTCATAATCGCTTAAAGTTCTTATATATTTGTCTTTTCAACGAAAAACTCTTAAAGTAACTACACGTAGTGCTTTTGTATCTTTCAGGCACTTGCTTTCAATTTTGAGAAGATTTTTGGCACTGGTAGAATGAGTCAGCTTATCGGGGTCGGGTGACGCAATTCCTCCTGTTATATCTTACTAAGGGGTAGCCAAAATAAAACATTTTGTTCATTGGGTTTTATTATTTATTGCATACAGAAAAAAATAAAGATGGAGGTCTTAATTCTAAAAACAATTCCTGCCAGTCATCCGTGACAGGTAAAAAAACTTACGTTGGCGTGCTTAACTAGGTACAAAAACAAATAGACAATAAACTACTAACTACCTACTTGCCTGAATAAATACCTACACATATGTACAATAAAAATATCCTATCCTACTGATATTATCAACGCGAAAGTTTTTATGTATGCATGTATGAATGTGATTGTTACTCTTTCACGCCGGAACGGCTGAACCGATTGTGATGAAATTTTGTATAAATGTAGATTATAACCTGCACTCCCTGAGGTATGCGCGCGGCGAGACGGGGGGGGGGAGAATCGGCTGCTGCGCTCTGTCAGTACGCCGTCAACGCTCGTGGCGGCAGGTAGTGCTATTTGTATCGGACTGTCTATGTCATGTGCGTCTGACATAGACAGTCCGATACAAATAATACTACCTGCCGCCACGAGCGTTGACGGCGTACTGACAGAGCGCAGCAGCCGCTTCTCCCCCCCCCGTCTCGCCGCGCGCATACCTCAGGGAGTGCACAGCACTAATGGTCACACTATAACACATAGGCTACTTTTTATTGACAAACAACGCGAGCGAAGCCGCTGGCGGCAGCTAGTAACAATATAAATAAACAAATATAATAAATCAATTGATAAATAAAATATACAGTTTAATAAATACAGGTTATAACAATTAGTAATAAAGTTATTTAAAAAGCTCAAGTGGAATTTAAATAGTGACTATAGACAGAATGTTTAAAAGCTTGTTTGGATTTTGTTTTTTAATACTGAGGGGAAAAGCGTTCCACAAGCCACTGCCTTCAATCCGAAAAAGTTGGCACGGTAGGCAGAGGAGTGTTTGGGAGTGGCTAGTCAGAGAGAATCCGATGACCTTAGATTACGATTGTGAATACCGGCTAAGAAAGATTTTAATATTTTGATTTTAGGTAATGAGTATACCTAGGTAGTTTGGGTCTTTCAAAATGGAGCACAGTGGACACAGTATTTTTAAATTTCTCTTTTCCCTAGTTCGGAGCCATTTCAGTTCATTCCTGTTTTTAACTGACTTTGAATAAAGGAGGAGACAATTCATAGATTTTTTTATGTATGTTCAGCAATAACTCTTTATTGACCGACTCATATTTTGTCTATGGGAGTTCCTTAGGGGTGGTCCAATATAAATTTGGTCAAGATCTAATGATGGAATCCAGGAGAAAATCGTCAAACTCTTCAATTTGTAAAGGCATCAGCATATTGGTTCGATTTTCTGTTTTCTGAAGTTGGTTATTTTATTGTTGTTAAATAGTTGCTTTTTAGGGTTCCGTACCCAAAGGGTAAAACACTATTACTAAGACTATTACTATTACGAAGAAAAACCTCTTACTAAGACTCCGCTGTCTGTCCGTCAGTCATCAGGCTGTATCTCATGAACCGTGATAGTTAGATAGTTGAAATTTTCACAGATGATGTATATCTGTTGTTGCTATAACAACAAATACTAAAAACGGAAAAAAATAATTAAGGGGGGCTCCCATACAACAAACGTGATTTTATGCTAATTTTTGCTCAATATAGATAACGGCAACAGGTAGACACTTGAACTATTCACAGAATATTTAGTTATATATTCAATTAAAAAAATAAATAATTAAATTAGTATAAAACAAATATTTAAGGGGGGCTCCCATACAACAAACGTGATTTTTTGCTAATTTTTGCTCAATATAGATAACGGCAATAGGTAGACACTTGAACTATTCACAGAATATTTAGTTATATATTCATTTAAAAAATAAATAATTAATTAGTATAAAACAAATATTTAAGGGGGGCTCCCATACAACAAACGTGATTTTTTGCTAATTTTTGCTCAATATAGATAACGGCAATAGGTAGACACTTGAACTATTCACAGAATATTTAGTTATATATTCATTTAAAAAATAAATAATTAAATTAGTATAAAACAAATATTTAAGGGGGACTCCCATACAACAAACGTGATTTTTTTAGCTCGTCTTTATAGGTAATGGTACGGAACCCTACGCGCGCGACTCGCACTTGGCTGGATTTTGGATATAGTAAGCGAGTTCATATCTGAACACACGTGGTGGTGGTAGATGGAGAAAACCTTTAATGGAGTGATAAACAAGAACTGGCCATAGCCTGTTTGTCGTCAGCTGGAGAGGATATAATAAATGTCACGGGCACAACTTGAATTAGAGCACACACAATAACTATATCAGTTATTTGGTTCCCATAGTACAAGCATTGCTTAGTTTGGACACATTTTCACAAGTACGAGTAGCTCATTTTCACATTACGATTTGAACATATTTTTCATGATTTTAAGGGGAGACCGGAAGGGAATCGCCCATACAACAAGTACTACCAAGATAATTTCTAATTGGAGCATCATTCTACCTTAATAAGGTATTATTTTAATTTGAATAGTATTTATCTAGGTTCCCAACCATATATTAGATCAAAATACTTACCTAAAATGAAATAGAAGCGTATCGCATTCTGCATGTTTTTACGTCATAAAAGACTTGTTTTCAACCTAATTGTTTCGTATTAAAAACAACAACATCTTACGTATCCTAGTCATGGGAACATATATTATATCGTCTAGTTACAGAATAACAACACAATGAGAAAAATACAACAAGTTTTTAGTCATCATTTTTGGTATTACGGAACACGGTCAAAATCTAATCAAATTTAGAATCATTGTATTGCTATCATTGTCGCTCTGCATGGCTAAACTTCGTCACTAAACAGGGATAGCGATATTCAGGCTGAAGTTTTTGTCGCAGCCGAATTGAAGTTGCGCTCGAGGTTCGCCGGCTTCTTAATTTTGTACGATGTTTAATTATATTGATGCATGACACATTATTCTATGCAGGCTTGGTGAATAATGTATATACTATTCACGTAGCATACACAAAATAAAAATGTACATCCCGATTCTGTAATTAATTGAAATGATTTTGGCGATTCCACAATTGAACCTAGAATAACGATATTGTTAAGCTATGTGTAGGCATTTGTCCACTTCACTGAATTACCTGTCCTGTGCATAAAATATGGATATTCAATTTATCATTCATCTGTCTGCTTTCTGTGTTCAGTTTTTAAAATTTGCATGCTACTGTTTTGACACGATAAGTCTATTGCACGTAGAAATAATATTAAACTGTACTCTCACATCATGGCTTAGGTAACAAACCAATAGAACGTAAACGTTTTGCAAAGGCGCACTTCATGTTAGAAGATTTTTTTTTATAAATGTAGCTGGACAATTCACACAACGCTATCTAGCCCGAAACTAAGCAGAGCTTGTATTATGGGAACCAGATAACTGATAGAATACTTATATACATTTTTTTGTAAATATGTATTTATAATATATAGAGAAACAACCAGACCCGGAACATCTGATCTGTAGATCATGCAAACATTTGTTTCGCGGCGGGAATCGAACCCGCTACCTCCTAAGCCGGCCACTGCACCACGGAGGTCGTCAACACCCAATTATAAAACTGTAAGCCCGGATTGCACAACAATCCCTAAATGACGACCTCCGTGGTGCAGTGGGCTGAGACGCAGGAGGTAGCGGGTTCGATTCCCGCCGTGGAACAAATGTTTTCACGATCTACATATATTTGTTCTGGGTCTGGTTGTTTCCTCTATGTGTATTATAAGTATGTATTTACAAAAAAAATGTATATAAGTATTCTATCAGTTATCTGGTTTCCATAATACAAGCTCTGCTTAGTTTGGGGCTAGATAACGCTGTGTGAAATGTCCAGCAATATTTATTTATTTATTTAATGTATTAGCGGCTAAACATGTTTAAATTTGAGGTATTTGTATGATTTGACAACTCTCTTAAACATATTTAGCTAAATTATTATACTAAATACGATCAGACATCGTTCCGCAAGCCCTAAGTGTAGGTAAATAATTTATAGTTTTACACCTACTATTAATAGAATATGTTATGAAAATGTCGATGCTACTTGTTACGTGCTACGTCTGAAGTGATGAGGACAACAATTAGTTAATAACTATTATATGTTTATTTGGAGCCTGTACTGACCCATTGCAAGGCAAAGTCCTGGAAAGATGAACTCGACTCGTATGTGGAAGACTGAACCACACACGCGCATGATAGAGTGGAGTGGAAGGAAGGAATGGAGGCCTTTGCACTTCAGTGGGACAGTTGTTAAACGAAAGAAAAATTAGTAAATTGCTGGTTAACGGAAAAGAAATTTTTTGATGTATTTTTAGAGTTCCGTAGCCAAATGGCAAAAAACGGATCCCTAATGTATTCTTCATGTCTGTCTGTCTGTCCGTATGTCACAGCCACTTTTTTTCTGAAACTAAAAGAACTATACTGTTGAAACTTGATAAGTAGATATATTCTGTGAACCGCATTAAGATTTTCACAAAAAAAAGAAAAAAAAAATTTTGGCGGTTCCCCATACTTAGAACTGAAACTCAAAATTTTGTTTTTCATCAAATCCATAAGTGTATGGATAGGTCTTCAAAATAATATTGAGGTTTTTAATATACTTTTTTTCTAAACCAAATAGTTTGCGCGAGAGACACTTCCAACGTGGTAAAATGTGTCCCCCCCTGAATAACTTCTAAAATAAGAGAATGATAAAACTAAAAAAAATATATATGATGTACATTACCATGCAAACTTCCATCAAAAATTGGTTTGAACTAGATCTAGTAAGTAGTTTTTTTTAATCACCCACTCGTAATTTCTGAAAGTCTGAGCTTGTTGGGCGTTGAGCTCACGTCTAACCTGAACTTCGGCTCGCACATTGAATCCAGGGCCAAAATTGCTGCTATGAAGCTGGGCATCCTAGCTAAGGTTCGGCGTTACTTCCCACCGGGACAGCTGCTCAGTCTCTACAAAGCACAAGTCCGCTCATGTATGGAGTACTGCTGCCATCTCTGGGATCGCTCCGCCAAGTACCAGCTTGAAGCCCTTGATTCGATTAAGCGACGTGCTGCTAGTCTCATTGGTGATGGATGACTCACTAGTGGAAGCCAATTTACAAAGTCTAGAGCACAGACACCGAGTAGCCAGACTTTCAGTTTTTTACAAGATACATTTTGGTGCATGTGCGCAAGATCTTCCTGACCTTATCCCTCCTTCCGCCTTCCATCACCAGACAAGCAGACGAACCGGGAAGTACCACCCATACCTGGTCGGCATACCACCTTGCCGTACCAAACGATTTGCTTCAACTTTTCTTGTAAGCACAAGTGAGGAGTGGAACTCACTTCCGGCGTATGTTTTTCCAAATAATACGTCATAAATCGTAAATCGCAATTTACCTTTTCAAATATAAATAAAAGTTACAACGAACTACAAGAAATTTTATATTATGTTACTTGCTGCTACCCTTTGCTGGAACCCTTCATGGGCGAGTCAAACTCGCACTTGGCCGCTTTTTTTTCTGTATTGATTACAACACACATAATGTACGCCTTATTAACCGACTTCAAAAGAGGAGGAGGTTCTCAATTCAACTGTGTTTTTTTATGTTTGTTACGTCAGAACTTTTGACTGGGTGAACCGATTTTGATGATTTTTTTTATTTGAAAGCTGGTGCATCCCGTGTGGTTCTATTTCCATTTGGTTCAGTTCTGACAATGGCATCTATGAGAAAATCATATAAGTCTTAAATTTGTTTATATTTCATGTTATGTTATGTTTGTTGGCTCAGAACTCCGCTATATCAACCGATTTGGAAAATTAGCTTATATTTGAAAGGGTCTATTTTTAGATTGATATTATGAAAAATTTCATTAAAATTGGTTTAGTAGTTTGGTTTTTACAGTTATCTGTCGGTTTTATTTTTGCTAAAAAGTTACTTGTTAGTACTTCAATACTGTGTTTTTGGTTGATGTTATTGTTTTTAATTTTAAAATGCTACACACATAAAAAAAATTGCTTTTGATAAACAATGCAGTGAATTGGTAACTCTACTTAGAATATATTCGTGATTGAGTTCAATCAATAATATAAATACGAAATTTATTACTTATGAAGGTTCACAAATTGAACAGAAACATTGTCGGTCGAAACACCGATAAGACGGTACGTGATAAATCCCGCATTTACAATAATAATTGGTAATTCATCTGCAGGACTGCTTTAAACAAGGAACATGTTCCGAAACTAGATGTCCTTACTGATTTTTTATCACACTTATGATAAAAAATATTTACCTCTGTTTATTCATCTGAACTAGTAACTCATAATCGCCAATAACCAGTTCGATTTTTCCTTTACCACATACCTCAGAACCCATGCTACTTGAAACGAACTATGATTACAAATACAAATTTAAATTTCGAATCTGCGAACAAGAAAACCTTCGACGATTGAAGTAAATATAAGGAAAAGTACCATCATAATTATCTCATTGTCCACTAATCTCTAGGTGAAGGATATAGATTTAGAAAGACTCTTTTTAGTGCAATCGTCAACGCCAATAGACCTAACCGTGTGTAAGCTTTTAGAGCATATGCTGAGACAGGTTTTCGCATCGGGAGTTCGTCGTGGAGACCCACCTAAAGCATTTTTGCTAGTATTACTTGGCGGTATGCAAGTATAGTCGTATATTGGACAACAGAGTTACAACAGTTAGTACTACAGAGTCGACAGCCATGTAGCTCTATCGTGCGCAGCGCGTGCGACGTACAGCCTGTATAGCGAAGCAGCGCACTTGATATTTCCAGAACAAGCTCATCTCGCCTTAAATGCAGTAAACCACATACACGTTATACTGTAACAGTAGGTATACATATATTGTGTTCTTTAGAAGCTTGGTCTTGGTTGTTCCATTAAACTATTAAAAGAACCTATGGCGTAAATTACTCTTACCGCCCAAATGGAAAAAGACTGGAAGACCAAAATTGTCAAGCAGACATCGTTAATCTAACTTATTCTCTTTGAGTGTAAAGTTTGCGTCTGAACTTTGACAAGTTTGCTTGATCTTTGAACAGTAAAAATGCGAAGTTTTAAAATTCTACTGAATTGTCGCTCGTAACTTCGTCATTATCGTCATCGTCCATCATTCTCATCCATGTTTAAGATTGACCTCCCGTTACTGTTTTTAATCGTTCTATTTATTGCTTCACGCCTCTGCTGGTTACTGTGTTTTATGGTTAGATCATCTTTTCGTAGGTATACTTGGTTTCCGGCTCCAGTTCGCGGTTGATCTTACTATGTCTATAGTTCCATGCAAAATGTATTAGAGCACCTAGAGTTTTTGATCATTACAAGTTTGTAAGCAACCTAACATCGCTTATTATGCATGAAATGCCATATGAGGTGCATGATTCCATGAATTTTATTATTCACTACTTTGTTGGCTGGGAATCTTTATAGCTTTATGCTAGCTCTTCAGTGATTCTGAAAAAACATGGAGGAGACGTTCAATTCTTGTAACAGTTGTCAAGGTCTGTCAAAGCTCTACAAGCGGCCTATAAATTATGACACATTGTCATAGAAACTTACTTGAAAGATACGTCTCCTCGAATAGATAAATCACCTATAACGCTATAAGTAGATAAGTATGATGAATACCCCCAACAAGAGGGTTCACGATAAAACTGTCCCTACTCAAGACAGGCAAGTTAACCGTGTTTAGGTTGATATTAATACATCACCGTGGTTAGACATCAATTTATCAAGTGGACAAGGGACGATACGGCCCTGTGAAATTACTCGTAACCTCAAAAGGTCAGTCGTTCTTCTTATTGGACCTTATCAAGTGCTTTAGAAAATTGTAACAAGACAGCTTTGTGATAGTGTCAACTATAAATTGTAGAACGTTTTTCTTTCTAAAGGTTTTATTAAACGGTTGCCTTATCAAGAGGGTTCTTTAACCATTTTGGGAGGCTTCGGTATCTATCAATAAGTTCTCACAAACTCTTGATAAGCACAGTCAGACGAAGAAATAGGTAATCAGGTTGGAGGCGCTATCTTAGGAATAAGCAACCAGTTTACATACCTTCATATAGAATACCTCCTCCGTGGTGCAGTGGGCGAATAGTCAGTTGAGACGCAGGATGCATGTTTGCATGATCTACAGATATTTGTTCAGGGTCTGCATGTATTTCTACATATATTATAAGAATGTTTAACAAAAAAAAATGTATACAAGCATTCTATCAGTTGTCTGGTTCTCATAGTACAAGCTCTGCTTAGTTTCGGGCTAAACAGCTCTGTGTGAAATGTCCATATTAATTATTGTATTATTATTTATAATATATTGGCATTTATTTATGACTGGGAGAGCTGTTGGGCCATGGGAGATATGATGAAAGAAGATCTTCCCTTATCGCTCAAGAAAAGCTAATGGACGTATGCATCCTCCCTGTTTTAACATATGGTGCGCAGAACTGGTCACTGACCAAGTTTAAAGTCCAAGCTGAAAGTTTGTCAGCGTGCGATGGACCGCAGCACCTTGCGTCAAGCGAACAGACAGAGTCCGGAACACTTAACTGCGCTCAAGACCAAAACTGTTGACGTAGCCACCAAAGCCACTCAGCTGAAGTGGAACTGGACTGGGTATATCTGTCACATGCCAAGTGAGCTGTGGGCAAGGATAACCATCAAGCGCCGTTCCGAACCAGCAAGAAGGCGATGCGGCCGACCTTAACGTAGATGGCTGGACGAGCTGGAGAAATTCCTAACGGGTTGGCCACAATCAGCTCAGGACCGCGAAGTCTGGAAGAAATGGGGAGTGGGGAGGAGGAAGCCTTTGCCCAGCAGTGGGACACGAACGTCAGATAATAATAATATATTAGCAAACATCATTACCCATCCAATAGATAAGGCACTATCGGATTTGTAGATTTATTTAATTAAAATATTTTTTTTTGTCGTGTCACTTACAGAAGCAACATTAATTGTCAAACAATTATTATATAATTGATAAAGCTTTTGCAGAAAAGGTAATGTTTACATTTTTGTTAAATTATTGAGTAGGAAAACTTCTTATTCGGTCAAGCCGTTCTGAAGATAAATAGGAACTTTCATTTTTTACACACACAAACAACCTCTCACCCTAAACGCATATACCTTCTCCATTCCGTCGTGGGTAATAATCATCCTAAGAATGGCTAATACATAATATAATGAGTAACTAATAAAATCATAATTATTTATATTGTTGTGAGACTCAATCAAAACTTACAAGCTAAAATGAAGAGATAAAACAGAGATAAAGATTAAAAGAAACGACAGTAAAATTAGAGAAATTATGTAAGAGATACGCCAAAACTTTATTCCAAAAGAAAACACCAACCAAATATCCCGATATATATTTTCATGAAAGTTTTTAAGATACGAATCTAAATCTAATTAGAATCGGACTTTCCTTTATTTGCGAAATAAGTAGCTATAGGGAGCGAAACTCAGAGCGATAATAATCTAAGTAACGTAACAGAATAAAAATAGGTGGAATGTTTAGAAAACAAAAACCAAGCTCTACGTTTAAACAATTGATTTCTATATAACTTATTGTTTAAAACGTGACTCTGTACGTTTTGAACTGTACAGATTAGTGAAATGTAACCCAAATTATTACCAGGCTCGTTGTAACTACCGATCTGTTTTGAAAATAATAAAAAAACCGGCCAAGTACGAGTCAGACTCGCGCACGAAGGGTTTCGTACCATTATCTATAAAAAGGCAGAAAAATCACGTTTGTTGTGTGGGAGCCCTCCTAAAGATTTTATTTTATTCTTTTTTTAGAATTTATTTATATAGCGGCAACAGAAATACATCATCTGTAAAAATTTCAACAGTCAAACTATCACGGTTCATGAGATACAGCCTGGTGACAGACGGACAGACAGACAGACAGCAGAGTCTTAGTAATAGGGTCCCGTTTGACCCTTTGGGTACGGAGTCCTAAAACGTATGTAAGTATTCTATCAGTGATACTAACGTGGATCTGAAAAGCTCATCGTCATATAAAGATTCATACCTGGAAGCACTAAGCTAACGCGGATTAATGTGTGGAATATCTGATTATACAAGAATCGTACCTAAACAAAATCTTATCACTAAATCTTGTATTCACCACATATTTGGGCGTTTCCTCACATTACGTCCGTTTTCGGCCGTGCTCGATATCGTACTGGCTGACCATCGAGGTGTCATTCTAACTTGCATTGACGATGCACCTGCGATGCCCGACCGTATACAGGGAGTCACTGAGCTAATTATTAATTATGATGTTCTTTACGATGAGTTAAAAAAGGTAGAATGGATTAGGACTAAATCTATGAACTCGCCTAATGAAATTTTCAAATTTATTCGAAACTCGTTTCATAACTAAAATAAATCTGCAACTAATAATAAAAAATGCTTTTCATCAATAAAACGTACTAGACAATTTAAATTACCCTGGATCGATATTAACATTACCCGGCTGTGTGACAAACGAGATAAATTATTCCGCGAGTGGAAAAATAGTACAAATGATGCGAAATTAAAACTAGTATACAACCAAATTCGCAATAAAATTCATAAAGTTTAAGAACACAAACGCAACACATATTACATAGAACAAATAAATAATAATTTTAAAAATACGAGGAAAATATATCATGTAATTAATCAAATGCTAGGAAGAGTGACCATGTCATTAGATGCGGCCATACTTAAAGCATTTCATGCGTAAAAATTTTCAACTAAAGCTATTGCCAACAACTTTGCGACTAGTTTTGACAGAGCGGTTAAAGATATCATACCTAACTGTAACGTTAAATTAATCGACCCCAATATCACATGCAGACCTATTAACTCGAGTATGTTATTTCCAAAAGCTTCAAGTAGTTCATAAAATTATAAAGAAATTAAACTCAAGTAAAGCTCCAGGACCCGACAATATTAAGGTTTCTGATATTCAAATGATAGGAGAAAATATATCAACCGCTATTGCTGATTTAATAAACTGCAGTATTAAAACTGGCCTGTACCCAGATGATTTAAAAGTAGGATGCGTTAGGCCTATTCATAAAAAAGGAAAACACAACGATTTTTCTAACTACCGTCCAATTACATTGCTTTCTTCGATTGGTAAAATTGTAGAAAAATATGTTTGTGAGCAAATACATACATTTTATAGAAAACATGAAGTAATCAACCAGTATCAATTTGGTTTTTAAGCAGGTAAAAGTACCTCAGGTCTTTTGTCAAAATTCACAGATGAAGTCAATAAACACTTAAATGAGAAAAAACACGTACTTGCTCTTTTTATTGACTTCTCACGTGCTTTTGATACCTTGGTGCACAATCAAGTGATAGACAGGTTAGATAACTCATAATTCGAGGTCCCTTGTTAAATTGGTGCAATAATTACCTAAATAATAGAACCTTCAATGTAAAAGTCGACAACACCTTCAGTGAACCCGTGTCGGTAACAGAAGGCACGGCTCAAGGCTCGGTCCTAGGTCCTCTACATTTCCTGTCCTACGTAAATGACATGAACAACTGCATTACCAACTGCTCATGCTACCAGTTTGCAGATGACACATGCCTAGTAATCGCTGATAAAAATCCACAATATGCCTGTGAACTTTTGCAATCAGACCTAGATACTCTAATTAAATGGTGCCACGATGCTTGCCTTGTTCTTAACGTTAGCAAAACCAAATTACTAATCATAAAATCACCGTATATAAAGCATTCTCCTGTTCAAAACCTAGTGGCCCATAACCATAGCTGCTTGCATGCTGTTAGTGTGGCTTGCAGTTGTCCATTAATAGATATTAATGATAAACAAACATACTTTGGTCTGATAATTGATCACAAGTTTAACTGGAGCCATCACATTGAACGCGTTTGTAATAAATTGAGACAATTCGTTGCGAACATCTCAATCCTCAAAAATCGCATTCCGTATAAAGTTAAGATAATGCTATACCATGCACTGACAGAGTCATACATACAATATGGTCTCAGCAGCTATGGTAGAACCTACAAAACGTATCTCGATGACATTTATAAACTACAGTTAAAAATTTTAAAAACTTTAGTGCCGCCTAAAATTAAAAATCAATTTCATGAAAATGACAGTGGTCTATTCATTTATTGCAAAGTTTTGCCAGTTCACACACAGCTTCATTATTTACTGCTGAGAGAACATTTTTTTAATGAATCTATAAAAAAACAATATTGAACACCCAGTATACACTCGAGCTATTTCTAGGAATCGGCTTTGCACATCGCGCGCTACCAATGCCTACGGCGAACGGACAGCCATTTTTTTTTTTTTTTTCGAATGGACTTATCTCGCTGTTGGCCTCTGAGGCCGTTGCAGCTTAACCGAGCTTTTGGCGAGCGCAGAAGGCGCTCAGCCCTATAATTTTATTTTTGATGAGGCAACTAGCGCAAGGGCACCACTTAGGTACGAACCTCGGCTTGGGCTGTTGCCGGGACGGGGATAGGAGAGAAACGCCCGGATACGTGTTTGTACCTCGTGTAGGCGGCGACTAATGGGACTCGTCGACCTCGCCGGCGAGGCCGGTGTATTTGTGGAGTGTTTGCTCTGTCTAATGTAGATGACTCACCCGCATTAGCGGAAGTGATTTCGTCATCCGGGTCTGCGAGAACGTGTCTCGGACGACGGAGGGTTTACGAACGGACGGCCAGCTACCTTGTTCCTCGGCTTATCAACACCCTACCCTCTGACGTACGTGATAATTTAACACCTAAAAATATAAAATTTAAACTAAAGAACTACTTTATGAGTCAAGTCTAGTTTTCCTTGCTCATTCATAACATTACTAAACTAAACCATAAACAGAAGTACTTACCTGGCTCCTGCTTAGTTACCTACTTACATTTTTATATAGTTTTTATTGCTAAGTAAATAACACCTAGTGATGTAAACCCACAATAGCCCCGACACAAACCTCACTGGTTTTTAGATGCTATAATTGTAATATTTGTTTAAATAGTAAATAAATAAAATAGTTATCTGGCTTCCATAGTAGAAGCTCTGCTTAGATAGAGGACTAGATGGGGCTGTGTGGAATATCTAGCATTAGTTATTGATTGTTTTTTTAATAAACACTGAAGAAAGTGTAAAATATCCGCCCCCTTATTACCTAAGATAAATTGCTCTCGCGTCGTTATCGCTAGCCAGGCCATCACTTTCACATGTACAGTACGTACCTCACGTGAGAAGAGAAAGAGATGGCTTGGCTAGCAATTTGGCTTAGGTAATAAGGGGCCCCGTCTGTATTTCGCTTATTCTTACTCTTAGTACGAAAACAAAATTCGAGAGCAAGTTAGGAGTTTAATTAGGAGGATGAAAAGTTTCACTTTCCCCAAAAGTACCTACGAGTGTTCGAAGGTGCGAAGTTAATGCTAACCGGGAAATGTTTAATTGTGCTTAAACTGTATTCAATTACAAAAAGAAGTGTTGTACGTTTTAATTACCGTTTAACTAGTTAATAGTATTTGCTATGAGCACTTTGCTAGCAAATCTTTTTAGGGTTCCGTACCTCAAAAGGTAAAAAGGGACCCTTATAAGATCATTCTCTTGTGCGTCTGTCCGTGTGTGACCATCGATTTTCTCAGGAACGGGTAGACCTAACCAGTTGAAATTTATACCAGACGAGTTTTTGCCCGCGGCTTCGCTCACTTTGTTTTGGGATGCATAATATATATATAAACTTTGACATCCCATTTCTATCCCATGGTAACTGATTTATGGGATAATGTGGTGATCTTAGTTATATCTACGTATATACAGAATGACATCGAAATCGGTTCAGCTGTTACGGCCTGATTGAGTAACAAACTAGCAAACAAACATCCAAACCTTTGCATTTATAATATTAGTGTGATACTGAGGTCTATAGTCCCTGTTAGGTGTATAAAAGTCAAGATCCTGAGTCAACACGATAAAGAGATATGGGCAAATATAGATTTTCGCGAAAACTTGTAAGTACCAATATTTACTTTAGTTTTAAAATTTTCTTATTTTTTGGCATTTTACCTTTACTTGTGCTGTAATACCTTGCTTTTAACTAAAATTGACAGTTCTAGGTCCACCGGAAGTACACTATAGGTTTTGGGTCAAAAACCTATGATAGTTTCCGTTGACCTAGAACTACGAAATTTGGCAAAAAGAAAGGTTTTAAAGCACATATAAAAGAAAAATTCCAAAGAAATAATAAAAAATGAAATTTAAAGGGTGTCCCAATACATACATAGTTGATGCCAATTAAGATAGTCTTCTGAGTTGTATGGGCGCTCATACAATTTAAAAGACTAGCTGAATTGGCACCAATATCAAATAAGGTAAATACGAGTAAATAAAATTGTGCTATTGACTAAAGTAAATATTTAAGTGGAGCTTGTGTTGACACTTTAGCGCCGTCACATCTTTCCGGTGCGCAAAATAAGGCTGGTGCGGCGGCTGAATCGGCTGAAAATCTCAAAAGGCGCAAATATAGTAATATAAACACCTTTTGGGGTTGAGACTCTTGGTCCGTGGGGACCGAGCGCCCACAAAATTTATAATGAACTTTCAAAACGCCTGGTCGAGGCGACGCGTGACCAAAATGCTGGCCTATATTTTGGCCAACGTTTAAGCATTGCTATTCAACGTGGCAATGCGGCCAGCATTCTGGGCACGCTGCCCACTGGCAGCGGCTTGTTAGATAAGCATTGCTATTCAACGTGGCAATGCGGCCAGCATTCTGGGCACGCTGCCCACCGGCAGCGGCTTGTTAGATAAGCATTGCTATTCAACCTGGCAATGCGGCCAGCATTCTGGGCACGCTGCCCACCGGCAGCGGCTTGTTAGATAAGCATTGCTATTCAACGTGGCAATGCGGCCAGCATTCTGGGCACGCTGCTCACCGGCAGCGGCTTGTTAGATAAGCATTGCTATTCAACCTGGCAATGCGGCCAGCATTCTGGGCACGCTGCCCACCGGCAGCGGCTTGTTAGATAAGCATTGCTATTCAACGTGGCAATGCGGCCAGCATTCTGGGCACGCTGCCCACCGGCAGCGGCTTGTTAGATAAGCATTGCTATTCAACGTGGCAATGCGGCCAGCATTCTGGGCACGCTGCCCACCGGCAGCGGCTTGTTAGATAAGCATTGCTATTCAACGTGGCAATGCGGCCAGCATTCTGGGCACGCTGCCCACCGGCAGCGGCTTGTTAGATTAGGGTTTTATATATACCTATTTAAAGTTAAGTTGTTATAAAATACTTTATGTTGTTATAAATTCATAAGTAATAATAATTAAACAATTAAAGAAAATAAATTATGTCTAAAGTCCCATACAACAGACATGATTTTTTGCCGTTTTATAGATATTGGTACGGAACCCTTTGTGCGCGAGTCCGACTCGCACTTGGCCGGTTTTTTACTCAAAAAACCTTTTTGCAATGCAAACATAGCTATCATGGTGATTGCCATTAGGTCTGGGTTTATGTGATTAGTATTTTTAACTTTCGCGATCACTATACATAATTAATGTTATTAATCTGACATTTATTGCGTTTTTTTACCATATTATTTATAATCCTGACATTATTCCAGTCTGCCCGTGACCACGACTTTTATCATGCATTTTTACCCATTTATTTTTAATCCTGACGTTACTCTAGTCGTACCTATTCCAATTTGCCCGTGAACATGACTATTGCAACACAATAGACACGTCGGGATTATTAATAGGTATTTATCGTGTATTTTTATTTTACCTTTTGTAAAAAAAAAAATACCTATTCAATTGAAATCTTTGGGTGTTAGTTTGGGACTGAAATTGCTATAACTCGGTCGCGTTTATAGACTGGGCGGTCAACATATCAAAAAGTGCAATAACATGATACATGTAGTATCATCAGTACATACAAGCAAAAATCAGCTTTCTAACATTATTACATGTACAAAAATTATGACGGTACACACAAATAGCAGCTTGGAAGACCAGCACTAGAGTGGTATAAATATGCTACTTATAGCACAATGCTGAGTGGTGACCGTTTTTGCTCACAAAATTTTCTCTATCTATACTTCTATACTAATATTATAAACAGGAAAGATTTGTATGTTTGTATTTTTGTGTGTATGTTTGTAATGAATAATCTCAAAAACTACCTTGGCGATTTCAAAAATTCTTTCACCATTGGAAAGCTACATTCACCTTGAGTGACATAGGCTATATTTTTTGTTAGAAAAAATAAGGGATCCTTACTAAAACTTAAGTTACGTAACCCAAGGTGTAGAAAAGTGCCCTAAAACGTGTTTCGTCGCATGCGCTGCGGAAACTATTGATGATAGAACAAAAGTATGTTCTACAATATTAAAGAACATATCAATATCTACAAAAAACTTCGTAATATTATAAAGGAAAACGATTTGTTTGTTTGTTTGTATTGAATAGGCTCCAAAACTACAGGACCGATTTAAAAAATTATTTCACTGTTGGGAAGCTACAATATCTCCGGGTGACACCGGGTACATTTTACCTAACTGCGAAGAAGGAGGGTAATGTTTTTATTAAAAATCTACGCGTGCAAAGCTGCGGATTGGTCAGCTAGTAATATAAAGAAAGAAAGACAGAAAGATAATATTTTTATTATGCCAACCACTAATAACAATAATTAACAACACAAAAAAATACAGTACAACAAAAGATTACACAGATATAAGTTACTAGCTGACCCGGCAAACGTTGTTTTGCCATATAAATAATTGCTATTAAAAAATAAGGGTTGATCGTAGAAGGGTGAAAATTGAGGATTGTATGTATTTTTGTATGTTGTATCATAAAAAAATAGAAATTAAAAATTTTGTCTAAAAAATAAAAAAAAAATTTAGGGGTGGACTACCCCTAACATTTAGGGGGATGAAAAATAGATGTTGGCCGATTCTCATAGATACCGGATAAGCACAAAAAATTTCATCAAAATCGGTCAAGCCGTTTCGGAGGAGTATGGCAACGAAAACTGTGACACGAGAATTGTATACGAGTATATTAGATTAGTGGCCGTCACGAAAAGGTTCCAACTCAGCATTTTGCTATGTCACAGCAAGGTAACACAGCGCTGTTCTTCCGTTGGAACCTTTGTGAGTACACGGACGTCTGCTAACACATACAAAAAGACAAAAATAAACGAGTTGATGACTTATATTAAAACTCTACTAGCATAATAAATATAAACAAAAATATACAAGTCATATAATTAAAATGAATTGCGCTCAGTGCCAAAACATACAAGTTATACTATAAGTTATACTATATTACAAGATATAATCGTTTGTATAACCTGTAATGTACATATGTTATACAAAATAAACGTTTTTTTCTATTCTATTCTATACTAAATCGACGATTCAAGTTGATTCATAAAAAACTTAGAAAGATCAAATATTGGGTTAGTTGCTGGTAACTTAAAAAAAACAAAAAGCTCCAATAATGTTCGAACCGGAATCGTATTGAAACCGCAACATTTCATTCAATCAAGTTATCTATTTTAAACCTTACACAAACCAGGGTAAACCATACAATTCGGCAGCCCATTCAAAGTTGAACCGATCGACAGCTAGACGTGGAATACCTCCGACTGGTGGCCTACTGCCAACTTTTAGCAAATGTTACAGGTGCAAGGCACTGGTATATAGATTACTGGCTGACCAACCCGCAGCTTTGCACGTGTAGTTTTTTAATAAAAACATTACTCTTGTAGTGACAGCAATTAGCTCGGTAAGCAAAATAGTCGCATACCGCATCGCATCGCGTACACGGGTCACATTGTAATTTACCTAACGAAATATAACGCTGTCAGTGAAGTAACATCTCGTTTAATTCCACCCATCTCCCTCAGCTGAAATAGAGGATTCAACCCATAAGCACTTACACCCTCCTTTGCGTAGTTGGGTAAACAGTAGCCTATGTTACTCAGGATGAATGTAGCTTTCCAATGGTGAAAGAGTTTTTGAAATCGGACCAGTAGTTTTTGAGTTTATTTATTACAAACATACACACAAAAATACAAATATTTCCTCTATATAATATTAGTTTAGAAGTATATACTAGTATAGATGGACGCAACGGCATTGTTAAGTTTCAGATTGGTGGAAGAATCAAGTGATGTTGTTGTAAGATATTTGTTGTTATATTTACAAGTTGACGTTTGATCTTACCTGGGTTAAAAAGCAGCAGTTAATAAGCATTGCAATATAGCGGGACTATAGTCTAACTTTTTATTAGCTGCAGTAAAATGACGTTTTGTGGGTTGCCGGTTTTTGAAGAAAAATAAATAGGGATGTAGCTAAATGAGTGAATCATAAATGAATAATCAGTTTGGGTTTTTTTTTTGAGATTTAATATTAAGTTGTAATGTATTTTTTTAACCTATTATTATTACTATACTAGAGAATTGATCTTTTTTAGTGGAAGTATAGGGAGGTACATTCAAAATGAAACAAAAACGTCATAATAATGTTATTTAATTAATTTTTGTGAACTGAATCACATCCCTATTGAGATTAGGCTGGCAACATTATTTTACGGAATGACATTTAGAAACGTCATTTTACTGCAGCTAATAAAAAGTTAGACTATATATACTGGTTGTATTGTCATGGAGACATAACTATGCGAGTTTTGTCGAGCTATTTTACTTTGGAGTAGGCCACGTGAAATAGGTTACGCCACGGCGGTGCGAACCGCGGAAATGGCATGCCACGAAGGCAACGCAGTTGACATTTTGCACCGAATAGGGAGTTCCAAATGGTAATAAAATTTATGGCAAATAAAATAAATTAAATTTGAAGTTCTCGTTCGAAGCGTTAAATATTATATCGAAGGAAACTGACATTGCGTCCAAACTTTTAATGAATACATTTTTTTCTCTTTATTTTTAATGTGGGGTTTTGACACACAGTGACTATGTCACCCCCGCACAAAAATGATACATTTATAGCAAAAAAATAAATCCGACACCAGAATGAACATGTTTCCCTTTTTAACTGTTAGTCAATCTATATCTGCCGGCAGTGCAGATAAGAATACATTTGCGAATGGTATTTATCTCAGATAAGCTTCCGCCCGCCTCAATAAAAAGTAGTAAGTTCATTATTAATACAAGCTGCCGCCCGCGGCTTCCCACGCGTTGTTTAGCCATAAAAACATTACCCTTCTTCTGCGCAGTCGAGCAAAATTTCATCGAATTCAGCCCAGTTATTTATTCGTGAAAACGTTACCAACAAATAGAGATACAGAGTTACTTTTGAGTATCAATGGATTGACTACCGATTTGGTATTTAACTTTTTCTAGTAAATTTTATTCAGCCTGCGTGTCTATCTACTCAAATCTAAATACACACTCGTATTCACACTAGAACTTTCCTGCAATTTTTTCTACATGACAGGTAGTGAACTCGAGTTATTCTAAAATGCAAAACGATAAGAGTAAAAAATACAAATCGTCGTCCTCGAGAGAGATAAGTCAGATTCCCCAAAAAGTTACATAAAAAGCATGGTGCAAGGCTTCCGCAGGTTTTAATGACAGTGTGAAGCGAGGAAGGCCAAACAGGAAACAACTTTTAATTTAATTAGTTATTTCATTTTGTAACAAGCGATTGCTGCGAAGTTTTTCGGTTGAAACTAGTTAATGTTGAAAACTTTAACGTACTTAGCTTGTGATTTTTATAAACTGTTTTACGAGGTTATTAATTAAATTTGCGGCAAATAAGTTATATTTAGACGCTATTGTACTCAGTAGATTTATTCTCATTAGAAAAATCAAAAAGATTTGTACTACCTTACGTCTTATTTACTTCGTCGTATTGCGGTCTTCTGTACGAGTATGCCATTAACAGGCAGATTAGATCAAAACTCGAATTTAATTATGAATTTTATTACGGTTACAGACGTCTTGGTAAAATACAGCTATAAATTCATAAAATTATAATCTTTCTAATGAGAATCATCAACATAAATAAAAATGAAGTCGGAAATTTTAAGCTTTGATTTTAAAATTTACAGCAAAGTTTAACTTAACTGAACTTATGATAACTTATTAAAACAAAATTAGACCTTATTTACTTTCTAACTTTCCAGTTTTAATTTGTTATACATAAAAACCTAGAATTAAAAGCCGTATTCAAAAGGATGGGTTTTTGAATATCTTGAAGCTTTTGAATATTTGATATATTTTGCTGTTTTTTTTTTATTTCACTTTAATGGTATTAAAGGAAGGAAAGGAGGCCTTTGCCCTACAAAGTCAAAGTCAAAATCTTTTATTCAATAAAATAACAAGAATCACTTTGAAACGTCAATTTTACTGCCTGTTCCTTCGCTACCAAGGGAAGAAAACAAGGCTGGTTGTTTTTTTATGATCGTTTTAGAATAAATATATAAAATACATATATAGAATACAGGAAATAAATTACGTCTAAATTGTAACGTTTTGAACGAGTTGGAGCAATTTCAATCCCAAGCTTCTCTATCATCTAAATAATCCGATATTTTATAGTAGGTTTTTATAAAGATTTTGTTTAATTGCGTTTTTAAATTTGTATATTGCCAATATTTGTACATCACTTGGGAGTTTGTTTTAAAAGCGAACACCTTGCCCTTTAAACGATTTACTAACTTTATGGAGTCTACAAGTGAGTTTATCTTTATTTCTAGTATTAAAATTATGATAATCGCTATTTTTCTTAAAACAATTAATATTTTTGTGAACATACATCAGATTTTCATAGATGTCTTGACAAGGAAATGTCATAATATTTATTTCTTTAAACTTATTGCGTAATGATTCTCGGAGCCCATATTATAAATTGCAGGAACAGCCCTCTTCTGCAGCACAAAAACGGTGTTTATATCTGCAGCATTCCCACACAGCAGTATACCGTATGACATAATGCTGTGGAAGTAGCTGAAGTAAACTAGTCTAGCTGTGTTTACGTCTGTAAAAAGACGGATCTTTTTGTCTGCGTATGCCGCAGAACTAAGTCTCTTCGACAACTCATCAATGTGAGGGCCCCTTTGAAGCTTATTATCTAGGGTTATACCTAAGAATATGGTGGTGTCCACAAGAGCCAACTCCTCGTCTTTGATTTTTATATCTGCTTTAACTTGTCTAACATTAGGTAGTTATAAATCTGTTACACTTTGTTTTCTTTTCATTTAGTAGTAGATTGTTTACATTGAACCATTTTACGACCTTAGAGATTGCATTGTTTACATCGTCAAAATCGGTTTATCGTCGCTTTAATTCAAATAAAAGTGCACACAAAAGTACTACAGTGGCAATAAATATAAAAAATAAAAAAAGAAGCATTTATTGAGGAACAACAAATATACAATCATTTGTACAGTTTGCACCGATGATGCCTGTATAAGTATAAAAACTGTTACAGCCACCAACGCACTCCTTCATTACAGCAATGAGTTCCAAATAGGTAGGTATTACTCGTGCGCGATAACTTGGGACCGCTTCCCCTGCACTTCCCCGATGGCGCCCGTATTGTACCGTTCGCATCACTATTTTTCACTAGGGTTTTTAGTCTCGTACTGGCCTACGTCACGTAACGACGCGCTCTGGAATTCTTTTAGTTTTCGTTTGTGTTATTGTTTTGTTGTTGTAGTTTTTGTTGTTATAGTAAATGTTGTAAATTTATCGGATACCTCTTCGTCAAGTGATTATAGTGAGACTGAGGACGAAGAACAACCTCTAGAAGGCATAGATCCACTAAGTAGTGACGAAGATGAGATAATGTAAATAATAGATAAAATAAATGTATTAACTTAAACATTGTATTTTTATGTTATTCAAATAGTGTAAAAAAGATTAGATAAAAAGCAGCGTCCTCCCTGAGTAACATAATAAATTAGGTTAAAAAAAACAAAGACGAAGCCGCGGGCGGCTGCTTGTTATGTTCGCTTTTTTGCGGGCGGTACAAACACGCCAATATGACGTCACCGCGCTCAGGTCCCAACTTATCGCGCACGGGTAATACATAAACAAAAACTAAATTAAAAATTAAAGTAATATCCTAACAGACCAGAAGGATCTGCGTGGGTGGGTGCATGTGTGTGTGATTGTGTGTTTCTGTGCGAGGGTGTGTATTTGAGTAATTGAGTGTGTTTGTGTGTGTGTAGGTACTATTGGGGAATCTTTAAGAAGTCCTCAGCATCTTAAATAATAATATTAATTATTGGTATTGTAATAACGGTATTGACTAAGCATTCAAAACTGTATGCAGGAATTTAAAAAAAAACACTGTAGCCTTATGCTGTTTATATGTATTAAATGGGATACTTCGCAATACTTCTAGCATTAAAATATTGAGCTGATTAATGTAAAATATTAGGCCTATGAGGCTACATATGTGTCATATTATAAAGTTATTTTTTCTGAACCGTGCTACAAACACTCAACAATCATTAGAGTGCGTTTCCACCGGAGCTGCGCGAGGAAACTAAGTAATGAGTAAGGAAATAATCCACCAATACGATAGCTGCGCTGTGCAAGGCTAGTCAAATTACAGAATTCTATTGGTAAATTTTCCTCGCTCACCAGTTAGCTACTCACACATCACTAGGGGAAACGCACCCTTACTATCTCAGTCGAAACAAAGATCATAAGCTTTATTATATAAAGTCGATCTTCGCTAATAAACTTAATACAGTAATTTCCAGTTGTGAAATGGAATGGACGCAAAAGTTTTGATTCACTAATAGCAGACTAAATGCCGGCAAAAGAACTACTTAATAACGAAGCAGAGCTCACGGTTATTCACGGTTCATTTTGAAGCAATCTCAAATAGTTTATTCTTTCCGGACGCTTTGTTAGGAAGCATTGCATTTGTACATCTAGAAAATGTTTTTGCTGTTTGTTCAGCCTTGGTGCTAAAAATAAAAACTGCTGCAAATATTTACTCTTTGAGGAAGGGTCATTTGTAAAGGACTTTTTATTTTTAACTTTTTCGAGTACAAAGGGGTTGATTGTTTCAGATGTAATTGGACTTTTTTCAGGTGTACCCTTGACGGGGAAGAGAATAAAACTTTATAATAGATTGAAAACTTGATAAGTCTATTAATATTACACTTTTTCATATCACCGTACTAAAATGGCGTGAACAATGTCAAAAACATTTACATGGTATTTTCAAGATGAGCTACAAAAAATAGAGTCAGATATGGGTCTATCATCGGTTTTAAGGACGTGTTTGTCATTTAGTAGCCTCTCGTACCATCTCTTCCATCTTCCGGATTTTGTTCTCGATTTTTTTATATAAATTACAGGCTAGCGTTTGACCACGATCTCGCCTGATGGTAAGCAATGATGTAGTCTACGATAGTACACGCTAGAAGACCCCTAGGTTGTAGTTATCAGGAAATAATGATTCAGGCAAGGCGATCAGAGTCATTCTACCTAGTATCT
This sequence comes from Philereme vetulata, assembly GCA_918857605.2. Lineage (NCBI taxonomy): Eukaryota > Metazoa > Arthropoda > Insecta > Lepidoptera > Geometridae > Philereme > Philereme vetulata. The sequence goes on along the minus strand of OU975474.1, from coordinate 6,770,531 downwards.
ACTACAGTGTACCTACCGTTGTTCATAATTGTTGCATGTGTCATTCTGTGTGTACAAAATAAATGATTATTCTATTCTCGAGTTTCAGAAACTTTTTGTATCAAACCCAGAACAATGTTGGTTTAAAGGTAGTTATTTGCCGAACCCCGGTACGAGAGTAGCCATGTCAATTAACACGTATTTGTACTAGAACGTACGCATAGCTAGGGCTGTCCAAAGGCATCAGATTATACGGTACAGCTGTAACATAACCGATACACTGCTCATCCCTATTTCGGTAAAGGGTTTCTTTGAAATGTAACGCCTTTTGATGAATCGCTGCTAATTGGAAGGATAAAACCTGTTTATATTAGTAAAACTTGGATTCAATTAAGGCATATAACGCATGGAAATTATTAACCCAATGAAATCATAAAAATTGGATTAAATGTGATTCATTGTTATACAATATAAACTTGTTTGCGGTTGGGTGCGTGGTGCTGCGCCCCTCATCGGTGCCAGTGCGGTTCTACAGTCGAACAGCTTGGACACCACGGATTATCGTGTTCCAGGGCCGCCGGTAGGATTTCCCGTCACGCTAGCCTTAATGATATCATCCGCCGGGCTTTTTGCAGCGTCAACGTTCCAGCCGTTCTCAAACCATACGGTCTGATACGTGACGATGGTAAGAGGCCTGACGATATGACTATTATACCTTGGGAGTAGGGTAGGCCTTTGGTGTGGGACGCCACGTGCGTCAATACCCTTGCGTCATCTCATCTGGCTGGTACAGCAGTTGGAGCCGGTGCGGCGGCATTTTCATCCAAAGATCTCAAGCGGCGCAAATATGGAAGTTTCGACAGAGCTTACGTGTTTCAGCCATTTGGGGTCGAGACCCTTGGTTGATATATACCGGAGCCCATCGCGTTTTCAAAATTATTTCTAGACGTCTGGTCGAGACGACGTGTGATTCGAGAGCTGGCGCTTATCTGGGTCAACGCATAAGCATTGCAATTCAGCGGGGCAATGCAGCCAGTGCCTTGGGGACACTTCCGCCTGGTAGTGATCTGGAGCAGTTGAGCTATCTATGGATCGTTTGCAACGGTCTTTAGATGATTCAACTGTTTCTTTTGTATTTTAGTCACGTAAATATTTATTGTTATTAAAGGCCCCAAAATGAAAGATATAACAAATAAAAGGAAAGAATAGCTTTAGAAACATGACTTCGTATTATCTTCAATTTTTAGTAATGAGAGTGGAATATTTGTCCTCTCTCATAATTCATTTGACGTCGCGATAGTTTTACCAAATGTTTATGACTACCTAGGTGTCTTTAAGTTGCGAGTGAACAGGCAAGCATCATCATCGCTTACCATCAAGCGAGATCGTGGTCAATCGCAAGCCTGTATAAAAAAGATTACGTAATAACAAAATGAATGTATATACGTTTATTTTATAATTACCTAACCCGTTATTATATGTAAATAGAGATATCACTCAGGGACTATGTACCTTTATAACAGTTAAAAAATATAAACAATCGGTTAATGTTTCCTACAACTTACATCCCCATAAAAAAACTGTAACCCTAATATTATTGTTTGTTAAGTACTCGTAGATCATTCTAATATGTTTTGTTTAAATTAAATAAAAGCATTTTTGATTTATTTTCATACAAACTTCACCTCCTTTTTACCACAGAAACTTCAGTTTTTTGGGATAAAAAAATGTTATTATAACTATTAATAACATTTAAAACCTAAGTGTTAACAGATAGTCTATGGTAGCTTTATAAATTCAAGAATTCAACCCGTAGTATCGCATGATACACTTACAAAGGGACAAACAGAGATACCAAAAAGTACTTAAAATCAGAAAATGTACAAATTTGGTCTGGTTACAATTAATACATAATCATAATAAACATAACGTTGACAAAACAACTTTGACACGGCTCATAAATCTAGTACTCATTCATTTACAGACATTTTGCACTCTTGTTCTTCTTCTTTCGAGTCGGCGGTCGGAATTACAAGATTATATTCGTAGCTATTTTGACTATACGTTGCCACGTCACTAGCGTCAAGGCAGGTCATTGATTTCCCCATCGTATACCATCTTTTGAAGCCTTTATTACGCGCACCGACCTTGCCTGAGTCTGTACTTCCTGAGAAATACAACCTAGGGTATTCAAGTCACGAGTGAATATGTTTATCCTAAGCAAGCGTAAACCATCAAAGACCGCTTCATCGCTTACCATCAGGCGAGATCGTGGTCAAACGCTGGACTAAAATTTATAAAAAAATTCTTCTAAAGTTTACATGTGTGCGTAGTTATGATGTTACGAATGTATCACCCCTAGGCTAAAACAAAAAGGTACATGTAGTATCTCGCCGCATCAGATTTGCCTTGGTGCACCCAAACGACATCAATTTCCCTTTCATACTGAAATTGGCTTTGCACTCGCTGCGGGCTCATATCGACAAGTAACCAGCCTGTGTGATTGCAAAGTTGCCATTACTAAATTAAAGTCTATTTTAAAATAGTTCTTTTGGTAACTAAGTCAATACTTTTCATATCTTTTCTAATATACACCGCAAAAACAGTGTCAGTTTTTCGTAATATGTCTTTGTTGTATGTTTTTTTGTAGCGTGATTTATGTTGGTGTGTAGATATCTTACGTGTGATTCTAAGCGTTAATTGATCAGAAACTTGATATTACACATTAGTAAATCCTATCAGTAATAATATCCTCTCAAGACATCATTGATTGAAACAAATTGATCTAATTAACCTAACCATCTAATTAAATATGTAATCAGGAATATCTAAGCTGGTACCAATAATGTTAGTCTAATTGATATCAAGACAATATCTCGCACTAAATCATCATCGATTCGTATATATTACCTCTGTCGATATTCATATAATAAAATCGTTTTGTATTTTACACCCATTTGCATTTGTAACGACTTCATCCAGTCTTTATGATCGTGTTCGAGTGCGCCCAATTCTTATATTTTATAACATGTATGTGTTGTTAGTCTTACCGTAAGTAGAACGTTAGAAACGCTATTGTCACAAAACTATCATCAAATATAATCTTTTGACTTTTAAAATCATGATCAGACAGGGTTTGAACCCGGAACCCTTTGTACGGGACGCGATATCAGTTCGCATCGGGCAAATTATTTGAATTTTTCTAAAGGCTTAAGGACCGTCAAGTATTTTTCGTAATATTTGGAAAGGTTTAAAATCTTAATAAATTTTCCTGATTTTTGGAATGTTAAGAATTTTTCGTATCTGTCGGAGAACCCTATAAAATTAAAATCTTTCACATATATTTTTTTTTATGATATACTAAACTAATTTAAAAAAAAATGGGAAGGTTGTTATTTGTAGGGCGTAATCTAAGAAACTATGGACGGATTCTGAAAATTATTGGTTGGAAGTTATTTATGAAAATCCGTGCAAACCCGGGGCGTATCAGTTAGTTAGTAATAAGGCTATCAAATACCAATGCTGAAAATAAGCAAATATGCAAGGGTAAAAAAAATTAAATTGTTATTCATAATCTATATTCATTTATTTAATGTAAACGGCAGTCTTCACATCATCATCATCATCATGATCATATTAGCCGTAGGACGTCCACTGCTGGACAAAGGCCTCCCTCATTGATCTTCAGGAACTGCGGTTGGAAGCGGCCTGCATCCAACGCCGACCTGCGGTTCTTACCAAGTCGTCTGCCCATCTTGTAGGTGGACGTCCTACGCTGCGCTTGCCGGTCCGTGGCCTCCATTCGAGAACTTTCCGGTCTTCACATAGTAAAACTTAAATTCGTGGTTCCTCGGGTTCAAAAGTGATGTGGTTTCTATCTCAGTTGATTTTACATTGCAGAAATGAAACTTCTTCGCGTCTTTCAGTATTTTAATTCCTGTATTTTAAGCCCTCTGACACTCCATAGAAACGAACTGATTTATTTATTTATTACTTCTACAGGCGCAGTAGCCTGTCTGACGCAATCTATGTTTGAATTTACTGCAGGGCTGTTAAGCCAATCGAGCAGGACAAGGGCAAGGCTTTACATAAGTAATTTAGGTATCTCTGTATTTTTATAGTAAAACTTGGTGCATATTCAAGATCGATAGAGGTACGCATTGAAAACAAATTTTGATGCCTTGTTATTACTTTGTGCGTCTCAGATGAATATTCGCCCACTGCCCCGCGGAGGTAATCAAATATCTTAAATTGTAAGAGATTTCCTCTTCGGATTTCATATTTTAGTAATATATTGCCATCGTTATTTGATTCGAACGTCGGCGCGATAAAGTTCATTTTGCAGAGCAACCTTATTTGAAGTGATTCACGCCTGACATCACATTGTATCAGTTGCATGGTAATTAGCGTGTTGATTTATTTGATGAGCGCTCCACTATTATATGTATACTAATTAGTCGTTCTCAATTATAGAGATATTGCTTAATGTCCATGTTCTAGATGAGCAATGATGCTATGCGAAGCTAGGAAAGCATACTCGTAGAAAAGAAAGACGTTTTTTGACGCATACAATGACACATACAGAACAGAATATTACTAAATGCATAGGAATTCTACGCACGTAGCACTCAATCACACTGAAACCCGTTTTATTAAAACAATATAGCTTCGCGTTTGACGACGATTCGCCTGATGGTAACCGATGATGGACTACGATGGATCACGTTTTCCTAAAAGAAACCTGTTTACTCGTGACTTGAAGACACCCAGGTTGTAATGATCAGGAAATACTGACTCAGGCAAGGTGTTCCACTCTATGGTGGTGCGCATAATAAAGGCTGAAGTCAACCACTTTGAGCGAATGGGAGGTGTTCCAAGCATAGAGCGGTAGCGGATGCACCGCGGAGCGTCTGGTTGTCCGATGATAGAATAGGGGATGGTGGGATAAAGTTAAAAACTTCCATGCACATGCCCCAAAATGTATTCGATAAAAATCGGAAACGTATGTTTTATTTTAAACAAAGCTAAGCTGACATTTTAAACAAATAATTCACATTCACTATCTCACAATATTCACTAATCCACAATATTATTGATTATTTTATTTTTTTTATTTATTTTGGGTACCCATCTTTGGGTAAAGGCCTCCTCCATTCGTCGCCACAGAGCCCTGTCTGCGGCAAGTCGCGTCCAGGTAGAGCCGGCGACATCAACTATGTCGTCTCGCCAGCGGCGGTGCGGGGTGCCTGCGCGCGCGCTTGTCTGATTGTGGGCACGCGTAGTTAAAAATAGCAATATATTTTGTATTGACATTAGACAAAACTGACAGTTGTATGACTGTCAGCGCCCTACTAGTAAACTACTGTACAACTAGTCAAGCTTAAGGCCACCTAATTCGGTTCAGAAGTTATTAGGGCCCGGGACCACGGGCACAGTCTGTATCCTACGAAAAAGTGGGGTAATTTGGGCCCACATGCAATTTTAATAGAAAATTGAGATAACAGAATAATAATCAGCAACGGAAGTTTTCTAGAAATTATAGTAGGTTATTAAACGAGGGGATAAAGCAGTGTCTTGCGTCACGGGCGCTATATTAAATCCCGAACGTAATGAAGGATTCTAGAGTTATCTCACGAGTGGAGCGAGGGAGTTACTAGAATCCTGAGTGCAGAGAGGGATATAAGAACGTCCAAGATGCAGACAGCTTTATCCACGAGGAGAACACTCTACTTTTCATACTTTCTGCGAGACAATAAAAACCAAATCCAGGTTGGTCCATTCTGTGCAGAGGTTAGGTCGATTTACGAATAAGTTCTTATTGTGTGGATTTTCTTCTGTTCAAATTTTATTACAGATAAGGTTTCAAATTCTAATTTATTATGCTCTCCCAGGCATCATGAAATTCAGTTAAACTTTGTTCCCCGCTCAGCCGTAAGGATTTAATCACCTGCTTTCGGTGAGGTTTACATGACACATAATTTGACATTGTCGAGCAGGTAGTGTGAAAAACCGAGTTTAACTATTGTAAAATATGAGGAATCTGGCTGCTACATTTTCATTAGTGTCGTTGTCCTCTGACGAGAAAAAATTATGACATGTCAACTTTATTTACTGACTAGCTGCTGCCCGCAACTTTGTACGTGTTACATTTCAAAATGGATAGGGTTACCTATAGAAATAAAGCTAAACTCGATGTTGCAACTTGACTTGATATCCCATTTTATCCCATGGGACCTGATTTATGACATAAAAAGTAGCCTTTGTGTTAATCCAGGTTATAATCTACGTAGACAATAAATTTATTTGAAATCGGTTCAGCCGTTACGGCGTGATTGAGTAACAAACAAATAATTAAATAAACATCTAAACTTTCGCATTTTTAATATTAGTTTGATAACGTCTTGTATCGCATCGTGTATTTTTGCCTTTGCTCATCTAGGACATCGCGTGGTAATAATATGAGGATTAGTGATGTTGTCACACTGTCACACGCTGTTGTAAACTAAACTGACATGGTATTAGATCATTTGACTCTTGTTTTAATAGATAAGTAAGTAATTGCATAATTAAAATGAAATATAAATAAATAATGCTATCAGCGCTATCTAGCCCAAAACTAAGCAAAGTATGTACTATGGGAACCATATAACAGATTTTAATTTGTAAATATATCTATACTAATATTATAAAGGGGAAAGATTTGTTTGTTTGTTTGCATTGAGTAGGCTCCGCAACTACTGGATCGATTTAAAAAAATATTTTACTGCTGGGAAGCAACACTATCCCCGGATGGCATAGGCTACTTTTTACGCAATTGTGCAGAAGGAGTGTAATGTTTTTATTGAAAAACTACGCGTGCGAAGCTGCGGATTCGTCAGCTAGTTACATTATAAAGAGACCCGGAACAAATATCTGTAGATCATGCAAACATTTGTTCCGCGGCGGGAATCGAACTCGCAACCTCGTGCCTTTCAACTGTTGAATCACGTTGATTGACATCGTTATAAAACCCACCTGTACACAAAATTAAATACTCATATATATCAATTTAAGATTTTACGGGCTTTCACGAGCTTAGAGCGGCCCCCTTATTACCAAAGCCAAATTGCTGTCGTGTTGCTATCGATAGTCAAGCCATCCCTTTCACACGTGAGGTACGCACTGTACATGTGAAAGGGATGGCCTGACTAGCGATAGCGACATGACAGTAATTTGGCTTAGATAATAAGGGGGCGGGTTTGTTCTACAACGTTCTCCCATCTGTGTTAACCGTTGATTAACCTCGATCTAAACTACCAGACTGCGTCACGACCCACGAGCGTTTCGACTGATGAATAATATTATACTTAAAACGTAACATTTCCAGGGTTTATCTCAGCCTATATTTATTATCTGTGTAGACGCTGCTCGTATGTAAGCACCAAATCCTTAGATCCGTAGATATTCTGAAATTCTTTTACTCTGATTATTCCCTCCCATGACAAGATCTTGAGCCTACCTGCTGAATAAATGACTATAAAATATTGCCTCGCCTAAAATAACTATTTTTAGTCACGATTTACTTGAACAAGAAACCAACGTTAGCCGAGGTGGCTAGAACAAAACAAAACTTGTCCAACTGTAAAGTGGACGTGCCTTCATAGAATGTTAGGTAATGTGACACGTAACTTAAAACTGCCTATAATTGGCACGTATTTAATTAAAATATGATGCATGTACGTTCTTGCGAACAAAGTACTGGCAGATCACTTTTCGAATCACTTTTCAGAATCAAACCGTCGACCGTTTTCAGCCGGCTACCCTCTTATCTTCGCGGCGTACCCGTGGGTAATTCGCGGCCAACTTTGCGAAATTCAAACGTAAATTATGTGCGTAGGTACAAGTTTGTTCCGGCTACGGACGAATGCTTCCCCGCGCAACATTAGGTCATGTGGTTGCGCGCCATTAGCGAAGATTTCGCAGTTTCCGGGGACTATTAAAAGCGGAATTTCATTATAAGAGTTCTCTTGAATAAGCGATGTACGTCGGAGGTGTGCCAAGGGTGTGTGCGTCTTAACGGCCTTTACTGATTAAAGATTACGTAGGTGGCGTCGTCTGAGATGGCATTAAATTTAATTTGTGCCTCCTAGATTATTCCGCATAAGCGTGTCCTCATTCCCCTGATTGCTGTTGTCCGTCGGGAAATTTATTAAGATAACAGTGAATCCTTGTACACACATAGTCTGTTTCAATTTGGTTATTTGTAGTAAAAAAACCGGCAAAGTGCGAATCGGACTCGCGAACAAGGGGTTTCGTACCGTTATCTATAGAAACGGCAAAATAATCACGTTTGTTGTATGGGAGCCCCTTCCCCGTCTTAAATATTTGTTTTATTTTAATTTAATTATTTATTTTTAAAGTGAATATACAGTGTTTTTTTTAACTGTAACAGTACCGCAGCCGCCATAACCAGAGGAGATACAGGTGCAGTTTCTTTTAAAACATTAGCTCGTTTTTGAAGAAAAACATTTTGGCTTTAAAATTTTTTTGGTCAAGTGTGAGTAGTGTTTTAAAATGAACCAAGTTGGTAAAAATTGTTTTTTATGCCGATCGATGCAGTCCTTTGTAAGGATTATTTTATTGTATGGGATGAAAAAAATCTGAACTGCGGAAGTTACTCAAATTTGATAAAAAAGTATTCTCATACAACAGGACAAACAAAATTCCTTCTACAAACATTTTATTAGATTCTAATTCCACATTAAAGAAGTATTAATACTGTAGCGATTAAGAAGTTTAGGAACTGCATGCTCTCATGAGCAATTCAAAAACATTTCGTATTTCAGAACAATTTTGAATTTCGAACATGGTTCTTGCACCTGTCGGACTTTTATATCAGTCAATGCATCATCTTATTTGTCCTATAATAGCATTGTCAAATACGCAAAAAGTAGACTTAATTGAAGCATACTTCCTCAATCGCGGTCTGAGTAGCGTTCCTGATACCACTTCAGCGCATTAGTTGGGCTTCGTCGGTTAAGGAAGTATGCTTCAATTAAGTCTACATTTTGCGTATTTGACAATGCCATGATAGGACAAATAAGATGATGCATTTACTGATATAAAAGTCCGACAGGTGCAAGAACCATGTTCGAAATTCAAAATTGTTCTGAAATACGAAATGTTTTTGAATTGCTCATGAGAGCATGCAGTTCCTAAACTTCTTAATCGCTACAGTATTAATATTTCTTTAATGTGCAATTAGAAACTAATAAAATGTTTGTAGAAGGAATTTTGTTTGTCCTGTTGTATGAGAATACTTTTTATCAAATATGACTAACTTTCAGACTAACGTTCAGATTTTTTTCATTGTATACAATAAAATGATCCTTAAAAAGAACTGCATCGATCATTATCAAAAAAAAATTTACCAACTTGATTCAATTTAAGGCACTTCTCACATTTGACGAAAAAACTTTTAATGCCAAAATGTTTTTCTTCGAAAACGAGCTGATGTTTTAAAATAAACTTCACCTGTATCTCCTCTGGTTATGGGTGCTGTCGTACTGTTACAGTTAAAAAACCACTGTATAACTAAATATTCGGTGAATATTTCAAGCGTCTACCTGTTGTCGTTATTAATACCGAGCAAAAAAGAGGAAAAAAATGACGTTTGTTATATGGGAGCCCCCCTTAAATATTAATTATATTCTGTTTTTAGTGTTTTTTGTTATATCGGCAAAAAAAAATACATCATCTTTAAAAACCAACTGTCAAACTAACACGGTTCATGAGTTATAGCCTGGTGACAGACGAACAGACAGACAGACAGCGGAGTGTTAGAAATAGGGTCCCGTTTGACCCTTTGAGTACGGAACCCTAAAAACGATGCTCGGAAATATTATCACATCGATAAAAAGTAACAAAACATAATGTCAGCTCTTGTAAGAGTGGCGTGAAATTATTTGTTCAATAAAATATGTTGTCAACAAAAATTTTGTGGGCGTAAATCTATTTCATGTCAATGTAAGCTCGGACATTGATTTCACCTGGTAACTTTAGTCAGCAAAAACCTTTCTCGTAATTCAAAATCTCTCTGTAAAGTCTGTGTAATAGTGTTCATTTTTGTTTGGAAAGTCAAATTGGAGTGCCAGAGCAGGGTATTATTATTATGAATTCCATGAGACTGACGGATAAATCTGTTTTGTTTTGTGCACTGTTCACTATCAATATTTTTCATGCTCTTTGTGCTTAATAAATGTGAACAGTGTGGAGTAGGTCTTTATACTTAAGGTTTCCGTACCGTACTTTTATCAACGTAGATCAGTCTTCAAACAAATCAAATCAAATTTATTTATTTATTTATTTCCGTAATCCAACAGCGTAATACAAAATACAGTACACATTTTTTTTATGTCTTATAGTAAAGCCAAAAATAGGATTACTTAATTTAACACATTTTAAATAACAATAAACAACAGGGCCAAGTTGAAAGATCCCTAAAAAACAACAATAACCAATGATGAATTATATTCTTAACTATGAAATGGGCCTATGGTCCACACCAACATGATCATTCACACATCCAACATGATCAACATGCAGGCACATATGCCTACGTAATAAATAACATATTGATGTGGTTGTGTGTGTATTTGTGTGTGTGTTGTGTGTGTGTGTGAGACTGTGCGTATGTTTATGTAAGAAGGTAAGTGAGTGGATGTATTTTGCAATTGTGTGGTGCTTTATAAATGTCCAAATAATTGAAATTGTAATACATACTTATTGAATATATTAGTTATGCTGAGAAATATTAGAGAAGGTTTCATCGCTCCAATCAATCACCTGGGTTATAGGTACCTAATTGGATCGATGTAACCTTTTGATTTCATATTTCAATGTGTTTTTAGAAAATTAAACAAATCAAAGCCAGAATAATGTTTGTTGTAAGTCTGGGCTGCTCGACACAAAACAGAGTTTTGGGCGTAGTTCGTGCTGACGCCGGGTACATGAAGTAGCGGTGTGTGCCGTGTACGATACAAAAGAACCTGTAATGCCACATTACCTAGCAGCTCACTGCAATAAATTTTTCCAGATAAAATATCATGAAGCAACACAACGTCATACTGTTTTCGTCTTTGTTCTAGTGAGTCAATACAAAAATGTTTACAGGCCTCGAAATATGTTTCATAATGAGTATACTCTTTGAAACCTAAGAATTTTATAAATTTCTTTTGTATTGCTTTGATTCTTTGTATGTGAACAATGTAACACGGAGACCAGATACTACAGGCATTCTCTAAGATGCTCCTAACCTAGGAAAAGTATAAAACTTTAATGCAATCAATGTGTTTAAAGGAGCTACATACACGTTTAATGAATCCTAACTGTTTGTAGGCTTTGTCGACAATGTTATCGATGTGTTCGGCTAATATCATTTTTGAATCTAATCTAACTCCTAAGTCTTGGACTGAATTTACTTTTTTAATGGGGGTATTATTAATATGATAAGTAACACTGATCGGTTTATTTTTACGAGAAAAGGTAATCTGAAGACATTTAGATGTATTAACTGATATTCTATTTCTTACGTAGTAACTATGAAGATTATTTAGGTCATTTTGTATTTTGGCGCAGTCAGATATATCATTAATTTTTAAATATACTTTTTTATCATCAGCAAACATTATAAATTTTGAGTCTTTAAAACATGCATTAATATCAAAAAGGAACGCGTTATAAAGTAACGGACCAAGGATTGATCCTTGGGGCACTCCAGAGTCAATAGTAACGTAGTCGCTTCTGGCGCTCCCTATGACCACAGCTTGTCTCCTTTTAGTTATGTACGAGCTGAACCATCTGTGAAGGTCACCACGAATCTCCAACGCGTGTAACTTGTGGAGCTGGATGATGTGATCAATCTTGTCAAAGGCTTTCTCAAAGTCAGTGTAGATCACATCAACCTGCGCCCTTTGGTCCATGCTTCGAAAGACATAGTTAGTAAAAACTGTTAAATTAGTAACTGTTGAGCGGTTGCCCATGAAGCCGTGTTGTTCATCTGGAATTGATTTGTAAATAACCATATATACTGTTTTATAAATTAACTTTTTTAGAATTTTGCTGAATGTATTTAAAATAGATATAGGCCGGTAATGATCAACACGCCTTCGTGAGCCACTCTTGTGGATCGGTACTATTATCGCTTCTTTCCAGATTTCTGGGAATTCACCAAAAACGTTTACTGAGAGCATAAAAATTCTATGTAGCGGTTTAGCAAGAGATTGAGCACATTTGTTAACAAAGATTGGTGGTATACCATCACTTCCTGACCCTTTATTAACATCTAATGTCCGGATCATTTTGAATACGGAATTTTCTGTCATATTAATATTACAGACAAGATCGTTAGGTTTTATACTATATTGTTGTAAATGGTTGTTAAATGACAATGCTGGTTTTTGAAATACACTTTTGAAAAAGTCGTTAAATCCTGTACATGCGTCTGATTCATTTTTGAAAGTATTTTCACCTAGTGTAAGGATATTCGGGTAGCCGGTACTACTATTTCTAAGCGATTTCAAATATGACCATAGATGTTTTGGATCTTTTTTAATCAGTAATTGCATTCTATCGACGTATGAATTATAACCTTTTTTTGTATCTTTTGCCTAGTACGTAATATTGCAAATTCGTCAAAATCTCTGGGATTACGGTGCGCTTTCCAGCGCAAATGGGCAGCAAGTTTATCTCTAACTGTATGAATAAGCGCTTTCGAGTACCAGGTAGGATATTCATCATTATGTGTATAGTAAATTTTAGGTACAAATTTGTCTATTACTCTATGAAGTTCTAAGTAAAATAATCGAACAATATCATTAATAGAATCACCTACCAGCAACGCATCCCAGTCAACATTTAGAAGGCAATTATTAATTTCGTCGTAGTCTGCTTTATTAAAATTGAGTTTGCTTACTGATACTCGTTTAAAACATGGAACCATGAGATCTGACGCGTCTAGTTCTAGTGAGGGATGGTAGGCATCCTCAGGTATTAAAGGCGAGTTGGCGCGCAATACCTCGATTGATGTATCGCTAAATATCAGGTCTAAAATATTGTCACAGGTGTTGTTGTGGTAATTATACTGGTTAAGCCCGGACACGCTACATGCTTCTAAAAAGTCTGTTACGGCTTCTTGCAGGTCGACTGAACCACGTCTGTTTCCAGTCGGTCCCAAAGATGACCAAGTCACACTCGAAAGATTAAAATCTCCCGTTATTACGAAGTGGTCATTTGTATGCGACGTCAGTACATTAATTAGTAAATTACTAAATGTTATCAGTCTTGACGGCTGGATACTATCAGGTGGTATATAAACACCGCAGATATGTAGGTTCCGCTTGTCAATCCCTCCGTCGACCGAGACATAATCCCTCCGTCGACCGAGACACGTTCTCGGAGACCCGGATGACGAAATCACTTCCGCTAATGCGGGTGAGTCATCCACATTAGACAGAGCAAACACTCCACAAATACACCGACCTCGCCGGCGAGGTCGACGAGTCCCCTCAGTCGCCGCCTATACGAGGTACAAGCACGTACCCGGGCGTTTCTCTCCTATCCCCGTCCCGGCAACAGCCCAAGCCGAGATTCGTACCTAAGTGGTGCCCTTGCGCTAGTTGCCTCACCAAAAATAAAATTAAAGGGCTGAGCGCCTTCTGCGCTCGCCAAAAGCTCGGTTAAGCTGCAACGGCCTCAGAGGCCAACAGCGAGATAAGTCCATTCGAAAAAAAAAAAAAAAAAAAAAGGTTCCGCTTGTCGCCGGCCCCGAGCGCACGAGCAGGTACTGTTACCCAGACGCACTCCACGCCGGTGCACGTTCAGTCAGAGCGCTCCTGTGCTTGCAATGTTCGCCTCGTGCATATCATTACACCACCACCAGTTTTTTTACTAGACGTGTTATCGCTTCGATCGCATCTATGAATATTATAACGATCATCACAGAGTTTGCTTTATAAAAACCATCGGTTAACCAAGTTTCGGTGATCAGTATGACATCGTAGTTATGCATAAGTATGCTTTGTCTCAGCTGAAGTGTTTTTGTGCGTAGGTCGCGTACGTTCTGATAAAATAAATTAAGCTTATTAGAGAGCATTAGTACAGTTTAATAATGAACATAAGTATAGACACAAATATAAATAAACAAAGTAATAATAATAAACAAAATATATAATAAACAAATAAAGGTTGTCTGGAAGAGATCGCTTTTAGCGATAAGACCGCCCATTGTACCTTTATTTATTGTTTATTTCCATTATTGTATTTTTATTTGGTGTGCAATAAAGAGTATTTCATTCATTCATTCATTCATAAACCAGTGTGAAAGGTGTAGCTATCCCGTAAAAATAAAATTTTATAATATAGGTAAAAAATAATAATAAACGTGTAAATAGGTATTTAAATATGTGTAGTTCGCGGAGAAAGAAACAAATATAATACTTATAAAAAAATAAAATATACAAATTTATTGGTAATATTTTTGTGTAGTTGTAAGATATTTCAAGCATAATAAGCACACATATAATTTGATATTTAGTAACAATGAGTTGTATGTAATTATAAGAAAAGGTTTTATAGGTAAGTATGTTTGTCGCGTGCATTGCTGTAGATAAGTATGTAACTGAATAGTTAGTCATTAGTATTATAGAATAAGATATGTGTATGAAGAATATGTAGTGTGTACAGTGTTTAATATTGTGTGAAAAGTGTAGTGTGTACAGTGTTTAATATTGTGTGAAAAGTGTAGTGTGTACAGTGTTTAATATTGTGTGAAAAGTGTAGTGTGTAGTGGGTACAGTGTTTAATATTGTGTGAAAAGTGTAGTGTGTAGTGTGTACAGTGTTTAATATTGTGTGAAAAGTGTAGTGTGTAGTGTGTACAGTGTTTAATATTGTGTGAAAAGTGAAGTGTGTAGTGTGTACAGTGTTTAAAATTGTGTGAAAAGTGTAGTGTGTAGTGTGTACAGTGTTTGATATTGTGTGAAAAGTGTAGTGTGTAGTGTGTACAGTGTTTAATATTGTGTGAAAAGTGTAGTGTGTAGTGTGTACAGTGTTTAATATTGTGTGAAAAGTGTAGTGTGTAGTGTGTACAGTGTTTAATATTGTGTGAAAAGTGTAGTGTGTAGTGTGTACAGTGTTTAATATTGTGTGAAAAGTGTAGTGTGTAGTGTGTACAGTGTTTAATATTGTGTGAAAAGTGTAGTGTGTAGTGTGTACAGTGTTTAATATTGTGTGAAAAGTGTAGTGTGTAGTGTGTACAGTGTTTAATATTGTGTGAAAAGTGTAGTGTGTAGTGTGTACAGTGTTTAATATTGTGTGAAAAGTGTAGTGTGTAGTGTGTACAGTGTTTAATATTGTGTGAAAAGTGTAGTGTGTAGTGTGTACAGTGTTTAATATTGTGTGAAAAGTGTAGTGTGTAGTGTGTACAGTGTTTAATATTGTGTGAAAAGTGAAGTGTGTAGTGTGTACAGTGTTTATTATTGTGTGAAAAGTAACAAGGAAAGCCCAGGTAACATGTGATACAATCTATTACAAGCACTATGACCAAAGGCACCAACACAACGGCTAGCAGAATCTTAAGGGCATTCATACTATTTTCTGTATGTCCTTCGGTGAGCCCACTGTGATAATAGGAGACTCCTCGTTTTTTCTTAAAAAAACATTGCAGTTTCTAACCCAGACAAACTTATAAGACTTAGCTTTGGCACGGATTTTTACCGCGCTAAGCAGTTGTTTGTTCTCAGGGGTGAGATGTTCGTTGACAAAGAATCTTCTATCAGCACCTCCCAGGCCCAAGTCGCGCGTGTTGATGCCTCTGGTCCTGCGAAGTCCAGATAAGATCTGGTCCTTTAACATTCTAGTTTGAAGTTTCACAACGATGGGCTTCGGCCGCCCCTCCAATTTCCTCATAGACTGGACGCGATACGCTGATTCAATCTGGGATGGCTGCAGCTCGATTCCAGCATGTTTCGCAATTTTCATTGCTATGTCAACGGGTGATTCGCACGGGGTATCGGGGAGACCTACTATCTCGATATTAGTCATTCTTGCCCACTATTGCTGTTTACTTAGCTGTAACTGCAACTCATGCAGTAGTGCATCATGTCCCAAAGATTTTTTCTGCAGAACTTCGAAGTCTTGCTTAATCGTATCGTGTTCACTCAGAAGTTTCGTATGTGAGCCTTCAAGCTGTTCATATTTGGTGTTGACCACTGTCAACTCCTTCCGCAGTTCCGCAACTAATGAGCCCTTCAGCTCCTTGACCATTTCTTCTTTTAGTGTGCTTAGCTTACGGTCCAAGATGCTTTCTATCTGGGACACTAGGTTACAATCATTTGCAGTGTAGATTATGTTAGCGTCAGATGATGACGACAGGGTAGCTGCCGTGGTCGTTGGCGTCACGGTCGCAAGTGAATGTTGGTCTAGGGCCGGTGAAGTAGGCAGCGAAGTCGTTTCTTTAAACCTGGGTAGACTCACTGTTAGTTCCTGTGTTGACTTGACATGACTCATTGTATTTCGCACCGGAGTGTTGCTGTTGTCACCCCCCTTACGTTGAGCTCCGACACAAGAAGGACATTTCCACTGTGATCTCGAAGATATATCATTATTAAAATTAATACACTCCGAGTGGTACAGGTGTAAACAGAGAATGCACTTGATTCGTTTTTGTGTCACTGTGATGCTGGCTCTGCAGGCTTCACAGGTTCCCGCCATGGTTTCTTAAAGAGTAGGTACACTGTGAGAATCGTAAATTTGTGCAACGCGGCGGCAGGCAGAACATCGGCACTTGAACCCGTGTTTTTAGACACCAAATACAGTTAATAACTTATTCAAAACTCAGTAGTAACACTGAAGTGACTGAATAAAACGTATATGTTTTAATCTGATCTATCTTTGTACTAAATTTCATCGAAATCGGTTAAGCTATTATGACCACATTGACCAAAAAATAAACAAACATGCAGACTTTCGTATTTATAATATTAGTGTGATTTTCGTGTCCACGATCGTATAAACAAGTTAACTTATTTATATACCTATATATGAGTATAGGTACATAAGTTAACTTACGTAATAACTTAACTTATTTATAAGTAACAATTCTACTTACATGCGCAGATACACAACAAGTAAAACGTCGCGTGGATTTCTTTCTCCCACGGAACCCTTAAAATAAAAAGTGTACTGAAAAGCCCGCATTGGCCTTTTGTGTCTGCCAAACAATAAAGCTTTTTGTGAGAAATGGTGATATCAAAAATATGTTTTATTTAATCATTGGTTTTGATTATTCTGTATTTCAATATAAAAATTCTTTTTACGAAAATGTTAAAGCATGTTTTAAAAATACATGAATAGGCACGTATCAAATGTAAATAATTTTGCTGTAGAAATCAGAGAAAAAATCAGTCTACGGCCCACCTGACGGTAAGCGGTCACCGTCGTCTATTGACACCGGCAACACCCGGGGTATTGTCGATGCGTTCCCTACCCTGTACAAACCTCTACATTTCTCTTAAAGCGTACCATGTCATAGCCTAATTGGAAAAAACTCAGATGGTAGCTTATTCCACATCTTGCAAGTATAGGGTAGAAAAGATCGGAAAGGTAAGAATTGCTAGTTAATCATTTCAGAATATTTTGATACTAAAGCTCAGTGAGTAGGTTTGTTTAAGTCTGTGGTCTATCTACGTCAATAAAAATCAAATGCCAGTAAATCTGGTTCTATAACACGCCCCTTGTTGATTTACGACCGCCAGCCAGATTGTCTCTACCTATCTGACCGGAAGAACATCTACATTGTTTGCATAATTTGCGGTTTCCTTCGTAGAGCTATTAGCATCTTTAGGGAAAGGACATTGTTTCATGGCAAGAAGCTAACATAACTTACCTATATATTTAGAGTTTCCGCTAGCAACAAAATTATTACCATGCACAGAACTATGACATTCATTATCCCATTACCTGCAAAACTGTCGGGCTACTTGGGAAAAGTCTTTAATAACTTGCCCAATACATATACAAAAATAGATGTTATACTATGACGTACATTTATAGTTTATTGAAATGAAAAGGTGTCTAGCGGGAGGTTTCTCCATATCAAGTGTCCGGAAATGGGTGACCTGATTTTATAGTATTCCCTGGAAAATATCAAATAATCACACGTTACACTATAATGTTTTTAGGCAGCAATTTCATACACCTTTGCTATCTGTATAGACTGTTACCTCTGCTACTGCGAATGCCAGTAAGAATTAAATTCGCTTAAGTATTAATTTATTAGTGCAATAAAGATTTTTCTAATCTAATCTTTAAAGCCTCAAGGTTCTTGAATGCACTTGCGCAGAAAAATCCACTATGACGTTGGTTTAGCGTTCACGGGATCATGAACCAAAATGGCTATTAAGTATTTGGAAGTCAAAAAACTCTTACGCGAAACAAAATTATACCCGTTACTCCATTTAAATTTGTTTCCCATTTTTTGTATCATATCTCGAGGGCTTAACGATTGTTACGACACCTTTTTTTATCTAAATCCAGCAAGTCGTTTGAGTGCTACGAGATATTAATGAGTATTTTATTTAGTTCCTTATTTAAGACCCGCCTTAGGCAGAGAGAGATTTACCAAAAAAGACTAAACTATTTAAAACACCGAAGAAAGCAAGAAATTCAGGTAAAGCTTTGTTGTCAAAATAGCAGTCTTATAACCAAACATTCTAAAAGAATATTCTTCGTCGAGAGCTTTCATTATAAAATTATAATATTTTCTCACAAAGACGATCTTTTTTAAGGAACCTCGATCTGAAGAAATTTTATGGTTGAGTGCCTTTTCCATTTTCTTGTGGGCAAATGAAATGCGCGCTATATTACAAAATAGAAGTAAATTGAGTAAAAACATAACTTGCAATGTAAAGACGTATTAAACCATAAATATGAGGTAAGAGGCATGTGGGTGACATGACTCCTGTGGTTTCTACTTCTACTGAGAAAGGTTAATCTAATTACTAAAGGTCCACGAATCAATTAATAAAAAATATATTTAAATTATACCAGTTAGGTTCAATTATGCGAAGAGAGACTATGACGAAAGAGATTGGGGGTTGGGCTTGATTTCCACTACAAGAAAAATGTTTGTATGAGATCTACGAGGACAAATAGTTCACTTCCGGCGTATGTTTTTACATACCTGTATAATCTCGGAGGCAAGAGTTAATAGATTATTTCTAGGCAATCGTGCTCCATCTTCAATCATACCATCACTTACAAATGATCAAACGTTTGGCTATAATCGATAAAAATAAAAAATAAAGATGTGTAAGTTCTTACGGTTCCATGGAACTCGTTCATGCCACCAAACATAGAGACCGTATTGTGGAGAAATGTATAGACAATGCATGTAAATGCCATTACTATACCAAGAATCCTTGGAAAGAGAAATCGTGCTCATTCCCGCGAAGCCAAACATTTCCACAAATTAATCAATCCTATATTTAACTCCACAGCCAGCTACATCGCTAACGTATCGCAACATAATCGTATCGCATTCACCCGCGTATTCTATAACGAAGGTCTAAACTTAAACCTTCGTCCTCAGTAAATGACGTCAATTACAATGTTTTAGAGCTTGATTTAAGTAATGGCTCCCTTTTACCAAAGGATCTGAAACGTAAAGCCTTTGATTTCTCTCTGTCTTGTTATGGTTTACATTGTTGACTACAAAAGAAGTCAGATTTTAAACGACTTAAAATAAAAGAGGTTTATTATACTTTATTCTAAGAAAGAAATAAATGAGGTTTTAATAGCGGTTTTCCATCAATTTGTGTTATTTTTTGGTTAGGGAATTTTGTTTTTTTCGGAAATTCTACTGCTATTTTTCACTGGTGGGGACTTCATCTTCATATTTGGAAGGGATTCCTTAGGATTATTTAGTCTATACAAGTGTGTTACAGACAATAGTATAACTTTGCTGGGTACTATGAACCCAAAAAAAGCTTTTATAGTTATAACGGGTATCATAAATATAAATAAACCTATAGATGGGTATTGACAAATAAGGCTAATGTATGCTTCCTTTCTTACAGTGTTATCTTTTTAGTAGCGAGATATGCTTGAGCTTGGATCTTGTAATCAGTATTATACACTTGTTCTCCTTTTTTACCGACTTCAAAAAAGAAGGAGGTTCCCAAATCGACTGTATTTTTTTATGTTTATTATCTCAGAACTTTCGACTGGGTAAACCGATTTTGATAATTATTTTTTTTATTTGAAAGCTGGTTTTTTCAGTGTGGTCCCATTTCCATTTGGTCCAGTTCTGTCAATGGCGTCCATAAGAAAACCATAAAAGTTTTAAATTTACTCATAATTAATCTAAATAATAATTAATCTAAATAATTAATCTTTAATTTATTTATTTTTTAGTTTTTAATTAACAGAACTCCGTTATATATTAATCGAATTGGAAAATAGTTATTTTAATTAATATATATACATTTGATCATAGAAATTTGATCGAAATCGGTTCGGTGGTTCGTTTTTTCTGTTACCTAAAATGAGTTATATTTTTGTTAAAAAGTTACTTGTTTAAAAAGAAAATTTAGTACATATCTAGCGAACAAAACTTTTTGAGTTATTAGGTAATCTATTATGGGAGCAGAGAGGAAATGAATAGGGAAAGCAGAAGTTTGGGCTGAGTGGTGCACCTTGGGAGAGACCGACGTCCAGTAGTGTGGACTGCTAGAGGCTTAAGATGATTCTATCTCCATCGCTAAATGATAAAAAGTATTCCTTAATACGAGTATAATATTGTAAAGTAGTAAGATGTTTGTAGTTTGCAAGTTTATATTTTGGAGGTAATCACAGAATCTGCTGAACCGATTTAAAAAACTATTTGACGGACAGAAAGCTGCATTATTCTTGAGTAGATAATATTATATCATATTTTAAGTTATTAGAAGCTCAAGAAGGTTTTGGCCGTCAAAGAGAAAATCCCTTGCTGAGTCCCTCACCGTCTGTCGAGGTACTATTATTATGCAATTCCAGAAATTATTTGCGTTCTCGAGACTCCCTGAGGTGTGAGGCGGCAGATAAAAACATAATTATGTAAATCGCTCTCAACTTTTTTATCCTGCTTAAGCTGGCCCAAATAACATTATAGAGATAATCTTTTAAAAAACTTATTTAATATATTATTATATACTATTTTATTGCTTTTTTGTTATCCTATGTATCTAAGGTGTCTGGAAGATACGCTATTAGCGATGAGATCGCTTATTGTATCATTATTTATTGTGTTACTGTGCGTTATTTGGTGTGCAATAAAAAGTACCTAAATTTATTTATAGATATAGTGTGACCATTAGTGCTATGCACTCCCTGAGGTATGCGCGCGGCTTGACGGGGGGGAGAATCGGCTGCTGCGCTCTGTCAGTTCGTCGTCAACGCTCGTGGCGGCAGGTAGTGTTATTTGTATCGGACTGTCTATGTCAGACGCACATGAGATACACAGTCCGATACAAATAACACTACCTGCCGCCACGAGCGTTGACGGCAAACTGACAGAGCGCAGCAGCCGATTCTCCCCCCCGTCTCGCCGCGCGCATACCTCAGGGAGTGCACAGCACTAATGGTCACACTATAGTTAACAATAACGCAATCTGCACGTTGGCGAACTTATATCTACTTTATTTTCATTTTAAGTATTATTTTGTGATAAAATGTTAATATTTACTTGCAGTTTTAAACAAATCTTAAAAGTGAAATTTAAGTAAAATAAAACTGAAATTTTGTAGATAGAAATTTGTGTAGTTTTCCAAGACATTTTAAGCTTATAAAATACTAGTTGTTGCCAGCAGCTACGCCTGCGTTGTAATGGGGTACAAAATACATACATAAACTTTGACATCCTATTTTTATCATTTTATCAAATGGTTATGTAGCCTATGTGGTGATCTAGGTTACAAACTACGTATATACGGAATTTCATCGAAATAGGTTCAGCCGTTACGGCGTGATTGAGTAGCAAACAAACAAAAATTCAAACTTTCGCATTTATAATATTCATCATCATCATCATATCAGCCGTTGGAACCTCCACTGCTGGACAAAGGCCTCCCTCATTGATCTCCAGGAACTGCGGTTGGAAGCGGCCTGCATCCAACGCCGACCTGCGGTTCTTACCAAGTCGTCTGCCCATCTTGTGGGTGGACGTCCTACGCTGCGCTTGCCGGTCCGTGGCCTCCACTCGAGAACCTTTCGGCCCCATCGGCCATCTGTTCTGCGCGCTATATGGCCTGCCCATTGCCACTTCAACGTGCTAATCCGTCGGGCTATGTCGGTGACTTGAGTTCGCCTACGTATCTCCTCATTTCTGATTCGATCCCGTAGAGAAACCCCGAGCATAGCCCTCTCCATAGCTCGTTGAGTGACTCTGAGCTTATTCATAAGGCCAATAGTGAAGGACCACGTCTCGGTTCCATATGTCATCACTGGTAACACACACTGATTGAAGACTTTCGTCTTAAGGCACTGAGGTATGTTGGACGAAAAGACGTTGCGAAGTTTCCCAAACGCTGCCCATCCGAGTTGGATTCGACGATTGACCTCTTTCTCGAAGTTGGACCTACCTAATTGGACTGTTTGTCCAATATTAGTATTGTATAATATTAGTGTGCTATAATATTAGAAGTAGTAGAGAGACTTATGAAACTGAGCTCTAAAGTGTTTACTGAGTTGCCACAAATGGTTTGTTTAAATGGTATTCCATTAGTAATTAAATCGCTTCCCAAATTCTCATATATACAATTATACAAAGCGAAGCAAATTAAGTTTTCAGTATCAATTAGTACTCCTAATAAAAGTCATAAATTTCAAAATCTTGACAGGTTATAAATAAATTCGTTTAAATTAGTTTTGAAACGTTGTTTGCAAATTCATAAGTTGAAAACTGTAATCATATTGTAAATGCTAATATAAATGATTGATAAGGTTTTAAACTTTTTTAATAAAATAAATTTTGCTTTTCATAACCATATAAATAATTAGCTTATAGTTAAGTACAGTTTAGTTTGGATTAAAGCGATACATTTAATTGGTAAAATTGGACCCAAGTATACAAAACCCTTCTTCATCATACGTTTTACGACCTCCGTGGTGCAATAGGCAAATAGTCGGCTGAGACGTAGGAGGAAGCGGGTTCGATTCCCGCCACGAATCAAGTGTTTGCATGATCTACAGATATTTTTTTCCGGTTTGGTTGTCACTCTATATATTATATGTATGCATTTACAAAAAAAAGTATTTAGGTAATTTATCAGTTATATGGTTTCCATAGTACAAGATCTGTTTAGTTTAGGGCATGATAGCACTGTGTGAATTATCCAGCAATATTTATTTATACATACTCAATGTAAATTGGTAGAATGTAATTGATAGAAATATCGAACTATCATAAAAAGTCAGAAAATAATATTGTTATGAGCTGAGGGTTCGAGATAAAATAATTAAAATGAATTTAAACAAAATAACACTTTTATTCAACACTGAAATGATAAATACACGAACTTAATCACAAGTAATCACAACACACTAATTCACCACACTGTCGCACAATAAACCACTAAAAGTCACCGAAGTGTTCGCACGTATAGCCAAATCTAGACTGCCTCCTCGAGCGTCTCTACGCACTATTTATACCGCGCATTATTTCCAGAACCTTCTCGATTTTTCTACTAGTTACTAGAAAAGTGTAGGTGTTTCCACCGACTACTATTTCTTAATCTGTGCAACTGGCATAAACGTGGTATGTAGGTATATTCCATACCAAGTATTACCTATTCTGTGACACAGTAGGTATAACTTCGAGTAGCTAACTATTACTTTACTATTACTTATTCTGTAACAGCCTCGGCATAACAATACCATTATTTTTTTACCCCACCAAATGTCTCAATTATCGAAAGCGAAAAGCTTAATATACTACATAGTATATAATAAACACATAGTATATACATATTATAGTACACTTTGTACTTTGGCTTAATATATGACTAGTCGAGCTTACGTTGTGACCGGGTTCTCAGAAAACGCTTAGCAATGTTGTGTCAATGGTGAGTGAATGGGTTATGAGTGAATGGGTGTGGGTGTTCTTAGACGTTTGCCAATCTCCGGTCGCGGTCTGGGTAGCGTTCCTGATACCACTTCAGTGCATTAGTTGGGTTTCGTCGGTTAAGGAAGTATTCTTCAATTAAGTCTACTTTTTGCGTATTTGACAATGCCATGATATGACAAATAAGATGATACAATGACTGATATAAAAGTCCGACAGGTGCAAGTACCATGTTCGAAATTCAAAATTGTTCTGAAATACGAAATGTTTTTGAATTGCTCATGAGAGCATGGAGTTCCTAAACTTCTTAATCGCTACAGTATTAATACTTCTTTAATGTGCAATTAGAATCTAATATAATGTTTGTAGAAGGAATTTTGTTTGTCCAGTTGTATGAGAATACTTTTTATCAAATTTGACTAACTTCCGCTGTTCAGATTTTTTTCATTTCATACAATAAAATGATCCTTACAAAGGACTGCATCGATCGGCATCAAAAAAAATTTTACCAACTTGATTCATTTTAAGGCGCTACTCACACTTGACAAATAAAAATTTAATGCATAAATGTTTTTCTTCGAAAACGAGCTGATGTTTTAAAAGAAACTGCACCTGTATCTCCTCTGGTTATGGGTGCTGCCGTACTGTTACAGTAAAAAAAAACCACTCAGTATACCAAATTTCATTATCATCGGTTCAGCTGTTACGGCGTAATTGAGTAACAAACAAACATCCAACCTTTAGCATTATGTTAATGGAGTGATGTGATTTGTGATATTGTTCTTATTACAAGAGATCTAAAACAGACCCTTTCCAAAAAATGTATACACTATGAAATGCTTCACTGTGCAGCCCATACCTATTTAAGGAAACGGTTAAAACATAAGTAACTTTACTAAAACGCTTCGATAGCGCGTTCTAGGATCCGACACAATTTACTAGCGACATCTAGTTCTGTCAAGCGAAAACTTTTTTGGTGGAGTGATGAAAATGAAAACAAAATCTGGTAAAAAAATCACAATTCATAAAACAAATACGTATAAGTAAAAATTCATTTATTAATTCGAAACTTAAGGTAGGTTCACAACAGGTAATGATAGTAAGGTCAGCTATGTTTCGCCTTCTATCAGGCAAGCAAATTTATATAATATAAAAGTATATTCAGTTACTGTTTGTCTGCATTACACAAAGGTTAAGTGGAAGAGAATGCTATCTAGCATTTAATTCGCTCACGCACCTTTTTTATTTTGTGCAATAAAAAATGTTCATTAATTCATTCATTGGTACTTCATAAACTAAATCAAATCTAACTGACCTGTGTGATCCAAGGTAAAGGCCTCCTTTCCCATTTTCCATTCTATGTGATCTTTTGGAACGAAGTTCCTTAGGGCACGGTGAGGTAGTGGTCAAGCGCTTGGCTATCATCAATGAAAAAAATAGCTTAAATTAAATAACTTATAGCTATACGAAGATCTCGGATCAAGTTGATCTAAGCTTCGAATAAATTGATCCGAGATCCACGTAGGCACGCTGTGTGCGTGCCTACGTGGATCTCGGATCAATAGACGCTTGCGAGGATATCGGATCAAGTCGGTCTAAGCTTCGAACAAATTGATCCGAGATCCTCGTATACACGCGTCTATGTATGCGGGCTATTTCAGATTAGGTCGGTCTAAGAATACGAATAATTTTTATTTACCAGAACTTAAAAACCATATTTTTTAAATAAAAAACATACGATTTGATGAGGGTAGATTTGCATTACGTACTAAAACCATTACCTTCCACGCTAGTTGTAAATTGTAAATGCGTTTGCGGTCTGAGCTATAGAGTGACTGACTGGCTCGCTCGCAGTTCTAATGAATCAGCCATCTGTAGTTGAACGTTAACAAGTTATCGCAGTATACCTCAAGTAGCAGATAAAACAGTATGATTTATTTTAATCATTAATAATAAAATGCCAAAAATTTTATGACAACAAAAAATAAGAAGCTCATTTATGAAAAACTTCTTATATGAAAAAGTAGTGATCATGAGCTATGATTAGGTAGGTATAATAAATATTATTACAACAGCCTACCTGGGTTGGTAAGTAGTTGCTAAAACATTCATTGATTGATTGAAAATTCTTTATTGCACAAAATACATAAAGCTGTACACAGGCGAACTTAATGCTAGCAAGCATTCTCTTCCAGTTAACCTTCGCGTAGTGTTAACATTCATTTTAAGAGGTACATACTTATAGAGTTTTAGATTTTAATATGGAATTTATATAAATATAACAGATATTGCACAGATAAGGTGTAGTAAGGAGGGGTTCTATACTCTGCTGTGGGAAAAACAGGCTGAGATGACGATGATAATAAATATATACATATAAATAGGTCATTAGTTTTTACTTTTTTATTTGTAGATAGTTTCCAGTTTTTTCATAGTCAAAGTTACGCAAGAACTCTTCTAAGTTCTTTCCACATAGGTATTTAGTATTATCATTTAGAAAAATCTCTTTGTTGATGCGATTGTATAAAAGTGGTGCAAGGAAGTAGGCAAAGCTCTGTGCAAAGTTTGCATGCAGGCACTTGAAATATTTGACGGGACATTCTTTTATTAGATGTATCGATTTAGATTTGAGATTTGACGACCTACGTGGTGCAGTGGGCTAAAAGCCGGCTGAGACGCAGGAGGTAGCGGGTTCGATTCCCGCCGCGGAACAAATGTTTGCATTTTCTACAGATATTTGTTCCGGGTCTTGTTGTTCCTCTATGTATGTATTTATAAAAAAAAGGATATAAGTATTCTATCAGTTATCTGGTTCCCATAATACAAGCTCTGCTTAGTTTGGGGCTAGATAGCGCTGTGTGAAAATGTCCAGAAATATTTATTTATTTATACTTATCATAGCGGATTAGATTAGCATGTTGTATTAGGAGAATAGTTTTGATATAAAGCTGACGTACCGTAAGGGATAAAGATTCTTTGTAAAGGTTTGTCGTGGGGTACTTAAATGGTTTAAAATTAAGTACTTTTAAGATACAGCGCTGAGTACATTCTGGTGTAATAAGAGTCGATTTTCTAGCACCTTCCCAAGCCGGAATACCATAGGTAAATATGGATTGGCATAACTTCGAACCAATTGATCGCATTGAACAATTGAATTCTGTCTAAGCTTCAAAAAAATTGATCCGAGGTCTTCGTACGGACGCGTCCATAATTATTTGCAACTATCTGACCAATCCGCAGCTTCGCACGCGTAGTTTTTTAATACTCGTAAAAACATTACCCTCCTTCTGCGCAGATAGGTAAAAAGTAGCCGGGGATAATGTAGCTTCCCAACAGTAAAAACATTTTTTTAAATCGGTCCAGTAGTTTCGGAGCCTATTCAATACAAACGAACAAACAAACCTTTCCTCTTTATAATATTAGTATAGATAAGTACTTTCACTGCGCTGGCAGAGTGACTAAGAAAAACCCCGTTACCAAACATAAAAACGTATCCGAATGAATGAAGTCACAAGTGAACTTTAACAAGTACCTGATAGAAAGAGACAACAATAAATATAGTTTGATAATTATGTTATTAGTTCATCTCTATTATGGACAAGACGGTCAGAAGTTTAGTGGTCGAGATTAGTTCTAAGAAGATTATATTTGATGTGGTTTGAGCAAACTTAAATGTTTCTTGAATCCGCTTGGCCTTTCGCTTTTGTACTTTTGAATCCTCTTAGAGAACTTCACTGGCTCACAGGCGCATTTAAGTTTAGCTATAACTAATTGTGGTTGTTAGGGTTACTTATGGCAGGTTCTTATAAATATTGATAGAGTAGTAGAGTTCCCCGTGAATCGGCTCGCCACCATGGCCCGGGGAAGTACTACCACGATACTATTTCTGCCGCCAAGCAGCATTGCTGTGTTTCGGTTTGAAGTGTATGGTTGCGGATGAAACTACCGGCATATGAAATTGTACATGTTTCTACGGTGCGTGACCTATGAAGCAATACTTTGTTATGGGCAATGGTTATCACTTGACATCAGGTGGGCCATATAGATGTTATATTTCCAGGTAGAATAAAAAAATGAGAAAGACACCTTTCTTCTTGAAAAAGTTTCAAAAGTTGGTGATTATAGGCGTATAGGAATTATTCTCGAAATCTCCATCGCAAATTCCCAAGAACTGACTATTAGTCTATATGAGAGTACTATGTGAGAGACGACCTCCGTGGTGCAGTGGTTGAATAGCCGGCTGAGATGCAGATGGTAGCGGGTTCGATTCCCGCCGCGGAACAAATGTTTGCATGACCTACAGATATTTGTTCCGGGTCTGGTTGTTTCTCTATATAGTATAAGTATGTATTTACAAAAAAAAATGTATAGAAATATTCTATCAGTTATCTGGTTCTCATAATAACAAGCTCTGCTTAGTTTGGGGCTAGATAGCGCTGTGTGAAATGTCCAGCAATGTTTTTTTATTTTTATTTATTTATTAGTCAACCTAGGAACCATTATGGTCTCGCAATGTCCGTCCGTTTGTTTGTCGGTATGTAGTTACAGCTATTTTACACTTCGACATTGGTGCTGTAAACTGAAATTTCTCATAACGATATAGCTCAGAGACGCCTAAAAAAAACTAAAAGTTGTTTTTATGCCTCCATTTTGTACTCGCATTCTTCATTATGTGGGGGCATATCATGAAAAGTAGTGATATCTGTACTAACATGCAAACTACTGCGCGTGTGTTTAGGTATCGATGATAACAGGACAAATATGAAGATACAAAAAAGAAAACAATGTTTAGATATGTCGACTAAAAACGAGTAGTTTCGAAAAAAATTAAAATAAATAATAAACATACACACATGACAATTAATGAATTCTTGATAAAAACCCATCACGGGTAATTCACAGTCAGCTTGTTTAAATGCTAAAATACATGTGGCACACTAATAGGTTTGCACTTCTAGCTAACCAGAACTATTTGAATTTCGATAGTTACATTTTTTGAAGCGTTGCAACCTTCTTTGTAAAAAAAAGTAGCGGGAAATCATTTGTCAATTGTTTTTTATCACACATCAAAGTTCTACGTACTTAACGAAAATGAAATTAAGTTGAAAAGATTTTAGAGCTATGATTTTTTATGATTTTACAAGTTTTCTCTCTCCGCAAGACTGTGCCGCTCGTCTTTAACCCTTTCAAAACTGGCGTGCACAATTGTAGAGTATAAGATATAATTTAAAAAATATATATTAAACTCTCAAGCTTTCCGATTGAAAACGGTTGTATTCATTTGTTCACTTATAAACTACTCAATTTAGTACTGCTAACGCCATCTTAGCATATTCTAGCATTTTTCGACAATTTGCAACCAGTGCCCGTGCGTGATTTGGACTGTACAGGTGAGCTCTTTATTTTATTTAAAAAAAATATAAATTAATGCAAGAAATCATCTGGAAAAATTATAAAACGATATCTAATATTATTGGGGTCATGTGTAACATAATATTTGTGTATTTTTATCACCTTATATTGGTAATCTCGATTTTTATATTTGTGCTCAATTGTTCCCATCAGGACTCAACTGAGTTTTTTCTCATTGTTAACGGTTTATTACGAAAATATGTTATGTTTATATTTTTAACGTTTTTCTGATTATGTTACTAAGATAAATATATAAAATTAATTATGATACTGTTTACTTATATTTTCAGATGCAAAAACACCAATATGTTCTCACCGGAGGCGTTACAAGCATTAGATGAAGGAGATCTTTCTGACTTGTTGTTATTATCTGATGACGAAGATAATTATCATGGTAATTAAATTCATCCAGCACCCTTAGCTGCTAGAGTTGGCGCAGATGTCATTCACTAAAACCAAAGGGAGTTATTTCCACCTGAATCTGATGACGATGAAGGACCTAGCGAATTGTATGACGGCGTCCCTAATCAGGAACCAGAAAATTCAGTCAACTCCCGTGATATGTCGGAGACTCAACCAGAAATACCTTCCGTAACTGAAGATATTTTACAGGACCTCTCACCAAAACAGAAAAAAGGACTTAGTAAAGAGATGGTGTAAAAAATAGAAGCGATATATATGCAATTGGTGGCGTTTATTTATCAGATCAACTTATGAGCTATTACAGAACATTTGTAAAATCAAAAAAATGGAATCTGCGTATGATGTTTCATGCATCGGATCTGGCAGTTCTTCAGGCACATCGAGAATACCAAACGGATAACGACTTATTAGGCACACCAAAGAAGCAACGACTAACTTTGCTTTACTTCCGTCGTCGCTTGGCTGACAGTTTGGTGCTACAAGATAATTTTTCTATCGTCAAAAGAGGTCGACCAAGTAGCATTAGTAGCTCTACGATGCAAATTTTACCAAGAAGGCCAGCCATTCGCCCTGCAGCTGAAATAACTCATGACGGTGTTGGGCATTTCCCTACACATGACGATGTAACTGAGACTAGGTGTAAAATGGTGGGATGCAAGGGAAAATCTCGTGTTAAATGCATAAAGTGCGAAGTTCATTTATGCCTTACCAAAGACAAGAATTGCTTCTTGCCCTTCCACACATAGATAAAGATATTTTTTTTCCTAATTATCGTTCTTCTTACTGTGTTTTTGTATTTGTGCCAATGACTGATTATGCCAAAAAACGAATAAATGTTTATTTTATTTCATAGAAATAATTTAACTATGTTAATTCATTTATAATTTTGTAATAAAAATGTAACTAAATTAATATTATTTCATTCCAGAAAAACTTTGCATACCTTATTCTTATTACTATGTAGGACGCGAGTCCACATTTGTGCACATTAAGAAAAACTTGATTTTCCCGAAAAGTTTAAGGCTAAAATGTTTTTATTTATTTTTTTATAGTCTCCTTATTATACTTTAGACACATGGAATTTACCAAATCCATCGGGTGAAAAAAAATAATTCAGGTCTGAAATGGTTAAAATACTTTTGACAGAGAAGCACCTTGTTTGAGCACCGTAAGGCGATGGTTTGTTGAATTTGAGAGAAGTCGGGTTTCTTTACATGACGAATTTCGTGAATTTCGTCTTCAACTGCCGTCAACGAAAATAATGTGGCTACTATTAAGCGGCTTATTGAAGAAAACCCCGGATTACCTATGAGACAATTCAAGGACTATTGGGGATTGGTATGAGCCAATATTTTGGTTATAACATGTTGTTTTTCTAAGTTACGCAAAACTTTTAGTGTGACCTACGTATTTATAACATATAGACGAAACAACCAATTAATCTCAAAACGGTAAAAATTATAATACCTACATTATTAATATTTTGTCATTCTATTATTTCATAATTCACTACAATAATTATATTTAATATTACCGTGCCGACGCCGACGTAACTCGGCACGCTACGTAGAAAGCTACTGTAGCAGCGCGTAACTGCTAATGCTAATGCTACGCAGTCGCTACGTAGCTGTAGCGTCTGCGTAGCATTCGTAGCTTGTGCTACGGATTTTCGTAGATGGTGTTTACAACATAACTTTCAATTAATCGGAACGGAACACTAATCTAAAACTAAAAGGTTTAGCCAAGTATAAGTAAAAATTCAGTTATCTTTTCACCATCGTTGCCGAATGTATATACGTATCAGAAATGTGTTTATGACTCGTTATAAAACTGGCAATTAGTTATATACTGATGGAAATGTGTGTACTATCGGTGCATCTTAAAAAAAATATATATTGCCAATGAACTATTTTTAACATAAATCGACAGCGCCTTTACGACGACGTCAGTTAGTTAGTTTAACAGGTACCTACTTACATGATTTGTTAGCCTATTTATACAGGCTGTTTTATTGATATTTTAGGACTCGATTTCCATCATTTGTTCCGTAGCGAACAAACTCGCAATCTCCTGCGTCTCAGCAGGCTAGAACTCATGTTTCCTGATGAAGACTAGATTTCCCTTCATAAGGAACAATGAGACCTGATGAAAGGAAATCTAGTGTATGTTATGACTTTTCATGTGACTATTCGTTGATATTGTTACTTAAAACAATATTAAATAAATAATTATAAATAAAAATTTGCTGGACATTTCACACAGCGCTATCTAGCCCCAAAATAAGCAGAGCTTGTACTATGGGAACCAGATAACTGACAGAATACTTATATACTTTTTTTTTGTAAATACATACTTATACTATATAGAGAAACAACCAGACCCGGAACAAATATCTGTAGGTCATGCAAACATTTGTTCCGCGGCGGGAATCGAACCCGCTACCATCTGCGTCTCAGCCGGCTATTCTACCACTGCACCACGGAGGTCGTCTCTCACATAGTACTCTCATATAGACTAATAGTCAGTTCTTGGGAATTTGCGATGGAGATTTCGAGAATAATCCCTATACGCCTATAATCACCAACTTTTGAAATTTTTCAAGAAGAAAGGTGTCTTTCTCACTTATAATATATAGAAAAACACCCAGACACGGAACAAAAATCTGTAGATCATTCAAACATTTGTTCCGCGGCGGGAATCAAACGCGCTACCTCCTGCGTCTCAGCCGGCTATAGCGTTACTGCGCCACGGAGGTCGTCAACTTAACCAGTTTTATCATCAAATTATCATATAATAATCATTAATCATCAAATTAACCAGCTTACTGCGTAAACATGACAGCATTGATGTCATCGTGTCACCTGTTCAGTAGAATTAGGTTGTTGATTGTTAATGTGCTCATAGATTGGACCGAATATTGAACTATCGGCTATTGGCTAATTACCCAGATTAGGTTTCGGTTGTCACGCCATTGATTGCCCATCGCTCAATGTAGGTAAAGTCAATTTCTGAGGACTTTGTTTTTGAACTCTCATTGTACGATTAGTAATATGGAGAGTGTTTTGCCAAGCTTTGGGACTGTGTAGGTTATAAATCGATCAAGCAACACAACCATAAAATATCATCAATCTATCGCAGTCGACTGCTGGACCTAGGTCTCCCCCAGGGTGCACCTTGAGCCCGATCTTCAGCTCTTCTCATCCAATCTTTGCCAGCCACCCATCTAGCCGGAGTGCGTTCTGCACGTTGCTTGCCTAGACGTGGTCTCCACTCCAGGACACGTTTACATCAGCGGTTCTGTGGCAGATATGACGAGTAACACTGCCACTTCAGCTTGCTGACCCTCTGAACTCTGAACACTTTGATTCTCTGCCGGATAACCGCGTTCCGGATTCTATCTTTCAGATAAACTCCACGAATATCCATTTCCTTTTCTCGCTGAACGACTTTCAATTTGTGGACCAGTCCCACCGTAAAATATATTGGATAATGTTGCATTGCCTTTTTTGGATAGATTAGTATTTGTATTGTTTCTATGTGGTAATTCAAAAGAAGGATGGAAAGAACTCTTTATTGAATTACCATGCAAACAGAAACCATATAAGTAAATTAAAAGCTACAATAAAAATGCCAATTGGGGGCCTTATCACTGAAAGCAATGTTTTCCAGACAACTTTTGTTAAATTTAAATGGACTTATGTCGTTCTCTGTAAAAAAGTCGAAGTCGAAGTCAAAATCTTTTATTTATTAAAATCACAAGGGTCACTTTGAAACGTCACTTTTACTGCCTGTTCCTTCGCGACCAAGCCAGGAAAGAAAGGCAAGAAACAAGGCTGATTGTTTTTTTAATGATCCTTTTAAAATACATAACAATACAGGTAATAAATTACGTCTAAATTGTAACATTTTGAACGAGTTGGAGCAATTTCAATGCCAAGCTTCTCTATCTTCTAAATAATCCATTATTTTATAGTAGGCTTTTTTAAAAAGATTTTGTTTAATTGCGTTTTTAAATTTGTTAATTGTCAATTTTTGTACATCACTAGGGAGTTTGTTACAAAAGCGAACACCTTGCCCTTTAAACGATTTACTAACTTTATGGAGTCTACAAAGGGCAACAGCGAGTTTATCTATATTTCTAGTATTAAAATCATGATTATCGCTATTTTTCTTAAACAAATTAATATTGTTGTGAACATACATCAGATTTTCATAGATGTATGATAAAAAGTACCAATGTGGAATAAATAACAAAAAAATGTGTAGTATTTTTAGCACAATCAATGATGTTAGTAGTTTTTCGTACCACGAAGACTAGTGGCTGACATTACTTGTAGAATCATCATTCTCAGCCCGTGTTCAGCCCACTTCTTGGCATAGGCCTCCCTTGGTAGTAAAGGTAGGTTGGTAAAAATTCCATGTATGTAAAATTCAGGTCAATTGACAAAATACAAATACAAGTACCTACTTTGTAAAGCAGATCCACAAACAATACAGAATTATGGTTTTATGAATAAACATTATAGTATCAAATAAAATAATCATAATGGAAATACTGCACATTTTACACGGTAATATCTAGCCCAAACCTAAGCAAAACTTGTACTATAGAAACCAGACAACTGATATAATTCATATATAGGTACCTACACATTTTTTTATATATATTGCGTTTGATCACATCAGACCAGGACAGCTTCTTAGTCTATACAAGGCTCAAGTCCGGTCTGGTATGGAGTACTGCTGCCACCTTTGGGATAGTTCGGCCAAATACCAGCTCACTACCTTAAACTCGTCGACTCGATAGAACGTAGGGCTTTTAAGCTTATAGGTAAACATTATATAGCGAAGACTAAGACGCAAAGACTCGAACACCGCCGTAAAGTTGCAAGCCTATTAATCTTTTACAGAAGACATTTTGCGGAATACGCCCAGAAACTATACAATCTGATCCCGACCTCTCCCTTTCCATCAAAGGATAAGTAAGCGCACGGCTACCATCCGTACCTAGTTGATATACCACCCATTCGCATACGCCGTTTTGGTTCTACGTTCATGATGCGTAGCTAAGGTATGGAACACTTTGCCGTCGTCTGTTTTTCCTAAAGATTAGGAAAACCACATCCGGCCCGGATTGTAAGGTAAGGTAAGAGTGAATAGGTTTCTTCTAGATCGTCCTTCATCTTAGACCACATCATCGCTTACCATCAGGTGAGATTGTGGGAAAACGAAGTTCTATCCAGTTAAAAATAAAATATATGTGAAAACATTATTTGATGTACTTCACGGCTACACATCAAGCTATACATTTCCAGTATATTTCCAGTAGACCTCTCATTCTACGAAAAGTCTACACAACGCGATGCCAGCTTATACTGGTATGCTGCTTGATGTGTAGCCGTGTATACACACGGCTAACCATCAAGCTATACGCTTCCAGTATAAGCTGACCTCGCATTGTGTAGGCTTTTCATTGAATGAGAGGTCAGCTTATACTAGTAAAATATAGCATGATGTGTAGCCGTGTGTACCAGTGAAGTTGACGTAACTCTAAATAATGAAAATAAATGAATAAGAAAATAAATATGTTTATTTGTAAATACGTACTTACTAGGTGGTTCGCCTGAACTGAGATCTCTCCCATAGAAACAAAAATATATATATATTTGTAATCTTTGAACAAAATAGTGACCCGAAATAAATAACCTTGACCTTGACCTGGTGGATCAGCTGGACACTTGACTAGGAGAGATGACGGGCGTTAAACGAGGGCGATTACAGAGTGGTGGCCAAGGGAGGCTCGTAGACCAAGAGGCAGACCACCCGCCCGATGGTCGAATGACATTGAAATCGTAGCTGGGTGTCAATGGATGAGAATCATAAGGGACCAGAAAGAATGGAACAACAAAAAGCAGGCCCATACTCACCAGTGGAAGCAGACGAGATGAGATGATGATGATAATGACCTTCATCTACAGTATCATTCAATTTACAGGTAACGGGAGTTCATATAATTTGCTTATTCGTTTTTGGGGTACAATTTGCAGTTTTTCTGGGTTTTAGACTTTTGCCTACATTTATGTTACTAAAGCTACACGCATACCATGTTTCAGTACGACGGGGTAACTGGTGTACCCTGTAAACTTCGTCAAAGTTCAGTTTTTATCATGGATAATAACTCAAAAAATGCAAAGACCAAGCTAAAAATAAAAACGGCGTCAAAATGTATATTAGACATAGACATAGACATATACATAGACATAGACATAGACATAGACATAGACATAGACATAGACATAGACATAGACATAGACATAGACATAGACATAGACATAGACATAGACATAGACATAGACATAGACATAGACATAGACATAGACATAGACATAGACATAGACATAGACATAGACATAGACATAGACATAGACATAGACATAGACATAGACATAGACATAGACATAGACATAGACATAGACAGACATTTAAAGACCTTTCATTTGACCTCCCACTTAATCTAATAGTCTCATATTTTTTTTACCCCTACCTTGAACCCCAGTATCTCAACAACCCCCTCACATTTTTAACTCATTTAGTCATACCAGAATTGTGCTATTACTACCTACCTATGTAACAAATTTATCGATCATCGGATCAATGTTTCGAAAGTTATCCTCGGAAAAACAAACAAACATACAGATATACCTAGTCAGGTCATAAGTATTGTCACACAGTAAAAACTTTTCTTTTAGAATGCTGGCCACAAAAAAGTTTATAGAATTCGAATTTCGAATTGTTCATGAAAATAAAACTGTATACTTTTTAGAATTTTACTCATTTTTAAATATGGAGTGGACGCTTAAAAAAAACCGTGTTGCAGTTATTGCGTTGCATCGTTGCGGTTACGCGCCAATTCATATTTTTGACATATTGAAAAATTTGAATTTAACCAAAAGATTCGTTTATCGCACCATCAAACGATACAATAAAGACTCTAGTGTAGATGACAGGTCAAGAAGTGGTCGCCCTCGGTCTGTTAGGACTCCAGCAGTGATAAAAGCTGTGAAGGCGCGAATTCAAAAAAATCCCAAATGTAAGCAGAAACTGTTGGCCCTTCAGATTGGGTTAAGCAGAACCACGGTGAAAAGGGTGTTAAATGAAGACTTAGGGCTTCGGGCATATCGAAGAAAAACAGGCCATCGTTTGAATGCTCGTCTAATGGACCTGAGACTGAAGAGATGTCGCGCTTTGTTGAAGCGGTACGCGGGAAAAAAATATCAGGAAATTTATTTTTCGGATGAAAAAACTTTTACCGTAGAAGAAAGCTACAACAAACAAAATGATAAGGTGTACGCACACAGTAGTGAAGAAGCGAGCAACCGTATTCCGCGTGTCCAACGAGGTCATTTTCCATCCTCGCTCATGGTATGGTTGGGAGTTTCTTATTGGGGCATAACAGAGGTACATTTTTGTGAGAAAGGTGTAAAAACGAATGCAGTTGTGTATCAAAATACAGTCCTGACGAACCTTGTGGAACCTGTTTCTCATACCATGTTCAATAACAGGCACTGGGTATTCCAACAAGATTCGGCGCCAGCTCATAGAGCGAATAGCACACTGGCTGGCCGCGCGTGAAATCGACTTCATCCGGCACGAAGACTGGCCCTCCTCCAGTCCAGATTTGAATCCGTTAGATTACAAGATATGGCAACACTTGGAGGAAAAGGCGTGCTCAAAGCCTCATCCCAATTTGGAGTCACTCAAGACATCCTTGATTAAGGCAGCCGCCGATATTGACGTGGACCTCGTTCGTGCTGCGATTGACGACTGGCCGCGCAGATTGAAGGCCTGTATTCAAAATCACGGAAGTCGTTTTGAATAAACTTTAGTGTCATAAGAATCTATGTTTTGTTAAGTTCATTTTGGTATATAAATGGTTACATAATGAATAAACTTGTTTCAATTATTTTATATTAAACATGTGACAGAATTTATGACCTGACTAGGTACATATATAAATACATATATAAATATTTTCATACATACATACTTACATATATACAACGCAGATTTGCCCAAGTTGATTTCGAGATCTTGCTTCGCTCGATCATTTAAATAGACAAAATATCCAAACCCGGACAAATAACCGCGTCTCTGCCGGCTATTCGCCCACTGCAACACAGAGGTCATCAAAACAGTCATGAGTCATGACTATAATATCAGTCTGACTTTGACATTTTATAAAGGCATAAAAGGGGCGTTAACCCAGACTGATTTTACGAGTTTTCTACTATTTGTAAAGGTATCTGAAACTTTGTGTGTAACTCTGTGTGGTACGTCTTCGCTCTGAACTTATTGTGAAATGTTTCGATACTGAAATGGGGTTGTTTTGAAAAGTTTATTGAAAAGATATATGTATAAAGCGAGATTACTAACAGTGCTCTTTCTTTTATAGAGTTTTGCGTGCATGTTGGAGTTTTAAGGGTTGTAGAACTCGGAATAAACAAATCTCGTGGCTAAATTTTGTTACATACAATTAATAGTTAGCCACCTAAATTAACAATAGTAGTGTTCCTTGTGAAAGGGCTCGCCCGGGAAAGTACTATCACCATACCTATTTTGGCCGCCAAGCAGCATGATGTGTTTCGGTTAGAAGGGTATGGTTGTCTGTGAAATTACAGCAACATGAGGCGTTACACCTGTGTGCCTCAAGTTGATAGAAGCAGGAAATTCCATCGTAAGGAACGTTTCTAAGGTGCGTGACCTACGAGGCAATTCTCTGTTATATGCGATGGTTACCACTAAACATCAGTTGGGCCATAAGCACGTTCCACCTCCAGGTAGTATAAAAAAATAACCTTAAATACGAAAACATTCCCTGCCTTTTTGTTGCTAAACCCTCTTTTCAGGGTTCTTCTACTTACTGCCTGTAGCAACTTTGGGACCATGTGGAAGCTATTTAATAACAGTCTCCGTGGTGCCGTGTGTGAATAACCGGCTGAGTTGCAGGAGGTTGTAGGTTCGATTTCCATGAAAGATCAAATGTTTGCATGATCTACAGATTCTGGTTCTGGGTGTTAGCTTTTTATTAACTTGCAATGTATGTATGTTTGTCCGGGTGGAATCTTGCAACTGAATTTTAAAGCCGTTCCCCTCAACCGATGGAGCTGAAATTTGGAATACACTTGTAGCTTCGGTGACAATGTAATAATATGGTACTATGGAGGTAGTCTAATGATGGAGACGGATGCTGGACAACGGAACTTCTGAATGGATTATAGTAGGCTACTAGTGTTTGGTCTCATTTGAATCTGCTTTCGGTTCCGATTATAAATTTTATAAAAGCTTGTTTTGAAAACGTAAATTATTTAACAAAAAACTTATTTTATTATTCTGGGTACTTATTTAAAAAATATATTTACAAAAAAAGTCTATTAGTTATCTGTTTCTCATTATATATTGCTTAGTTTGCTGGATAATGCTATGTGAATGTTCAGCATTATTTAATATTAATTTATTTATATTGATTACCTACGACTTTTAATCAAATCAAGGTCCACGCGTAACAGCAGACGCTAGTTCTACTGTACAGCTTGATTTGGACGATCAAGCTAGGTCCAATTATATTGCTGTGCGATACTGTAACATAAGCTCTCAATGGACGGTTTGATTGCACAAAGCTAGTATTCAAACGGAATGTTAGTTGGCTTCTAGAATTATCTAGTATGGCTTGCATGACAATCTATTGTTGTAGGAAATGTATATATATAAATTCCACGACTTGATCTTTTTAGCATAACTTTATTACTATTTGTTATAAGATTTATTTAGTTATTTATATATTTTCATTTATTATTTAACAAGATTGTATCTACGCCTCTTTGATACGGAAATAAGCACGTCATTGTCTACATACATGAGTCCATTAAACGCATGAGAAAACTTTCATTTAAAACTCTTACGATAATATTTCGATCGTGCAAATTGCGGGGCAATACAGCCAGTGTCTGTAGGACACTTCCACCTGGTAACGGTCTGGATCAGTGGATCTATCTATAGATCGTTTAAAATGGTCTTTATTTTTATTTTATTTATTTAACAAAATCCACAGCCCTTATTATGTAAGATACAAACTTATACTAAGCGTAGCATACGGCCAAAAACGGATTTACTTTATATAAAAAATAATTTATAAATAGACAGTCTAATTTAAACTAAAAATACGAACAAAACAAAAACGTGTAAGAACACAAAAAGGTTGATAAAATACATTGAATACATATATATATATAAGTAGTTACATCATAAATATATACATATACCATAATAACCAGTATTTTGTTGCGTTGTTATCATGCATATGTGTCATCCTCCATTATTATTTTTAAAGTTTCACTTTTAAAAGTTCCCTTGTTGTTATGACAAATATCAATCGAGAAGAACTCCTTATTGTAAACTCTTTGTAGTCTGTTAACGATAGAATGTTGTGCATAGTTAGTTGATGAGTGTGATACAGAAAATAACTTTGTATGTTTAGTGCGGTATTTCGGCGCACAGAAACGCAAAACTCTTTCCGTAAGTTCAGGGCAATCCATATGACCATTGCATAGACCATGAAGAAAGGCCATATCTGCAAGAGTTCG
The DNA here is from genome assembly GCA_918857605.2 of Philereme vetulata. NCBI lineage: Eukaryota > Metazoa > Arthropoda > Insecta > Lepidoptera > Geometridae > Philereme > Philereme vetulata. The sequence continues at coordinate 6,729,942 of OU975474.1, read as the reverse complement.
CCGATCCTGAAGGCTTGTGAGACTATGGTAACTGCATGATGCTTTATAGCTTTGTGGATAAATATGCTTTCTATAATTGAGGTGTTTAACGAACATGTTTAACAACTTTAGATTATTCAACTGTTTCTTTTGTATTTTTTCTAGAGATATTTTAGTAATTGAGTTTTTTTCTATTTTTAAATGTATTCACATACTTCCGTTAGAAATAACACAACTTCATTTGAATGGATTTAAACTAAAACTATAAATTTTGCTAGAAAACCACCCATTTTATCGTTTAAATGAATATATGAGCTGTTTATTTTCTCATCTGCATGAGTAGTATCTGCTGTAACCTCTTAGTTTAGTTAGTTCAGTTGTAATTACTTTGTATTGATTTGATTAATTCTATAGTTACTTACTTAGCTGACATAATTTGTAATATATTTTTGACATACCAATATTATGAAACGTAATGAAATGGTGAATAAAACATAAAAAAAATTTAATGTTAATAATAGGCCACCATGCTTTCGATTCTGCCCTACACGTATATATCATTTAAAAAGTCAATACCTATAATAGGTATATAAATGTAATGATGTTGTGAAAGGCGGTTGTTAATAAAAATAACCATAAAATGTGAATCTTGCGTTTTACTAAATTCAAATCGCTTGTGGAATAAACATATTGCATATCGATTAATCAATCAATCAAACATTTTATTGCTCAAATAAGGGTTATACAACTATACAATATGTTAATAAATAAATAAATATTGCTGGACATTTCACAGAGCGCTATCTAGCCCCAAACTAAGCAAAGCTTGTATTATGGGAACCAGATAACTGATATAATACTTAAATACATTTTTTTTGTAAATACATACTTATAATATACAGAGAAACAACCAGACCCGGAACAAATATTTGTAGATCATACAAACACTTGTTCCGTGGTGGGAACCGAATCCGCTACCTCTTGAGTCTCAGTCTCATGTTCTTACAATACAGTTCCTAAAATAATAGATAAATGGATCCAACTAATTTGTACCACAGAGCCATGCAAATTATCATCACACTAATATTATAAATGTGAAAGTTTGTATGTTTATTTATTTATTTGTTTGTTTGTAACAGCTAAACTTATTTCGGTGAAATTTGGTTTATACGTAGATTATAACCTGGATTGTCTCATAGGCTACTTATTATCCCATAAATCAGTTCCCGTGGAATAAAAATGGGGTGTCAAGTCAAGTTCCAACAGCGATTTTAGCTTTATTTCTGGGTCACTTAGTAGTGTAATGCGTACGGAGTCGCGGGCAACAGCTAGTTAAATATAAAGAAAAAATTGAAATTATCGATATAAATAAATTATAAAATTAGTACATTATTATAATAAGTCAAAAAAGAGAATAAACAAACAAAACAATTACGAATTTAAAAAATATTTTCATCTAAATTCTCATTTTGTAAGAATTTTTGAGAGGCGCAAGTAACTTCGGTGCGTAATGAACAAACTTGCACACTGAAAGGGTTAAAACTGAGAAAGAGACAGAATAATATATGAAAGCTGTATACCTTATTTTTATGTTCATACCATGATCAAGCGTATAATGTCTTTCCAACAAACACATTTTATAAAATGTATATAGTTATCGGACCACCAACGAAATATTCACAGATAATACCAAAATATGAGTGTACTAAGAGTAACTAAGCGTATCTTAAGGTCTGTGCTCTTTTAAATAATAGATTACAGCAGCATGCAGTTTATAAAATACTAGCTGTTACCCGCGACTCCGTACGAGTTACACTACTAAATGTGTAGTTGACCTATAAATAAAGCTAGACTCACTCTTGAAACTTGATTTGACACCCCATTTTTATCCCATGGGAACTGATTTATTAGATAAATGTTAGCCTATGTGGTAATCTAGGTTATTATCTACGTATTTATTAAATTTCATCGAAATCGGTTCAGCCGTTACGACGTGATTGAGTAAAAAACAAACAAATAAATAAATAAACAAACATCCATAGTTTCACATTTATATTATTAGTGTGATTTGTGAACATACATTTAACTCTACGATGAGGGTAGTCTTATAAAAATCAACCAGAGACGACACTGCGCACTGCTTAGATGCAGGTGAGAATGACAAGTAAAGTACTTAAAAATAGAAGTGAGGCTCAGTGTCTACGTCACTTTTGTCTATTAAACAACCATGTTTAGTTCTAAAATTATGTCTACCGAATCAAATAAATTGGTGGGCTCTGAAAGAAAGAAAACCTTTTATTTTAGTAGTACCTAGTAGAGCTCCGTGGGAAAGAGTTTGTGTAAGTACTTACTACCACAGCAGCTATTTCCTTCGCCAAACAGTAATGCTCGCATAAAACTATGTTCTAGTTTGAAGGGTGACAGTGACATTAGAGGCACATGAGACGAGACGAGTGGTTTCATTTCTCTGTTAGGTTATAATACTGTTAGAATAGGGCGTACGATTGGTTGTTATCCTGGAAGTATAAAAAAGTTACTTCATAATTAAATCGAAGCTTGAAAAGCGAATTGTCGTTATTGTCGCATATTGCTCTAAGGTTAAAACTGAAAGTCACAACTTTGTTATGAAGAAAATTGGTAATTCATTGCTACGATTGAGCCTACTTTACTCAAGTTACAGCGCAAGTATTGGAAAAAGTTTTGTTGCCGCTAATAAAAACGCATGACAGAGCGAACATTGTTAATAGGACTTGGCATTTTTAGAATTGAAGTCTTATTTGCCCTTAAAAGATTCGGAGGTTCAACATTTTCACGTGAAAACTTTGTGTAATTTACGACGAAACTTATTAGTAAACTAAGAGATGTATTATTTCAGAATATACAATACCACCCTTCAATTATGTACCTGCGTAGTCGGCCACATGCTCACCTCGTCACAGAAGTATTGATGCGAAGCTGGTTATTTGCGTTTTTAACCACTTCGTACTCGTATATAAGGGCTTTTTGGTTAAATACCATTAATAACCGAGTTTGGGTTTATACCCACTTAGTTGTAAACCACGTGATCTGCAAATGGCCGTCTTTTTATGGTAACCTTACCTGATGGTAAGTGATGGTGAGACAGCACGCTTGCCTAGAAAGAACCTAGTCACTCTGAGCTTGAGATTCAGAGATTAAATTGGTCTGAAAAAACATACGCCGGAAGTGAGTTTCACTCCTTACTTGTGCTAACAAGAAAAGTTTAATTTAATCGTTTGGTACGGCAAGATGGTATGCCGACCAGATATAGGGGGAAGGAGGGATAAGGTGATGTTTATGTAATACTAGCTGACCAATCCACGGCTTCGCAGGCGTGGTTTGCCAATAAAAAGTAGCCTATGTGTTAATCCAGGTTATGATCTACGTACATACAAAATTTCATCGCACGCGGTTCAGCCGTTCTGACGTGAAAGAGTAACAAACATCCATATATAAAAACTTTCGCGTTTATAATATTAGTAGGATGGCACTTTTTATATGCGTCAATGAATAAATTTGAGCTGATAAAAATCCTGAGATCTAGGAAGTGGCTCAATTGATTTCTACTAAATATACTCGTAAGTACAACACATTCCAGAACGATAACCTTTCTTATAAAAAACAGAGTAAAGAGTTGTAAAGAGACGTTGTAAGGAGAGCATCCATTATAGAGATACGAGACCACAAACATTTACTCTCTCATCCTCCTATTTTCACCTCCTACTCGTAGTCGTGTAAACATCCGTTTTTAACCGGTTGTTTTCCGTGAATGACGGCGACTGTGGTTAAAAACCCGTTGTTAACGGTTACATACTACACACAGAAGTTATAGATTTTATTCATCGATATGAATTTTAACTTACATTAATACAATAATGCCGTTATTTTATAAGCAACCATACACAAAATTGGCGTGATCTTTGACAAGTTAACATAGTCAAAAAGATTGTTGTAGAGAGATGTGTATATAGAAAGCGCTTTATTATAAATCACACTTAAAATATAACTTCCATATAACCTTTGGATGGACTGAATTTCACGAGAACGTTATGAGACGATTGCTATTAATAAAAAAAATAATTGAATATTGAATTAACAGTGTACTAAAATAAGAAAAATAAATAAATATATACACATATAAGTACTCATTAATGGGCTAGGTATTACCCGTGCGCGATAAGTTGGGACCTGACGAAGCGTGGTGACGTCATATTGGCGTGTTTGTACCGCCCGCAAAAAAGCGAACATAATAAGCAGCCGCCCGCGGCTTCGTCTTTGTTTTTTTTAACCTAATATTATGTAACTCAGGGAGGATGCTGCTTTTTATCTAATCTTTTTTATACTATTTGAATTATAACAACACTATTGAACTATAACAACAAAAACTACAACAACAAAACAATGACACAAACTATAACAACAAAAACTACAACAACAAAACAATGACACAAACTATAACAACAAAAACTACAACAACAAAACAATAACACAAACGAAAACTAAAAGAATTCCAGAGCGCGTCGTTACGTGACGTAGGCCAGTACGCGACTAAACACCCTAGCAAAAAATTGTGATGCGAACGGTACAATACGGGCGCCATCGGAGAAGTGCAGGGGAAGCGGTCGGGGAGTCGCATTCCTAGCAGGTCCCAAGTTATCGCGCACGAGTAATATCTATATAATAAATAAATAAAAAATAAATAATGCTGGACATTTCACACAGCGCTATCTAGCTCCAAACTAAGCAGAGCTTGTACTATGGAAACCAGATAACTGATAGAATATTTATATACTTATTTTGTTGTAAACACACACTTATAAGCATAGAAAAATACCCAAACCAGGAACCTCAGCCGGCTACTCGTCCACTTCACCGCGGAGGTTGATATAATAATATAGATAGCATAGTACATAAATACTCCATACTAATAATAAAATGGTATATTATGGTTATACTTATGATAAAGGTTGTATGGGATCAACTTCGTATTATATAATCGTGTTTAATATTTATATTACAAAAAAGGTATTTAGGAGAAAGCTTGCAACTCCACCTAGACAAAGTCTGGTTTCAGTTGAAAAACTGTGACGTATTTGTGACATTTAAAATGTTGACTTAGTACCTGGCCATGATTAAAAAGCAATTGGTTAATATTTGACTGCGGTAAGACCCCTCTTCATTCACGTATATTTAACGTTTAAGATCAAAGTAGCTGCCACATTTTACGTTCATTCGTCACATTTTATTCCCTGAGCCATTACGTTTCAACCTTTTACGCCTTACCACATTCAAATCAAAACAAATTCTATGTACGATCCTCTTTGTCGTGTGTCAAAGTTTTGGATTTTCTTTTATGTAACACCAGTTAAAATAACATTTTCGGCTAATCCATTTAAAACACGATAAACCTATGCCTTTAGATTAGAATAATGGATGAAGTTAAAAGGGACTGAGAAATACGCTATCTACGGATGTCACGATGTAAAGAGATTTTCCTTTTTTTGTTGACACGGGTTTAACTATTTTATTTTGAATAAAAGAGGTCAATTCGGATGATAGTATTAGGGCTTTTTTAACAATTTCAATAATTTCATTCAGGTTGGCTTGTTTACTTTAAATTTTTCGTGAATTCCATTTGAGGCTGAATTTGAGGTGAACTTTTCGAGATTGTCTTGTAACCCTACGTTTAGTATTCAATACCAGGTTGACGTGTTTGATTTTTAAACTAAGTTTCGTTCTATGTTGTAAATTAATATGGAAATTAACGAAAGTTCCTGGCCCTATTAAGCTTTGACTTTGCCAAAATGTACAAAGTTTTAGACTTTTCAAGTTATTAAGCTTAAGAGTTAGAAATTCAATTTAATAGACTTCTAAGTAGCTTATTTTGGAAAATTTGGGTAATCAAAGGATAGAAAAATTTAATGGCAATAAATCAAATGGTCTCTCACAACTTATTTTAAATTCAATCACCCTTGATGTAGTATAATAGTCTTGAAAAAGAAATACATTTTTATTAGCTTGCAATGTAAATATGTTTGACCAGGTGGAATCTTGCAACGGAATTTTAAACCCGTTCCTCTCAACCAATTGTGCTGAAATTCGGAATACATGTGTAAATTCGGGGACAATGAAATATTATGGTACCATGAAGATGGTCTTATGCTGTAGACCGATGCTAGACAACGAAACTTCGAATGGATTATAGTAGGCTACTAGTGTCTGGGCTCATTTGAATCTGCTCGCGGTTCCAATTATGAATTTTATAAAAGCTTGTTTTGAAAAAGTAATTTCTCAACAAAAAACTTATGATATTATGCTAACAAAACTAGATTCACCTTTATTTGGCATTACTTTTTAGTATAGCTAAAATACTACATGTTTAACATTTAATTGTCAATTTCATTTATTAATAAAACCGGCCAAGTGCGAGTCGGACTCGCACACGAAGGGTTCACCATTATCTATAAAAACGGCAAAATTATCACGTTTGTTGTATGGAAGCCACCCTTAAATATTTGTTTTATTGTAATTTATTTATTTATTTTTAAAGTGAAGATATAACTCAATATTCTATGAATATTTCAAGCGTCTGCTTGTTGCCGTTCTCAATATCTAGCAAAAACGAGCAAATAAATAAATATTGCTGGACATTTTACACAGCGCTATCTATGGGAACCAGATAAATGATAGAATACTTATATACTTTTTTTTTGTAGATACATACTTATAATAAATAGAGAAACAACCAGACCCGGAACAAATATCTGTAGATCATGCAAACATTTGTTCCGCGGCGAGAATCGAACCCGCTACCTCCTGCGTCTCAGCCGGCTAATCGCCCACTGCGCCACGGAGGTCGTCAAATTAATCACGTTTGTTGTATAGGAGCCCCCCTTAAATATTAATTTTATTATGTTTATAGTATTTGTTGTTATAGCGGCAATAGAAATACATCGTCTGTGAAAATTTCAACTGTCTAACTATCACGGTTCTTAAGATACTGCCTGGTGACAGACGGACAGACAGACAGACAGCGGAGTCTTAGTAATAGGGTCCCGTTTGACCCTTTGGGAACGGAACCTTAAAAAGTACCAAACAACTTTAATCACCACCACCATATTTAGGAACATAGGTAATCCATTACTCAAACGCAACCTGGATCGAACATTTTACGATTTGTTTGACACGAATGAATATTGACGTGAATTATTACAATCCATAAATATCTATGTCGGGGGGATGGCACGTTTTTATGACGAGTGGTTTATACGCAAAGCTTCTGAACTGAAATTCAACCCTAACATAACAGAAACGTTTCTGAAACTCATATTCAAAATGATTTTGTTGTTTGGTTTATAAACACCGTAAAAGGCAAAGTAGATATACATAGACAGATATAGACATTTATTTCGACACAAGTAACAGACACAGAAACTACATACAATGGATAAGTAAAGACATACAGTTAAAAACATGATATAAAAGATACGTACCCAGTCCTATGAGCCCTGCGCCGAAAAGGAGAACGGCTCAGCATTATGCTGAACAATAACTTGCTCAACGCTGGTATTCAGCCATCAAACCTGCATTGACATCACGGACGTCAGTTAAAGTAACTTATTTAAAAAAATAACAAAAATAATAATTTACAAAAGAATAACACAAGTTACCTACCCAACCAGTTGTATGTAGCTACTTACCTAAGATGAATATATATGCTAAGAGATCAACATTGTTGTAAAACGCAACGAACAATATATAACAAGACATCGAAATAATATATCAATTCCTCCACATAGACTTGCCAAGATAGGCAACAGTTACTTAAGGGGGCACCGGAGGGACAATCGCCCATACAACGCGTACTACCAAGATCATTTTTAATTTTAATAGTATTTATCTAGGTTCCCAACCATATATTAGATCAAAATACTTCATCATCATCATCATCATTACAGCCGTAGGACGTCCACTGCTAGACAAAGGCCTCCCTCATTGATCTCCAGGAACTGCGGTTGGAAGCGGCCTGCATCCAACGCCGACCTGCGGTTCTTACCAAGTCGTCTGCCCATCTTGTGGGTGGACGTCCTACGTACGTCAAGTGTACGAACAATGTATCTTTATGGAATAAAAATATTTTGATATGAATCATTATTATATATACGGGATTTATCACTTACCGTCTTATCGGTGTTTTGACCGACAATGTTTTGGTTCAATTCGTGAACCTTCATCAGGGTGAGTGCGATCGGCTCCGAATAATATCTCGGATCGGATCTCGAGCGGATCGGATCCTTATTCGGAGTGGATCGCACTCACCCTGATGAAGGTTCACGAATTGAACCGAAACATTGTCGAAAGACCGATAAGACGGCCAGTACGTGATAAATCCCATATTTATTTTGATTTGAGAAGCCAAAACGTTAAAACAAGTTTTTAATCCGATTAGACGGATTAGACGCAGTTTCTAAGGTTCCGGACCAGAATGATAAAAATATATTTTACAATAACTATTAAAAGGATTATAAAATAATGTAACAATAAAGTAATTACGACTATAATTACGGAAGATTATCTCTTTCATTTATCACAATTGTAATTTTGTATTTATTTTCAGTCGGAGCTTCTAGTGCCTTTAATACATAACCACAGAGAGCAAAAAATGTGATGTCGATAAGTATAATCGAATTACGATTTTATCACCACATTCGTAAATTGTTCTGTCACCCGTAACTTTTGGATTTCCCGTAATTAGTGCCTGGAACCTGCGAAAGCTGAATCTTTATCTAGATTTTGAACCTATGTCAGTGTCACAAACGTCTTTTAGCAACGTTGCAGTTGGGAATTGCTAAGGTTTCTATTTGATGTGATAACCTTAGCCGCAATTGCCTGTAATTCAGAATCATTATTCCTTTTTTTTAGAATTCGATTATTGTCAGTTTCATATAACTAAGACAATCACTATTTTCTAGAAATTATATGTAAGTACATATACTCGTGCAAATAAAGAGATCACAAATGATCTATGTTTATATACGTTTATATATTTTTTCTACTAACCATTATTGTCCCACTGCTGGGCAAAGGTCTCCCCATCTCCCCTCCGTCCATCACGGTTCACAGCCAAATCTGACCAATATTTGCAATCAAATAAAACAATCATCATCATCATAATCTCAGCCCGTCCGCATTCACTGTTGGATATAGGCCTCCTCTTTATTACGCCATTCTTCCCGGTCCCTTGCGAGTCTCATCCATTGACACCCAGCTACGCTTTTAAAGTCATTTGACCATCGGGCGGGTGGTCTGCCTCTTGGCAGATTAATTAATTTATAAAAAAATATTATCGTAATTTATATAAAATATATTTAATAAGTATTCTACCAGTTATCTGGTTCCCTAATACAAACTCTGCTTAATTTGGGGGTTAGTAGCGCTGTGTAAAATGTCCAGAATTTTTTTTATTCGATTGCAAATATTGGTCAAATTTTACTGGTGGTAGAGCTTTTGTGAACGGGCTCGAGGAAGTGGGCACCACCGCTTTACCTTTATCTGCCGCCTAATAGCAGTACTTGTGCTGCTGTGTTCCGGTTAGATGGTAATGGTATGTTCCTGTAATTACTGGCACATAGCATAACAGCCTATAGTATGACAACGTATCCACATAGAGATCAAGACAACATAATAGCTTGTTTTGAATTCTATGTGGATATCCATGGGCTGCAGTAGCCACTTAACATCTGGTGGAGTGCATGCTCGTTTGCCATATAAGTTGTATAAAAAAATATATTTGGCTGTGGACCGTGCAACGTTACTTCAAACATGGAAAAATATCATTTCAATTCTGTCATTGAAAAATTTTACCCCCCACTAAAAAGGGTTGTATTTATTGCTCCTATCATATGAGTTTATGTAGGCATGTATATAGATAAACGTAAAATATATGCTCTTTATTACCTAGTCGCACCCTAATGATTGCGCGATTTTTTTGTTGAACATACAGATAATTTTGTTGTTGATCAAAACATTAACAGTTTTCGATCTGACTTTAACATATATGTTGGTATATTGTTGGTACCCATTTAAAACAATGTATGTTTCCTATTCCCAAAACTAACATCCAATTTCAACAATTTTAATAAATAATTCATGAACGCATTAAACACAGTACTATCTAGTCCTAAACTAAGCAAAACTTGTATTAGGGGATAAGTGATGGAAGTCTTAAGTTCGTACATTAGCCGACTTCAAAAAAGGAGGTTCGTAATTCGACTGTATTTTTTTATGTTTGTTACCTCGGAACTTTGAACGGGGTGAATCGATTTTTATGGTTCTATTTTTATTTGAAAGCTGATACTTACCCTTTGGTCCCATTTCCATTTAGTTTAGTTCTGATAATGGCATCTATGAGAAAACCATATAAGACTTAAATTTGTTTAATTTTTAAGTTATGTTATGTTTGTTAGGTCAGAACTCCGTTATTATTCAAACGATTTGAAAAACTATTTTATTATTTGAAATAATTTTTAAATCCTTTCAGATTTATTTCATATAAATTTCATCGAAATCGGATTTTTAGTTTGGTTTTTACTGTTATCTGAAGTCGGTTATGTTTTTGTTAAAAAGATACTTGTTAAAATACATGCCTAACATAAATAAATAACTCTTACATAAATAATAACTTCACAATATCTGCGCTATCTATCCCCAAACTAAGCAAAGCTATGGGAACCAAATAACTGATAGAATACTTATAATATTTTCTTAAAAACGCACTTATAATAGCATAGATAAACACCCACCAACCTAAAATAGTTTAGAATAAAAAACATATCTCGGAACATCCATACCATAACAACATGAAGTAGGTAAGTATAGACGACGATAAAAGATAGTAATATTATTTTTATTCGTCTCAGTTTGACTCCGTTCATACGTAAACAGTGGAACATCTTATGTTATGAGCCAGGGCTGTGGTTTAATCCTCGTATATGAGGCGTGGGTCCGATGCTAGCCACTATTCGATATTAATGTTATGGGTAAGCACACTTACTTCTACCATATAGTTTGAAAGAATAAAAATACATTTTATTTATCACATACAGGATAAACACTACTAAGTACTTCATCATCATCATCATCTCAGCCCACATCCACCCACTGATGGGTATAGACCTCCTCGTTATCACGCCATTCCCTCCGGTTCTGTGCCAAGAGCATTCATTGTCTTCCCACACCTCTCGCGATGTCGTCCGACCATCTGGCTGGTGGTCTGCTAACTGATATGTGCCCTTCTTGCGGCCACCACTCGGTTGCTGCCCTCTTTCATCTTCCGTCTTTCCTCCTTGACAACTTATGGATAAAAAACTCAAGTACCTACCAAGAAGAAAAAAAAATAACAAGGTAGAAACGAAGTAAGCAAGTACATGAGTAGCAGTTGATCTAATAAGCGAAGCGAGTGCGAAATTATAGGGAGGACTGATTGTGAAAGGAGTCGAGGGTGAATTTGATGTTGAGGTATATCTAAATTGAGTAGTATAGTTCCATGCAAAAGGGCTCACCCGAGGAAATACTACCACCATATCTATTTCTGCTGACAAGCAGTATTATTGTGTTTCAGTTTAAAGGGTATGGTTGCCAGTGAAATTACAGGCACACGAGGCTTCAAACCTGTATATCTGAAGTTGATGGAAGCAGAGCAGTTAATCGTAGGGCAAGTTGCTCAGGTGCGTGACCTACGAGGAACTGTTTTGTTATAGGCGATAGTTACCGCTCAGCAACATGCATATGCTTGTTCCATCTCCAGGAAGTATAAAAGTAATTGATAAGGATTTTCTCTTAGTTTACCGGACATCTATCATCGGAGCATGGCAATTGCTTTGGCATTATCCCTCATTTACGTCATGTTAAACACAAAATTATAAGCTTATTTCAGATATTTACCTGTTATGAGTCACATGTTCATGCTAGTAAATTTTTAGTGTTCCGTAGTCGAACGAGAAACCCTTATTGTTTCACCATGTCCCTCTTTTTGTGTATGACCAGTTAAAAAATAAACTGACTTGTTACAGTCGTTTTATTCATATACTACTTGCTTCCGTCAGCGGCTTCGCACACGTTGTTTATCAACAATAAGTAGCCTATGCGTTAATCCAGATTATAATCTACGTACACACCAAATTTCATTGAAATCGGTTTTGCCGTTACGACGTGATTGAGTAACAAACAAGCGAAGAAACATCCAAACTTTTGCATATATAATACTAGCTATTTCCAGCGGCTTCGCACGCGTTTTTTTGCCAATAAAAAGTAGCCTATGTGTTAATCCAGGCTATGATCTACGTACATAACAAATTTCATCGCAATCGGTCCCGCCGTTCCGGCGTGAAAGTGTAACAAACATCCATACATACAAACTTTCGCGTTTATAATATTAGTAGGATTAGTGTGATTAGCACTGTAAGGCTGAAATTTACTACGAGGAGAAGGTTATGAAGTATCTTCCAGTAAGAAAGTTGGGGGTGAATAATCTAGATCAATCGAGCTATCTATAGATTGTTGTATAATTTTCTGTAAATAAATCATGTTGTTGATAAGTAACCGCTTTTATACAAAGATTAATAAAGCTGCAGAAAACAAACTTAATAACTAGTTCTAAACAGCATAAAATAATACTACAAACAGTTTGATCGTTTACGTACTTTCTCTCTCCTGCAACATTTACGAATAATAGATCATGAATAATTTATGAAAATAGCCATCAGTGTGTCTTATTTTCGGGAAACTAATAAATGTTACTAATAATAATGGCATTCAGTGTTTTCTTTATTATGAACTAGCTGACCCGCCCGCGGCTTCGCACACGTTTTTTCGTAAAACATTACCCTCCTGCGCAGTCAGGTAATTGATCTTTTTTAAGATATATAACTCTGTAGTACATTAATTAGATCTCGTTTTTTTTATTATTTAAGCGCAAAAAAAAATATTTTTCGGCTTTTCTGTACTATAATATGTATGTATTATACATAAAAACCTTCCTCTTGAATTAGCACATATATGCATTATATATTATCTGCATTAAAATCCGTTGAGCAGTTTAAATATCTAAGCGAACAGACAGCGGAAGTACGACAGGTCTTATGATCGTCTTGTAAATTTTCCTCTTAAGTTTATGGGGCATTTGCACTGTGACTCGTTTGGATGTAGCTCGTTGAGAGCCCACTTATATTGACGGTGACGTCATTAACGGAATGCACATGGCAATTTGTTGCCAGCAGCGCCGATACATTTTTGGTTTTAATACCTAATTGGTCGGGTGATTTTACCATAAAACAAATAAAAATGTACTGTTGCAGATAATTTCTTTATAAATTTATAATATTACTTTATTGCACAAACTAAATACACATGAGATGTACAAAAGGTATTTGTTAATATGTTTTATAGGTCGTAAAATATGGTTTTTAATAATTCATTTATTTGATTAAATGTGGTTCAAAAAGATCTTAATGATATATCCGTAAATACCAAAAGACTGTGCTAAAACTGTAACAATCAATCTAAAATCATATGATTGGGTGTTACTCGTTGGATTTTTTTCTTCCCAACGACTTACACTGTTACTCGTTGCAACTTTTTTACCAGAAAAATTCCCAACGAGTTACACTGTGACTCGTTTGGGTGTAACTCGTTGGGAACCCATCCAACCTCCTGGTGGGCTATGTGATAGTCATAAGTTTAATACAATTGTCTAGCTGAATAATGTGTGAGTTCTAATAAGCCTTTTAATATTTAGTAAACGCTAGGATAAATATCGCAAACCCTGTTTTCAGTCTTACGCGAACGATATTTATCACAACTCATTACAATTTAGTATCACAGCAAAATCGTCGAAACAGAAGTGCTTAATGTATTTGCAACAATTTCATCACAGATCCAACATCGCCCAAGTTTCGAGATCTCTACCGCAGTTATAACATCACAAGACAATTTAACCAAGTAAATAAGGTACACAACAATTCTTAAAGAGATCACTTGATGAAAACATTTTACTGAAGAGTACTTAAAACTTTGTAGACCCTTCCCGTTGTCGCTTCGAGCAATTTCTATCATGGAGTAAAGAAGGTTTTTTACCACTCTTCATGATAGATGCGGTAAATCACTAAAAGCTGTAAAACTATAGCTCCACTTAACCCGCTTTTTTTTGTATGAAATGCTTTAATCAAATTATGACGGTTTGACTTGTGACAATAATTAATAAATAAATAAATATTGCTGGACATTTCAAACAGCGCTATCTAGCCCCAAACTAAGCAGAGCTTTTATTATGGGAACCAGATAACTCATAGAATACTTCTATGCGTTTTTTTTAAATACATACTTATAATATATAGAATAGAGAAACAACCAGACCCGGAACAAATATCTGTAGATCATGCAAACATTTGTTCCGCGGCGGGAATTGAACCCGCTACTTTCTGCGTCTCAGCCGGCTATTCGCCCACTGCACCACGGTGGTGGTCCTAGGTCGTCGTTAGGTAATTTAACGTACTTACATCTTCAAGACGTTAATTTTGTTAGTTTCTATTTTAAGGTTGGTTTAGTGCATCAATTATTTATTATTAGAAAACCAAAGCTACTAAAAGACGATTAGTTAATTTAGTTTTAACGTACGAGTACTACTCTCATATCAACAACGGATAAAATATCTTGCACAGTAAAACATTACACACGGCGCGTCTAGCCCCTTTAAGACTTTTTATTCTCTGTTCATTCTCCCTTGTTTCTCGTATTGCGGACGAGGCGTTAACCACCTCAGAGATTTATGAATTGTCTTTTGAGCACTCAAGGCCAAAGGGGAGTTATTATCTATGTTCACAGCCGCCTTAATTTTGTTCCTTTTTCAGACCGTGCCTTTTAATTTCGGGGGCTGAAAAGTGCTGAAAAGTTTTGGGGAAGTTTGGTAAAAGTAAATAAAGGCTATTAGGGGTGGTCTGTGAGAAAACACTCGACCGTTACGACACATTCACAGGTAAAGCTGGTTATTGACGCTTATTGAGTTATGACCTCTGTGCCGTGATGGGTCAGTTGCTTACTGAGGCGCAAGTGGTTGCAGGCCTGATTCTCGTTACGGAACAACATTTACATGATCTACAAATATTGTATTTGTTTTAGTTGTGATACCATTTTATGAATAATTTCCATTTTATGGTCAAGAATATAGGTATCTTTGTCACTATTATTTTATAGCATCGGCATAAACTTTTTTTTCTATGCACTTACATTTCCGTTCAACAAAAAAATGACAATTAGGCTTGTATATGGTACGCAAAAAAACTAGTTGGTTCTGTATATTTTATTTTTAAGTCCGAAAATGTGAATCTACTTTCGTTGCTGCCTTCACAGTATAAATGTGGCTGATGGGGAGCCACAATGAGTGATATCGCGGAATAATCACACAAGATTCTTCATCCATACACCGTGATCAAGCTTGTGCGTGGTAGCGAAGACGTGACCTGAGTAAAGCGTCTAGGATATATTGAGTGTGTCAATTTCCATTTTGCAATGTTTAGATTAGGGTCAATTGTGAAATGCACTATAGAGAGATTTTTAGTGCCGTGCTAGGCTGAGGTGCACAGTATCATCTGTAAATATACGCACCGTGGGACTCCACCTTAAGACAGCCGGTGGCAACCTGCTTTTGGCCCAAATGCAGCGTTTCGAAGTGAGCTTTATACTCGAACGTTTCAAAAAGCAATTTCGAATTTTCACGCTCCGAATGGGTGGTCTGCCGCAGTCAGTTACAGTTGACTTCTCTGACTTTTGATGCGGACTATTTTACGGTTTACTTCCAAGGTATTTGATTTTAATAACTGCAATCTGGGTTTTGCTTCATAATCTGGTCAACTTTTAATGATAAATATATTGAAAAGTTGTTTTTGATAGGGGTTGAGATGGACTTTACGAGATGATTTTTCAGTGTTAATAAAACTCTGTTTTGACCAGAGACGATCCCCACGAGGTAAAAAGACGACCTAATAAAGATTGCTTGCCGTTTTTGGATACGTTAGTCGCAGGTCACACAATTTACCTACAGAAGTCTACAGGGGAGGCCTATGGCCTGCAATGGATATATTAAATTTAATTATAATGAAGGTAAAATCCGTACTTTGTAATGTTGTAGGAAGAAAGTGGACGTTTTTATCCAATCTTTAGTAAGTGATTTATTGACTATAACTAGTAGCCCGAGATACCAGGTATATGTAATACATAACGGAGGAATATTACTCGGCTGGCAACATACAAGGCTATCGATATCACGAGTTTAACGCTATTAGAAATAAATTTAAACTTTGGCCCTGAGTTGCATATCAATTAGTTCGATGGATCCGTAGTTTACGTGCGCGATAAGGACTGCTGTGATTAAGTAACGTTCTAGCACTGTATTACTAAGTATACGTAATGAAGAACAATTATAAATTTAGATTTATAAGAATTTGACGCCAAAACTAGTCCTGA
Organism: Philereme vetulata; assembly: GCA_918857605.2. Classification (NCBI taxonomy): domain Eukaryota; kingdom Metazoa; phylum Arthropoda; class Insecta; order Lepidoptera; family Geometridae; genus Philereme; species Philereme vetulata. Next base: position 6,713,427 of record OU975474.1, on the reverse strand, counting down.
GTTTGTTTTCTAAATTACTATCATCACGTTCCATCAAATGTAGCCATGAATCATTTCGCAAACAGCAGCTTTTAAACCCAAAAACTACACGTATCATTAAGTCAATGCTACGATACTGCGGGCAGACATATTATAGACATAGACAATAATTTATTCACTACATTAGCACACAATATAAAATTCAGTTAGATTTTAAGAGAGAGGAAATACTTAAAATTAAACAATTAAACAGTATAAACGTAAAAAATAAACTAAAATAAGGCAGAACTCGGTAGATACTGTGTGCTACAGCAGTAAATGGGACTCGACTCAGCATTATGCCCGCCGTAATGGTAAGCGCTGATATTCTGTCGAGACCGCTCCACTAGACTTTGAGAGTATTGTGTTGTCAAGTGAAAATACTATGTGCCACGGTAGATATGTCATGTTGTGTCAAAATATAATCATATATAGTAGAACATGTCAAAATATTATATTATTTAGTAAGATAAATAATGTCAGAACATACATTAAACAAATTGATAAATTGGATAAAGGAATACCCCAATCGGCTAGCACGTGAAAGGTGCACTAATGCACAGGACATAGATATCTTTTTTAAGCTATTCATCTTTTTACGCTAGGTTCTAAATATAAACATCGTAACACTGCGTGGCACTACAGCCTTTAACATTTACAAATAACATACCTATTACTCGTGCGCGATAACTTGGGACCTGCTAGGAATGCGACTCCCCGACCGCTTCCCCTGCACTTCCCCGATGGCGCCCGTATTGTACCGTTCGCATCACTATTTTTTACTAGGGTTTTTAGTCTCGTACTGGCCTACGTCACGTAACGACGCGCTTTGGAATTCTTTTAGTTTTCGTTTGTGTTATTGTTTTGTTGTTGTAGTTTTTGTTGTTATAGTTTGTGTCATTGTTTTGGAGAAAGAAACCTCGTGCTAAAAGTGTAAGAATTTTTTGAAAACGATAAACGGAACAAACAGTTTTGTTGACCTGTTGACCAGGCAGTAAAACGAACATGACGAAGATAGTGACGAAGATGAGATAATGTAAATAATAGATAAAATAAATGTATGAACTTAAACATTGTATTTTTATTTTATTCAAATAGTGTAAAAAAGATTAGATAAAAATCAGCGTCCTCCCTGAGTAACATAATAAATTATGTTAAAAAAACAAAGACGAAGCCGCGGGCGGCTGCTTGTTATGTTCGCTTTTTTGCAGGCGGTACAAACACGCCAATATGACGTCACTACGCTCAGGTCCCAACTTATCGCAGCACGGGTAATATTTGTAATTACATTACAAATTATATACTCAACTAAGACAAATCTTCTTCTTTGTACTTTAATGAAAAAACGCGTGTTGTACGAGTTAACATAGAAACATTTGTTACGTACGTACAATACAGTTTGTACGTACATACAGTTACGTACATAATTTGTTAGTAAAAAAACAAATATTGCTGAATATTTCACAAAGCGCTACCTAGCCTCAAACTAAGCAGAGCTTGTACTATGGGAACCAGATAGCTGATAGAATACTTACATACATTTTTTTTGTAAATACATTCTTATAATACTATTAACAAGAAATCGCTAGTAAACAACATCTGCTTAGCGCTCGACTGTAAACAACATCTGTCACATGCGTAGCATAGCGTTAAATAAGGGGAAACCGCTTAAAATATACAGAGAAACAACCAGACCCGGAACAAATATCTGTAGATCATGCAAACATTTGTTCCGCGGCGGGAGTCGAACCGGCTACCTCCTGCATCTCAGCCGGCTATTCGCTCACTGCACCACGTAGTAATAACGTACTACGAGTACCTTCTCAGTACTAATTACAACTTAACCAACCAATTTTTTTTGACAAGAAGTACCTGTCTATCGTGTTAAACCATAAGTTAACAATCATTACTAAACACCTGTGGTTTTATACCGTACCTTCTGCGGGTGGATAAGAAAAAGGGTAGCCTAACATCCTTTGAAAAATACGCTGCCATCAATCCGTCGTACCCATACGGGTGGATATCTTTTACAAGCCACGCAATTTTAGGAAGGTGTTCAGTCATCCCCTTCTGCTAGGTTTGTCGGTTTTAAGCCGGACACCTTACATTTATTATACACGTTGTTCGCACACGTTGTTTGTTAACAAAAAGTAGTTTATGTTTGAATCTAAGTCATAATCTATCATCATACCAAATTTCATCGAAATCGGTTTAGCTATTACGACGTGATTGAGTAACAAAGAAACATCCAAACTTTCACATCACTTCAGTTTTTCCGCGACATCCGCGATTTGCGTTTTAGAGTGCAGTACACTGTTACAAACGCGGTCTGTCAGTCTGACTCCCAGAATACTGCACTCCGTGACTTGCTGACAAACCCCGAGTCTAGATTGCAGATCAGTCAAAGACCAGGTCTGCGCGCCGTAGGTGAAGATAGGGAGAATGCTCATAAATGTCCATGAGCTTCCGGAGCATTTGGTGAATGTAAATAGAAAAACGACTTATGGTGGGTTCTTATATCCGTTGATAACCAGCTACGACTCGTTTCTTCTTGAAAACCTGTCAAAAGTTTGACACTAGTTTGACACTTTTTCAAGGAGATACGAAGATACTTGCTGTGTGGTCCCGGCGTAATAATAGGGCCACCCCTTCTCATCCCGCGGGAGCCGTGTGAGCCAGCAAAGGGAGTTGTTCCAGGGAATGGGCAGCAGCATTCTTCTATGTACTAATCACCAACCACTGCGATCACCAAGCTGCCTGCCAAGCTGCAAGACAAACGGCCCCCAGTCCCCGGCGGCTCCGTCATCCCTGGCAGTGGTAGCAACCAGGACAGTGGCGGAGCAGGGGGTGCTAAGAATCCCCGGCAGCGATCCAGCTACGACTGGACCTGGCAACGTACAACACACGAACGCTCAGGGCTGACGAGAAGATTGTCGAGCTGGAAGAAGAATTGAGCAAGCTACGTTGGGACAGCCTAGGATTGTCGGAAGTCCGAAGACAGGGTCAGGACACGATGATCCTTAACTCCGGTAACTTGCACTTCTACCGGGAGGGAGATCAACTATCTCAGGGTGGTGTCGGGTTTCTCGTCCGCAAGTCCCTCGTTAACAATGTGACAAAAGTCAAAAGTGTGTCAAACAGGGTAGCATACCTTATACTCAGAATTACCGAAAGGTACAGAGACTGGCCGACTTCATGTAGAAGGAGGGCCTCTTCATGATGAACTCCTTCTATGAGAAGCGGCCAGCCAGAAAGTGGACGTGGATAAGCCCCGACGGTTTCACTAGAAATGAGATAGACTTCATTATGACGACCAAGAAGCAAATATTTGATGATGTCTCCGTGATCAGCAGGGTGAAAACCGGAAGCAATCACCGCATTGAATATCGATGTGAAGCTTGAAAAGGCACGTCTGATGAAGTCTGCGCTCCGTCCAAATCCTGCCCAAATCCAAAACCCTGAGAGCTTTCAGCTAGAACTGCACAATCGCTTCCAGTGCAAAGCCAGCTGCAATGATATCGACGAGATTAACAACGGGTTGGTGGAAACTGTTCAAGCGGTGGGATCTAAGTTCTTTAAGGCCCCCCGCCAAACTAAGCACCAGAAACTCTCAGATGAAACCATTAAGCTAATGGAGGACCGGGATGAAATGAGATTGCAGTCTTCAGCTGATATGTCGGCCTACGGCGTGCTTAATAGACGAATCTCGAAATCTATGCGACACGATCTGCGTACCTTTAATACATCTCGTATTAAGGTCGCAATAGAAAGGAACAAAGGTTCAAAAGTGTTTGCAAAGCATTCGTCTATAGGGCAAAGCCAAATGACTAAGCTGAAGACCGACAGCAGCACTATCATTTCGTCAAAACCGGAGATTCTGAGAGAGGTCAAAAAGTTCTATGTATATCTAGATGTACACCTCAACACAAAACCCCGTTGATCAGTTGGCTCAGGACACCAGAGCCAAACTAACCCGACACTATACCGAAGACATCCCGGACATCAGCCTGTACGAGATTAGGATCGCTCTGAAACAGCTTAAAAAAAAACAAGGCACCAGGTGAGGATAGAGTTACAAAAGCACTTCTGAGAGCGGGTGGAAAACCGGTACTTCAAGTCTAGAAGTTATTTAACTCCGTCGTTCTTGAAGGAACCACGCCAAAAGCGTGGGATAAGAGTGTGGTGGTGCTTTTCTTTAAAAAAGGTGATAAAACCTTATTAAAGAACTACAGGCCCATCTCGCTCTTGAGCCACGTTTACAAGCTATTTTCGAGAGTGATTACGAACCGTCTCTCACGCAGGTTCGATGACTTTCAGTCTCCCGAACAAGCCGGTTTCCGAAAAGGCTTTAGTACCATAGACCACATCCACACGCTACGCCAGATTATACAAAAGACCAAGGAGTATAATCGGCCGTTATGTCTAGTGTTTGTGGACTATGAAAAAGCCTTCGATTCAATCGAGACCTGGGCGGTACTGCAGTCTCTTCAGCGATGCCAAATCGACTATAGGTATATCGAAGTGTTGAAGTGTTTGTATAGTAACGCCACTATGTCAGTCCGTCTACAAGACCAGAGTACGGAACCAATCCAATTGCAGAGAGGCGTGAGACAGGGAGACGTAATTTCTCCGAAACTGTTCACGAACGCATTGGAGGACGTTTTGAAACTCTTGGTCTGGGACAGAATTGGCATCAATATCAATGGAAAATACATCACTCACCTTCGTTTTGCCGATGATATAGTCATTATGGCCGAATCGCTCAAGGAACTCGGTACCATGCTCAACGACCTCAGTAGGGTCTCCCAACAGGTGGGTTTTAAAATGAACATGGATAAGACGAAAATCATGTCAAATATCTATGTTGCACCCGTACCGGTAGTTATTGGGGGCGATTCTCTCGAAGTTGTCGACGAATATGTATACCTAGGACTAACTGTCCAATTAGATAAGTCCAACTTCGACAGAGAGGTCGCACGAAGAATCCAACTCTGCTGGGCAGCGTTCGGGAAACTTTGCGATATCTTCTCGTCCAAAATTCTCCAGAGCCTGAAGACTAAAGTCTTCAAACAGTGTGTGTTGCCAGTGATGACCCATGGCACTGAAACGTGGTCCTTAACTCATGGCCTCATGATTAAGCTCAAGGTCGCTCAACGAGCTATGGAGAGGGCTATGCTCGGGATTTCTTTGCGTGACAAAATCCGCAATGAGGAAATCCGCAGAAGAACTAAAGTTGCCAACATAGATCTCAAAATTAGCAAGTTGAAGTGGCAATGGGCAGGTCACATCGCTCGTAGAACCGATAACCGTTGGGGAAGAAGAGTTCTCGAGTGGAGACCACGGACTGGAAGACGCAGCGTAGGCCGGCCCCCCACAAGGTGGACCGACGATCTAGTAAGAATCGCGGGGAGCCGTTGGGTGCAAACGGCTACCAACCGCTCGTTGTGGCGATCTAAGGGGGAGGCCTATGTTCAGCAGTGGACGTCTTCCTGCTGATGATTATGATGATGATGATGAACCTATATTTGAAGTTCTAATTGCCAGAGACTAATTGAGAAGGGCCGAAGATCGGACTCAGTGGCGCACCTTGAGAGAAACTTACGTTCAGTGGAGCTTCCCAGTAAAGCAACAATCAAGTAAATTTCTTGTATCAGTTAGAAGAAATCTGGCTATAATTAGTATTCTTTGATTGTGGGTTCAAACCCCGTGTAGTTCGTAATTTTTAGCATGGTTATATAAATTTTGAGTGAGCCCAAACAACTCCATGACAATTGGTTTAGAAATTAATGTTAACAAACACAAAGCTATCTCTATAAACTTTCATGGGTAGTTATATATCCTCGGAAAGATGGTTTCATAGTTCAGTTTTTTAAATAAAGATCCGGCTTTTTCGCAGATTTGTACGGCGTCATCTGATATTTCAACTGTCAACCCTGAGACCCTACCTCCTGCATTTGTGGGGCCACTTTTCTTAAGATCCAAAGTAAACTTATTCATTACTCTTCCCCCTTCCTGGTTTTCATTCATGAGTAGTCATCTTGTGAAAATATTATCGCATTTGAAGTTTGTGTCACGTTCTGTGAAATAGAATTTGGTTTCGGTGGTATTACATGACTTCGACTTCGGCGTGATGTGATGTTAATATCAAATTCATGCCTATATGATATTTGGGTAAATTATTTATGGTGAAATTGCAAGTCATTTTGTAAAGCCAAAGTTATGTAAGTTGAACTTATTAATATGTAAGTCAAACAATGAATTTACATCATCCATTATTGCGGCGTCTTTAAGCGTCATTTTGTATGGGACAGTGATTAAAGATTATTCCCTCGTAACTTGATGATTTAAATTATAAATGATGGTAGCATTTCCATTATACTATTTCTATTATATTATTTCCATTTCTTTATTTTCTCGATGACAGTTCTAATTTGATAGTTGTAGTGTTGTGACCAAATAAGTAATGATATCGAACGCATATATTTATTAAATTTTGAACAAAGACAAATACAACAAAAACATTCAAATATATTTTTTCAAGGTGGGAACACTCAATGGCCCACCGCCATTTTGAGTTTGTTTTAATCTGTCATTCGCAACAAGACGGTCGTGCCAGTCACTACCTTTCTGTTCACTGTATTTTTTCACATTATCCATACGTTACGTTGTGTATTTTGTGTTCCTCCGTGTTGATTGCTGCCCAGCTGTCAAATATTAAATACAATATAATTTAGTTTCTTACATTTTGTAAAAAAATATCGGGTCTGATAACGTATTACGTTTATCGATAGCTCCATCCCTATCAGTTTCTCCGACTCTGGTATAGCCTTGTACGTGCGTAAGCGTCATATTTTTATAAAATAATTTATACATAATGTAAAAAAAAATGCTCGTTCAAGTTTTCACAGGAGCTGTCATCGAGAAAATAAAGAACTGGAAATAGTATAGTATTCCTATATGGTGGTGGCATTCCCGATTAACACAGATAATAACAATATTGTAAAATACTAATTGTGAATAAAAGCTAGGGTTTCCGATGATTCTAGTAGTCTATGAACAACTTGTCAAACTGCATCCTTAGTAGTAACTGTGCTCTGAATAAAACGTGTTAAATTGTGCTCAATTATTAAACTCATCCTACGACGAATCAGTCCATCAATATGCAGGCAATACACAATAGACACCGATTATCTTTCTGGATTACAATAAGAGCGAGGTAAGACGTAGTTTGGAGCGGATCGCACTCACCCTGATGAAGGTACACGAATTGAACCGAAACATTGTCGGTCGAAAGACCGATAAAACGGTACGTGATAAATCCTGTATTTATAATAATGATACAAACATAGCTGTTTCTCATAATTTCTTGCGGTTACTATTTTTCCTCTCCATCCAAAGGTTCTCTGAAAGAAATCGCTTCTAAGCGATAAGATCGCCATTGTACTTGTTGCTTTGTGATTTTATTATTTTTGTTTATTTCTTTTGTGGTGTACAATAAAGTGTTTACATTCATTCCTTAATCCATTTTTACATAGCAAGCTAGAAACTAATTCGTTCTCTTTGAAGTTTTTTCATAACATCACTGTTTTCCATCTAAATATTTATTCAAAGCACAAGACCGCAAGAAGTCTTAATTGCTTTTAAGTGTGCTGGAAAAATTAATGAAAAGAAGTGTTTAAAGCATGTCGTTTGCTTTTACAAAATAAAACTGAGTTAACTTCCATTAGTTGTTTTGGCTCTTTTCCAAATAAATGGGGTCTCTAAGACCATTTTGTTTAAGAGTAGTCTTTGTTAATATTGTCTAAAGTCTAAGCGGATGTTTGGAGAGGGCTCACGTCTTCAGTATTATAGGTAATAACTGCTTCGACACTTCTCTGATCCTACATTATTGGTTACTCAACCCCACTATGACAATAAAATAGATTTGGACGAAGCTCTGTCTTACGTCACTAGAGACTATTGTGGACCCCCGCTAAGTCCACGTTACGTAAGGAATGTTAGTTAAATGTTCAAAACAAATTATGGTGTACTTACTCATCTATTGAGGCGATATAGAAAATCGATTATCATAATCATCAGCCCGCATTAGTCCACTTTTAGGCATAGGTATCTCATTAACTACCAGAGTGTTTTTTTTTCATTTTATGTTTTTTATTGGTAGGTACTCGAGCGCTTGACCAGTATCTCATCTCTTGACCTTAAAATGTGCGCTGTACAAAGTGCTCATAGCAATTTTTTAATAAGTACTTCTGGACAAAATTTGGCTGCATAACATTAAGAAAACTGATTTACAAAGTGTAACTCTCATAAATACTAATTTTATCAAAAAACTTATATAGGTGCTATAGCCTGCTGAGATATTCTAATTTAAGATACTATTATACTAAACTGAGTTTAGTTGTAATACGCTGTTAACATTTATGTACAATAAAGACCTATTAATTACAAAAGTCTTATCATCTGATGGTGAGTGATGAATAGAGCACGCTTGCCTATCGGTGTCTTATCGGTGTTTCGACCGACAATGTTTCGATTCAATTCGTGAACCTTGAAATAACGTCTTGCCTTGCACTCCCGTGCGAGGTGAGACGTTATTCGGAGCGGATCGCACTCACCCTGATGAAGGTTCACGAATTAAACCGAAACATTGTCGGTCGAAGCACCGATAAGACGGTACGTGATAAATCCCGTATTTATAATGATGATTGAAATCAATCACGAAAGATTTCTAAGTAAAATTCTGTCACATGTTTAATATAAAATAATTGAAACAAGTTTATTCATTATGTAACCATTTATATACCAAAATGAACTTAACAAAACATAGATTCTTATGACACTAAAGTTTATTCAAAATGACCTTCGTGATTTTGAATACAGGCCTTCAATCTGCGCGGCCAGTCGTCTTTCGCAGCACGAACGAGGTCCATGTCAATATCGGCGGCTGCCTTAATTAAGGATGTCTTGAGTGACTCCAAATTAGGATGAGGCTTTGAGCACGCTTTTTACTCCAAGTGTTGCCATATCTTGTAATCTAACGGATTCAAATCTGGACTGGAGGAGGGCCAGTCTTCGTGCCGGATGAAGTCGATTTCACGCGCCGCCAGCCAGTCTTGTGTGCTCTTCGCTCTATTAGCTGGCGCCGAATCTTGTTGGAATACCCAGTGCCTGTTATTAAACATGGTATGAGAAACAGGTTCCACAAGGTTCGTCAGGACTGTATTTTGATACACAACTGCATTCGTTTTTACACCTTTCTCACAAAAATGTACCTCTGTTAAGCCCCAATAAGAAACTCCCAACCGTACCATGAGCGAGGATGGAAAATAACCTCGTTGGACACGCGGAGTACGGTTGCTCGCTTGTTCACTACTGTGTGCGTACACTTTATCATTTTGTTTGTTGTAGCTCTCTTCTACGGTAAAAACTTTTTCATCCGAAAAAAGAATTTCCCGATATTTTTTTCCTGCATACCGCTTCAACAAAGCGCGGCATCTCTTCAGTCTCAGGTCTATTAGACGAGCATTCAAACGATGTCCTGTTTTTCTTCGATATGCCTTAAGCCCTAAGTCTTCATTTAACACCCTTTTCACCGTGGTTCTGCTTAACCCCATCTGAAGGGTCAACAGTTTCTGCTTAGGTTTGGGATTTCTTTGAATTCGCGCCTTCACAGCTTTTATCACTGCTGGATTCCTAACAGACCGAGGGCGTCCACTTCTTGACCTGTCATCTACACTAGAGTCTTCATTGTATCGTTTGATGGTGCGATTAACGAATCTTTTGGTTATATTTAAATTTTTCAGTATGTCAAAAATTTGAATTGGCGCGTAACCGCAGCGATGCATTGCAATAATTGCAACACGGTCTTCTTTAAGCGTCCACTCCATATTTAAAAATGAGTAAAATTCTAAAAAATATACATTTTTATTTTCATGAACAATTCGAAATTCAAATTCTATAAACTTTTTTGTGGCCAGCATTCTAAAAGAAAAGTTTTTACTGTGTGACAATACTTATGACCTGACTAGGTACTACATACTTCTATACTTTGGTTTTGTAGTCGTGTTGTTGATAAAGTGTTATCCCTAATATGGCACATTGGTATCGGTCTTGACTCAAATTCTCAATATTTAGGCAATTGTAGAAATCTACACGGTCTAAACTCTACTTGTGAACTAATAATAGAGTATCCAAAAGAGTTATGGTTCTTATAAGTGAGTAATGTTTGTCTAAGGACTTTCCTAAATTCTTTATTTTCCATAAAAATAACGGTTTATGTTCTTAAAATAGCTGACTCATCCAAATCAGTGGATTTATATTTAATAAAAAACGTTGCAAATCGAAAAATCTGTATTCTAGTTATATCGACCTAAAATAACTAACTGTATCTCTTAAACAAGTAACTTTTAACAAAAAATATAACCGACTCAACCAAACCACTGAACTGATATTGATGAAATTTCTATGAAACCAATAAGAACCTTATAGTTCAAATAAAAAAAGATTTTTCCAAATCGGTTGTTATAATGACGGAATTTTCTAAGATAAAAACATAAAACCGAATTGCGTCCATATAAAATTCGAAGGTTACCCTCGATTTTTTCGGGATCCAATCATCAGATCCTGACTTGGTGCCCATGGAACCACCTGGGAAGTATAACCCTTTTAAACAAAACAATATTTTTTCGAATCGGTCAGGCGTCTTCTAATAATCGGGAAACACACATAAAAAAAGATTTCGACGACTTGAGAACCTTCTCTTTTTTCTGAAGGCGGTCAATGAGTGAGTACAATGAGACACACGCTGCAATATTTTTATTTATATAAAATGTTTATTCAATAAGCTATTGTTACTTTGTTCTTTTTTTATGTCTTCTGTGTGTTTGATAAACAAAATTCTAAAAATGGATATATTATTTTCTGAGAAACATTTGGGTTGAATCAACTTTTTTCTTGTTAAAATCATAATATTATTCTAAAGCTCCCTGGATACCGAAATGCGGTCAGCTGCGTAGCCTGCAGCGTAGCGTTCTACGAAAACCATACGGAAATTCATCACATTGAGTTGCCTAACATTTCACTACACACAATACAAAAACATTGATTACCGATACGTGAGGGTCTGACGAAAAACATCAATGGAATAAATGAAGCGAGCAAACAGAAACCCAGCGTAGATAACAAATACATTTAATTCTTCTACAACAAACAACATTTCACAATTGCCTTGATTTTTAACAAATCGCTCCCGAGACTGGTAGAGACAAACATTGTATTACTCAGGCAGGTCACGTAAAGCGCAGACCAATAGGCAGTATACTGTTTTGCCGATCGTGTGTATACGATCCCATTTGTTAGACTTATTGGGGGTTAAAGTGGACGCTTCAGGGGTGAGATCGGTGCAAGGTAGTTCACATTATTTCAACTTTATACCATACTTTGGGAAAATAAAGCGAGATAAAAGTTTCTTTTCACCTTTTCTAACTTGAGTGTGATGCGAATGTATGAGTTATTCACGAAATTTCACGGCTCGAGTTTAATGGCCAAATACGAACTTTAAGTAAAGCTTAATTTGACACCAAGAACGTATTTTATGCAAATGAAATCAATTCTATGGAACGTGTTCATGATTCTCGGTGGATCGTTAAACTCTAGATGTCATGTACCGGTAGGTATATATTTCAGTACGGCTTTAATTAGATTATCATTGTATTAACACTTTGGCAGACTTCTGTTCAGATTCTGAGAAATATCGTAAAGTTTTGTGATTACTTAAAGCCAATTGAAACCTTTTTAGGGTTCCGTACCCAAATGGTAAAACGGCACCTTATTACTAAGGCTCCGCTGTCTGTCTGTCTATCTTTCCGTCTGTCACCAGGTTGTATCTCATGAACCGTGATAGTTAGACAGTTTAAATTTTCAAAGATGATGTATTTCTGTTACCGCTATAACAAAAAATACTAAAAAGAGATAAAAATAAATATTTAAGGGGAGGGGCTTCCATACAACAAACGTGTTTTTTTTTGCTAGTTTTTGCTCGATGTTGATAACGGCAACAGGTAGACGCTTGAAATATTCACAGAATATTGAGTTATACAATTCACTTTAAAAATAAATAACTAGTGGTTCGCCCCGAACTGACATCTCGCGAGTATACCAAAACAAAAAAAATATTCTTAGGGCGACTTGCGCTACGATGCCTAAACGTATTTAGTAGCTATAATATGTTTTAAGGAGTTATCAAATCATAGAAATACGTAAAACTTAAACATGTTTAGCCACTAAATACTTTGTGCAAGCCGGCCTTAATCTTTGACTATTCAAATAGTGCAAAACCAACTTACTTGACCAACCATTCAAATTTTAGGTAACGGGAGTTCATGACATTGGTTCTTCGTTTTTGGGATACACATTGCAGTTGTTTTGGATTTCAGACTTTTACCTATATTTGTGTTACTAAAGCTACATGCATACCAAAATTCAGTACTGGTGTACCCTGTGAATTTTGTCAAAATTCAGTTTTTATTATGACTAATAACTCAAAAACTATAAAGAGTTTACTAAAAATATAAACGGAGTCTAAATTTACTAATGAATACCTTTTATTAGACGTTCCATTTGACTAACTATTCAAATGGAACGTCTAATGAAAGGCCTCATTTTAATTTTTTTTACCCCTCTCGAACCCTAATATCTAAACAACCCCTCAACATTTTTAGCTCATTTAGTCTCACCAAAATTGTGCCATCACTACCTATGTATTAAATTTCACAATGATCGGATCAACGCTTCGAAAGTTATCCTCCAGCAAACATACATACATACATACATACAAACAGACATACATACATACAACGCCGATTTGCCCAAGTTGATTTAGAGATCTCGCTTCGCTCTATCAATTAAATTAAAACTAAATTAATATTTTAGGGGCTCCCATGTAACAGACATGATTTTTTTGCCGTTTTTATAGATAATGGTGCGGAGTCCTTTGTGCAAATAATTATGTAGTATTTAATAGAAGGTGCATCCAAAAGTGGATCTATTTTAGTTTAGTTTCCGTAGTGCTCCACTGACAAGCTAAGCAGTCTCAAGTTACTACTCATTAGCATATTTATGCTCCCGAGCCTCCGACTCAAGCCTCCTTCAGTTATGAGAGAGTGTGGGCTCTAAAGTCAAGTTCGGAGACATTTTCAGCATAAACGCTCATTTAAGTCAAAGGTCATTGGGCATTTTGTTCGGACATATGACCCACGGCGCACAAAAACGAAACAGGGCTAGGTATGTAGTTAAATGTATATGTTACTTAATGGTATGGGTCGCATTATTGCAGGATATGGGAGAACCGCAAAAAAATTTTTTTTAATTAGTAAGTAAGTAGTAAGTAGTGCGAGCGAGAGAGACATACAATCTGTTATGCGATACAAACATTTTTCTTATGCTTGTACATACATTTTCACAATGCTGACAGTAAAATCTTTAGTTTTTAGTCTAATAGAATTATAGTTAGACTCACATACATACTGTTACATAACATTTTTCCTCCAGCAGATACATAAAAAAAAATTACATATTTAGAAAAGTGGAATTGAATACTTTACTTTAAAAGTGATTTGAACACTGTGCGCGAAAAAAAAAAAGTGGGTCAAAACCGCCCAATGATCTTTGCTCTCACTTTGATCCATGACTGTTAACTAAGTTACGCGCGTCTTGTCGATAAGTATCCTCCATACGTTTAGGTCGAGCACTATAAACAAGAAAATTTTGAGGACCCATTTCTCACCCGTAATTTATAAGAATGAGCTGTATTTATTTCAACTCACTAATAGAGTTGGACATCCATTTTCATATATTGCGGCATCTTATTATAGAAGATACGGTTTGTTTGGAATGTTACATTTTCAACTTCTAGGTAAATTGGATTGAAATATTCACAGATTATTATTTCATATTAAGGGCAGAGCTTTTCCATTCAATATCTTGACTGTTTAAATTATAAATATATATGTAATTAAATAAAAAGTAGATTATTAACGAGGGGATATAGCAGTGTTATGCGTCACATTGAATTCCGAACGTAACGAAGGATTCTAGAGTTAACTCACGAGCAAAGCGAAGGAGTTAACTCTTGAGTGCAGAGAGGGATATAAGCACGCCCAAAATGCAGACAGCTTTATCCACGAGGAGAATACTCTACTTTTCACACTCTATGCGAGACAATAAAAACCAAATCCTGGTTGTTGCATTCTGTGCAGGGGTAAGTTTGAATTACGAATAAGTTCTTAATGTGCGGGTCTCATTGGTTCAAACTTTAATACAGATGAGGTTCCTAATTCAAATCACATTACGTGCGAGGGTATAGTAAAATTCAGTACAGCTTTACTCCCAGCTCAACCATAATCACCTACTTTCGGTGGTGAACGTTAACATGACATATAATTTAACATTATCGAGCATTGAAAATACTTTATTGCACTAATGAGACAAAGGCGAACTTTATGCTAAAGAGCATTCTCTTCCAGATAACTTTTGTGGATTGTAGATAAAGATATGTAGGTAGTGCACAGGAAAGGGAACTAATAAAAATTGGCACAGGACTGATAAATATAGCATATTAAAGGTACATTTACATAAATATCGTATAAAGAGATATCGTGAGGCGTATAATATCTGCCCCCAAAAATAATGATACAACATGTTGACCACAACCGCTCTGTCAAGAGCACAGAACACAAAAAACAATAGAAGTCGTAAGTAGGCGGGCCCGCGTAACACCAAGTACGCGGAGTTCCGCGCACTAGAAGATTCGCTTACTTCAGTCGTGTTTCAATTACTGTGGGGTAAACGTACTTCAAAAAAATATATAAATGCCATATTGTGCCGTTTTGGAGTGTAAATATTATAGCCGAATCAAAAATTTAACAAAAGGCGGCATATCCTATCACCGGTAAGTATTATTTTATTGTTTTTTGTTAGTTTTGTTTAAAATGCAAAATCGTGAAACAAAATAGACTGTGAATCATACTCCTTAAGGTCGCGTTTCTCTTAAACCTCAACTTAAGCTACTCAATTAGGGATGTGACCCCAATATACTGATGAATGTGTTATCGATAGCTTTAATTAGTTACCCCCTATTAAAAGGTGTACAAGTTTTAGGGCGTTAATTCCTTGTTGTTTTATTGATGATTTTCTGAATGTATTTTAGACCTATGGTGTGAAATAATATAATAACTTCTGTTTTCAGTTTCCCCAAGGCGCAAGACATAAAAAAAAAACGTACAACTTATGAGTCATCCAGCATACAGAGTCATGACCTGGCACCGTGTGACTTTTTACACCCAAAAATTAAGAACCAATTACCCGATCAACGGTTTTCATCACCAGAAGAGGCAGTCGAAGAGTATGAATAACATGTATCTGACGTCACCACCGGAGGTGTGGCCCAATTGTTTTCAAAATTTGTTCAATCTTATGAAAAAGTGCATTGACGCAAATGAAGAATACTTTGAGAAACAATAAATTCATTTTTGACCATTATTAGTATTTTTTTATTGATTCCGGAAACTTTTAGTGTGCCCCTCAAATAATAATTCACTATATAATATTTCAGTAATACAAATTTTTTTTAAGTAATTATTTATGAGTTGGATACCTGTGATTATGTTAAGAAAGAAAGAAAAGAAAAGCTTTTTATTTCGACCACCACAAATATAACCTGACGTACCTATTTCGTTACCCGTAGTAGTTAGGTGATAATCGATATCGATACATTCGTCTTGTATGCTCATTGGTACATCACTAAGTGAGTAGCGCTGTTATTTGAGCATGCGAATAACAGCCATTGCATTATCAATCTTATTCTTTGCAGTTAGAGACTATAACAAAAATCGTTAGCGACAGCGCCATCTGTTGTTGAGTGGCTTTGTTTTGTGGGTAATCAAGTAACAGCCATTGCATTAGCAGTCTTATTTCTAATTAATAGAGACTAAAATAAAAATATTTTCTAAAGCGCCATCTTTTGCCGAGTAGAAGAAGTAAACTTGATTTTTTTGTTTCTGTTTATTTTATTGAATTTTAAACCATGTTCCATAGTAGCTAAGGTTTTATATCCGTTAAATTGGTTTTATGGGTTTAGGCCTCTTTGAACGTTTTCTTTCAACCAATTATAACTTTTATTTCTAAGTGTGCTATTTTTTACATGTGTGAGTTTAGCTACACTGGTTTTTTTAGTAAAAAGTCATCATGCTAGTTCTATTGTTTTTTATGTTCTGTGGTCAAGAGCGTTACAATTGAGAAGAGTACTACATAAATAAACCTAATTAAATTCTTGTGAAATGTAAAAAGTAGAATGAAAAGTATATTATGATATATTTTAATTTTAGAAAGGCTTATTTAGGTATTACACTAATAAATAAAAAATAAATATTGCTGGACATTTCACATAGCGCTATCTTGCCCCAAACTAAGCAAACCTTGTACTATGGTAACCAGATAACAGATAGAATACTTATATACTTTTTTTTCTAAATACATACTTACAATATATAGAAAAATCTCCAGAACAAATATCTGTAGATCATGATCATGCAAACGATTGTTCTGCGGCGAGAATCGATCAAACTTATCTTGCTTTCCTGATGTGATGTTGCGACCAACATAAAATTACCAACGACTTTATTTCGCAACATAATTCTGGATATGCAGACGGTTTTATGACTTTATCATATTTCACGTTGAATAATGTTTTCCTTATCATTTGCTCGAAGATAATTTTAACAGTTCTATTGCAACCTTAACCTTACCCACTTTATCTGTCAGAATTTAAGACAATTTGCTTAATATTCTTCTTAGCTGACAGCTGTTTTTGAATACTATTTTAAAGATAACTGTTATATGCGGTAATAAAATCTAGTGTTTTTATCTGTACGTCTAGCAGCACAAAGGATTATTCATTGTGCTGTTATCATCATCATCATATCACCCACCGGATGTCCACTTCTAAACGTAGTTTTTCTCCCATAGATTTCCAGAGTGACCGATCTGTGCAGTCTCTGTCTCCACAACTTTTATCAGGTTATCATTCCATCTAGTGGGGGAGGGGGAGGGGGGTGGTACAACGTTGCGCTTTCCAGTGCGTGGTCTCCACTCGAGAAAGTTTCTACCCCAATAGCCACCAGTTCTTCGAGCTATGTGCCTTGCCCACTATGCTATGTGGTCTTTCACTTTCAATATCAAGGTCGCTCAGCGTGGTATGGAGAGGTCAAAGTCAAAATCTTTTATTCATTAAAATCACAAGGTTAACTTTGAAACGCCAATTTTACTGCCAGTTCCTTCGCGACCAAGCCAGGAAAGAAAGGCAAGAAACAAGGCTGGTTGTTTTTTTTAAATGATCGTTTTACAATACATAAAAATACAGGAAATAAATTACGTCTAAATTGTAACATTTTGAATGAGTTGGAGCAATTTCCAATGCCAAGGCCTATGCTTGGAGTTTCCGTACGAGATCGAAACAGAAAATGAAGAGATTCGTAGTCGATTCTATGTCATTGAGATAGCATAAAGGATTAGAAAGCTGAAGTGGTGTTGTGCTGTACACTACGTAAAATAAATTGTTCGAATGCACATAGAACCACGCGGTAAAGGGTAGGTAAAGGGTTCTATACCCAGTACGGCTGAATATTATCATATTAAAATGCAAATTTAATTTTGCAGTTGATTTTGGTCAATTTGTTTGAAAATATTATATTAAACGTTTACAAACCTAACTACAGATATAAGTTGGTCAACACTGCTCGTCTAGTAGTATCGTGACCAATTCAATGCAAAGCACTCACAACGAGTACCAACTTTAAATAAAAGCGCAGGGTATGAAAGGACACTGCACTAATCGAATTACTGGTGCTATGCAGCTGTACACGATACTTCCGTCGCTGCACTTGGACTCTTGACCTTTCTCCTTTTGTTGTGGAAGTGTAGTTACAGATAGGGAAGGGATATAATTTTACGGGGTAGAGTCGTAACAGTTCAAAACCCTGTACAATTGTACCTAACAACTGGTGTATCGTAATTAATTTATTTATTAATTAGGTTCATTTTCAAAATTAGCTTGAGGACGTGCTTAATAACTAGATCATGGTAATAATTAGATGAAATTTTATGAAAGTGATTGACATAAACATAACTATAGGATTTTAAATAATAGTACTACGTACTTTATTATGTACGACATTAATGAAAACACGGATAGGGCTTTCTTTTTTCCCCGGTGAGAAGTACCGCCGAACCTTAGCTAGGATGCCCAGCTTCATAGCAGCAATTTTGGCCCTAGATTCAATGTGCGAGCCGAAGTTCAGGTTGGACGTGAGCTCAACGCCCAACAAGCTCAGACTTTCAGAAATTACGAGTGGGATATCACAAAAGGTGAGATTTGATTTGCATCACCCCAGTCAGACACTTCAGGTCAAGGTTCAAACGTTCCACCATACCTGTACGTAGATTGCAAATTTCGTCAGCACTTGCACGTGGACTAGAGAAATACCTTTCAACAACTGTACTGTCATCCGCATACCCATAGATACAGGGTTTCAACAGATCATTGATGTGCAGAAGAAATAGAGTTGCTGAAAGGACATACCCTTGAGGTACGCTGGCATTGATAGCCAATAGATCAGACGAGCATTCACCAATAACTACTTGAATAGATGGTTCCCTCAAGAAATCAGTTATCCACATTAGCAGGTTAGACGGCAATCCTGGCTAATGGCTGGTTTTGTTTTAAATCGGTTTTTTTCTAGTTCATTACCATAGAAAATTTTATACTTTCTAACAACATTATTATCAAGTTCTGAAATATCATCGAAACAGCCTGTATAAAATAGATAAACAAATCATTCATCATGTAGGTGGGTACATATTAAGTTGTCTATGAGCCATCG